>BMAU01003959.1:0-390282 GCA_019973935.1 Trichonephila clavipes | reverse complement strand
TTCTTAAAATATTTTAATCATTTCAAGTGGTTTATGTTTCTATTATTAGAAACAAATGTTAGTATGGATTTAAAAATGTGTTCTCTTGTTGATTTTCATCTGGTCCTTCTATCAACGAAATTCTCTGCACCATGCATCATTGGTAGGGTTAAACTCGCCCTTTATTTTTCAAAATGAGCATTGGACGTTCAACGTTCCAGTCAGTAGAACTTGAAGCTTTATCAGTTCTGAGAGAAAATTTGTTCTATTATCTACTACAATGGATGGCAGGTCTCTTCTTCAAATAAACCATTCCTAATTCTGCAAAAGTTCTGCTTTGGAAAGAGGCGCAATAAGTTCTAAATGTGTTGTTTCTGATGCCAAATGATCGACGGTGTCAGATCGAGGGCAATTTCAACGAGAAAAAAGGCTAGTTTTACATATAACGTTAGCCGCAGCTTTGAGCTCCATAAAGATGACAATACGATTTGTCTCGTTTTAATCTCACTTTTATGGTTGAACAACCTGTGGTTGGTCAGAAGCCCACCTCTCAACCCCCAATCTTCCTAGACGGGTTTCGGCTCGACAGCTATTTAGAGTGCCCCCTGACGTACAAGCACTATACATTTACAAACATCAATGCCTTATCCAGAATCGGAAGTCACTCCTCTACATCATAGCTATATGACAAGTTCTTGATTTACTGCACGGAATATGGCTCGCGTGATCAGTACAAGATCCAGACTTTCTCATTAAATTTGAGGTGAAAAGGACGGATAACATCTACACTTTGAAATATTTCTTATCTTTTGTAAAGACGAGGACCTTGCTTTAGTGTCTGAGCTAATAATTTTTTCGACTAAATGCTTTTTTCATTTATTTGCCTGATAGATTTTTGAATTTGTAAAATTCAATTTTATTTTCTCGTAAATAAATCAAACAATAGATATTTTTAAATATGTAAGTTCTTCATGTTTTTGCACTACAATCAAATGAAGCTCAGAGGAATTGTTAGGCAAAATAACGAGGTGTTAAGTGAAAAGTGGACTATATTAAAACTACTTATTCTTAATTTTTTTAATGAGCTGAAATTTTATTGAATAGAGTAAATAGTTGTTTTAAGATATCCGACTACCCTAAAATGATGATTTTTTTCAAAAATTGACAAATTATTTTTATGATTTTATTTTATAGACCATCTTATTAGCTTAATAAATATGCCAAACTTTTTAATGTCCTTTCACTAGAGCAAAAAGTACGAGTGTTTTAATAAAAGAAGATGGCGTAACTTTACACAAGATGTCAAACTTTAAAATGCGTTTTACTCGAAATTTGTTTTTTTCGAAAAACTCAAACATGGACAGCGATTGCTTAAAAAGTTTGGAAAATAATTTGCTGCAATTTTTTGTGAATGTTTCGTATATTAGTAGAAGTGTTTTGGCCTTCAGATTTATCAATAACTGTTTTATTTAAAAATTTAATGTCCTTTATGTGAATATAATCACTGTTTTTTTAGTAATTTCATAAAGCCACTAAGATAGAGTGCTTTAGTTTTTGTAAAAATTAAACTATCTATTATTTTGAAGGTCATTTAAAACAAGAATAACGAAGTAACACATTAAAATTGAAAGATTGAAAATTTGTTTAAAACATTTTTGTACACAGCTTGCCCCGTTCATATAATTTTTAATACATTTTCACCAGTTTTTTTCCCATTTTAATAATAATGAATTGTTTTTCTAATTTCAAGTTTACGATTTTTGCCTTAAAATATATTAAATAAATCTAAAAATCCCAAAAAATCCCAAGATCTCCATTTTTTCCCAAGAAAGTTGTGGCAAGTAGTCGGATAAATTTAGTGACGGATGATATTACGCAATTATTTCAATTAATTTTTAAGGGATTTATAACGTACATAATATAACAAGAATATCCGGATCATTTTATTATCTTGCCCTTTTTTGTTTATATATCTTGAATTATGTATAAACTTAAGTATTGAAAGTTAACATATTCCTAAACGTAGCCAAACAGCTTGCCGGGCTCTTTGCTCATGAGTCCATTGCAGAGGCAGTCGTCGATCGTTTGCCATGATTAGGTTCCTCTATAAAGGCACCCTTCCACGGAATCCACGGAGCATCAGACGTGGACGAATTGACGAAGCCGACATTAGTACACTTGTAGCAGTAGACCAACGTGCTACCAACTGCCTGGAGGGAGCTGTACGGTCACTCACCGCCATGCTGATCAGGTGTCGTACGTCGCGCGCTGACGTCACCTTCCGTCATCCACTGCCAGTTTTACGAATTGTTCGGTACTTGTCGGTACATTGCTTCCAAACTCGCATCGGTCTGTGGAACTGTTCCGCTTCACACGAGCTCCTTTTTCGCAATAGGAAAATCAATCCTCCATTTCGAGAAGGCCGATAGTCCTCCTCCGTCCAAACTGCGTAAGTTGTTGGAATTTCTCCTTATTTCGTCGTGGAGGCATGCTTAGGTCTCTCTAAGCGTTGGACGCTAAAAAAATAATCATTAACTATCTTTAACGGAGCCCTACAGCCTATTTATACGCTTTCAGCCTCAGTTCAGAGGGTTAGACGCACGCCACGCATGCGCGCTGGATCTGAAACCTAACCATTTTACTTAAAATCCTATAATTGATATTTGCTGTAAAGTTCATTTAATTCTGATGATTTCTTCAAGGGGTTGTATTTCTGACAAACAGCAGTGTACATAAATAATTTTTCATTCTAAAAAAAAGTAAATAAGCTTTCACTAGTGTATATGTACTTAACACTCCCCCCCGGATGGATGAAATCACTCATTATAACACGCTAAACGTGTAATTATTGACTATTAATTATTGAATGGGGCAATATTAATCTTAGTTCTCTTTTGATGTTTCAATTCATTTCAAGAAGTCAGACAATTAGGTACATCGAAATAATATTTTTGTTAGTGTTATTCATTTAAGGAAGCGGAAAGTTATGTGCATTGAAATGCTTTCTTTTGATATTTAAGTCATTTGAAAATTTCGGGCAGTTGGGTTTATTGCAACATGTACTTTAAACTAATGGAGTAAACTAAAAGAGTAAATTCCTTACATTCTTTAGCAGCAGTTGAACATAACTTTAACTTAACACCCTACCCTCCAAATCATTTAGACGAATTCATTAAAAAATGAGGAATATTCATAATGTTTTGGTTTGACAGTGTATATCGCAGCTAATTGTTCAGAGCAGACTTTCGACTTTATAGTTTAAAACGTATTTTTATAAAATTTACCATAGTGATGCATTTTGGGGTAATTACTTAAACAAATATTTTTTTACACATATTTCGTTAGAAATTGCATGCACTTTTACTGACAAAAAACGTGTTTCATTGACAATCGTGCCTTTGATATCGAATCTTTCTGTCTTCTAAAAATGTGACATGGGAATAAATGCAATAACTCATGATTTTTCTGAGAAACCTTTCTAATAATAATTTTAAGGACATGCGGTACGATTCAATAGACAAAAATGGGTGAAAAATTCAAAGACAATTTTTTATCCTAAATTACTTTTTACGTAATTTTTTATAATATCATAAAATTCAAATGTTCTAAGTTAACTAAATCTTATTATGATTCATTTTATACTCCTTTCCATTGATATTCCAATGGCAAATAAAATCTTTCAACTGACGTATACTAGAAAGCCAAAATCTAATTAGTTTATCTACACTTAAGAAACTAAGGAATTTTTTCTATTGTGACAATTATTTGTTCTAACTGTTGCTAAAAGTAAGTGTAACAAAAGATGGTATGAGTTTTTGAATCAAAACAATACTTATTTTTTTAAAAATAAATATAAAAATTATAATTTATAAATTTTTTCAGAGAATTTTTCAATAAGAGTTAATAAAAAAGTATATTATGTATAACAATTATATCAGTTTAAAACAAATAGGAATTTATGCTTTGCATAGCTTGAAGTACTTTTAAATCAAGATTAATGAGTTTAAGTCAATAATTGGAGGAGGAGTAACACTTTTAAATCCCTTAATAAATTTTTAAATTTTTCTTCAATTAAATAGTTAGCTTTTGTAGCGTTTTTTTAAGCTCAAAATGTGTTTAATGTAAGAAATATTTATAGAGTACAAACCGAAAAATGCTAAAGACCATTAAATCAGTCTTTTTTATTAATCGCGCCAATTCCGTTTAATTTTTAAGTATGTCATAAAATTCTTTTTTAATCTCACTTTGTTTTTCATTTCACGGAATGAAAACGATTTATTTATTCATTTAATTCTTTAATTTGATTCTGCTACATGTACAGAAAAAAAAAAACGCCTTAAAAAGGTAGATATTAGTCTATTTCAAGAAAAAAAAAGAAATGAATTCAAACCAACAAAAAATGATGAAATGACCCTTAAGATAAATATTTCCTGGATCATAAAACAAATAAATAAAATTTTAAGAGTAAATTTAAAAATAAAAATGTAGGGTATTATATATTACTAGCTGAAGAAGAAATAGCGAGATGTTCTTATCACAGGGGGTTAATTTTTTAAAAAATAAAAATTTTAGTCTTGAATTATATAGCGGAATTCTATTGAAATAACAACCTATATAAAACAATTCATAGAAAAATGTACAATATTTTCTTAATGCGTGCACATTATTTGTTCACAGTGCCCCTTAAGCTTACACGACGCCCCTTTGGGGTCAATTATTTCAAACCTTCTTTTGTAACGTATCTCTCCTCCATCAAAGAAAAGCGCCTGCTAAATTTCATGTCTGTTGTGTGGTTAATAGTTTAAAAACAAGAATATTTATCTGAAGCGTCCCTTAGGCCGCATTTGGAGGTCAATTTTCATAACCCCCGTTTTGCAGCAGATCTTTACCTGAAAAGAACATTCCTACAAAATTTGAAGACAGTACGTCTAATAGTTAAGACATAGAAATATCTGTAACGCCCCTTGGATGTCATTTTTCGTTAATCAATTTTAGCTGATGTGTGCTTCATGAAAGGAAAGTGCCTAGAAAATTTCAATTTGTCGTACTAAAAGTTCAAAAACCGAAATATTTATCTAACGCGCTATCAATCTTTCTTCTAACAAGCTTCTATTCCATGAAAGGAACATGTTTACAAAATTTCAAGTTTGTAGGTGTTAAAATTCAAAAAAGAAAATATTTATCCACTACCCCCTTTAATCCCCCGGAACGGCCCTAAGGGGTCAATTTTTTTCCCAAACACATTTTGTCTAAGTCCATTAGTCCATGAAAGGAACATGATTACCAAATTTCAAGTGTGTAGGTCTTATAGTTCAAACACAGGTACATTTATCTGTAACGCCTTTAAGCCCTCGCAACGCCCCATTGGGGATCGATTCAGGTAAGAACGGGAACCTTCTTCATGGATAGGAGATAGAGGGCTACTTCACGCTATTAAACAAAAGTTTGTACAGCGATTTGCTTTTGAAATTCATCGGTACTTGCATTGAATATACTTTCCTTAATACTATATATTTATTTTAAGCCATTTATGAAATTAATTAAGATTTATTAAAAAGAAACAAAATGCACACAAAAATTGCGATTATAATTATTTTGTCATACCATGTGCTGTTTTAAAGAGTATTGTGGATGCAAGTCATATCTAAAAAATTTTAATACAGAATTCGTTTTGAAATTTGTAACGGAACGGCAGGTGTTCTTATAAGAATATTAAAAACCAAGAAAAAAAAAACATTACCGTTTTTTTATATGAATCATTTTTTAATTTGTTGCAAAACTTGGTTCATCTTCGTTGGAGGCTATTTGAAATAACTTTTTAACAGTTTTCACTAAGAAATCACATACAGTGGTCGACATTTGAGGATTCACGTAACTCCTGCAAAATCTGTATAGTTATATTCATCTAGAGTTAGTGAACATCAACGCCAATAATGGTAAAAATTCTTTTTTCTTGCCTTTTTATGTGATAAAAAGTATTTTTGGTCTGAATAAGATCGGAATAATTATTCTTTGACCGATTCTGTCATTTTTTTCATATTACTTTGGGTAAAAGTCTGTTGAAAAATATATGTTAAGCAGTTAAATAATAAAATTGAATATATCAATGAAATATTTTATTGTTTTAAATATTAAGTTTAATTTTTGCATATTAAATGTGAAGTCCATTTCAATATTTAATCTTATTTAATGTTCTGTTCTTATTATATGAAGGGAAAGTGTTACGAAAATATTTCTGTTTACATATCAGTATTTTGGCTGTATAAGTATAAATGTTATTATAATATAAATTTTACGAAAATGGGTAAAACTTTTGTCATAAAAAAGAGTGCTTATTTCTGTAATTTTTTTCTTTTATACAATAAAATATAATAATTAAGAGTAACAATCACAGTTGTAATGAATCAATACTGAATCATTTATTTCTATCCTTTTCAACGAATTATTTTGTTTTTAAATAAAAAATTCAATGATGTTAAAATAAATTTATTCAAAATAATTTATTTCAGCGCTATTGAGTAACTCGAATTGTCATGGAAATACTTATGTGTTAAAATAGTTTAATTTTATAAATGCAACTTATTTTTAAAATAAATATATTAATTTTGTTGGATCTGCAAAATTAAAATTATTTCAAAAACAAAAGCTTTATATTTTTATGTATTTAAGTTATGAGTGCGTAATAATTTGAGATATTGTATAGGCGAATATTTAAAAAACGAAATTAATTGTTCTTATATATAATATATTAACTTCTTAGAACTATTTTTTGTATGTTTTAATTTATTGGAAGGCTACAAAGTTCCCTTATTTAAAAAATAATATTTGGTTACAGTAATATTAAAATAAATGTTTGTCTAACTTTTAAAATATATTTTAATAGGTTGACTCTGAAAGTAAAGAGTCAGTTTGACCAGCCATTTAATTTCAGAACATTAAAAATTTCAGAACTTTTGAAGCTTTTTAAAAGTTTTATAAAATGTTCAATTCTTAAAATATTTTAATCATTTCAAGTGGTTTATGTTTCTATTATTAGAAACAAATGTTAGTATGGATTTAAAAATGTGTTCTCTTGTTGATTTTCATCTGGTCCTTCTATCAACGAAATTCTCTGCACCATGCATCATTGGTAGGGTTAAACTCGCCCTTTATTTTTCAAAATGAGCATTGGACGTTCAACGTTCCAGTCAGTAGAACTTGAAGCTTTATCAGTTCTGAGAGAAAATTTGTTCTATTATCTACTACAATGAATGGCAGGTCTCTTCGTCAAATAAACCATTCCTAATTCTGCAAAAGTTCTGCTTTGGAAAGAGGCTCAATAAGTTCTAAATGTGTTGTTTCTGATGCCAAATGATCGACGGTGTCAGATCGAGGGCAATTTCAACGAGAAAAATGCTAGTTTTACATATAACGTTAACCGCAGCTTTGAGCTCCATAAAGATGACAATACGATTTGTCTCGTTTTAATCTCACTTTTATGGTTGAACAACCTGTGGTTGGTCAGAAGCCCACCTCTCAACCCCCAATCTCCCTAGACGGGTTTCGGCTCGACAGCTATTTAGAGTGCACCCTGACGTACAAGCACTATACATTTACAAACATCAATGCCTTATCCAGAATCGGAAGTCACTCCTCTACATCATAGCTATATGACAAGTTCTTGATTTACTGCACGGAATATGGCTCGCGTGATCAGTACAAGATCCAGACTTTCTCATTAACTTTGAGGTGAAAAGGACGGATAAAATCTACACTTTGAAATATTTCTTATCTTTTGTAAAGACGAGGACCTTGCTTTAGTGTCTGAGCTAATAATTTTTTCGACTAAATGCTTTTTTCATTTATTTGCCTGATAGATTTTTGAATTTGTAAAATTCAATTTTATTTTCGCGTATATAAATCAAACAACAGATATTTTTAAATATGTAAGTTCTTCATGTTTTTCCACTACAATCAAATGAATCTCAGAGGAATTGTTAGGCAAAATAACGAGGTGTTAAGTGAAAAGTGGACTATATTAGAACTACTTATTCTTAATTTTTTTAATGAGCTGAAATTTTATTGAATAGAGTAAATAGTTGTTTTATAAGGTATCCGAATACCCTAAAATCATGATTTTTTTCAAAAATTGACAAATTATTTTTATGATTTTATTTTATAGACCATCTTATTAGCTTAATAAATATGCCAAACTTTTTAATGTCCTTTCACTAGAGCAAAAAGTACGAGTGTTTTAATAAAAGAAGATGGCGTAACTTTACACAAGATGTCAAACTTTAAAATGCGTTTTACTCGAAATTTGTTTTTTTCGAAAAACTCAAACATGGACAGCGATTGCTTAAAAAGTTTGGAAAATAATTTGCTGAAATTTTTTGTGAATGTTTCGTATATTAGTAGAAGTGTTTTGGCCTTCAGATTTATCAATAACTGTTTTATTTAAAAATTTAATGTCCTTTATGTGAATATAATCACTGTTTTTTTAGTAATTTCATAAAGCCACTAAGATAGAGTGCTCTAGTTTTTGTAAAAATTAAACTATCTATTATTTTGAAGGTCATTTAAAACAAGAATAACGAAGTAACACATTAAAATTGAAAGATTGAAAATTTGTTTAAAACATTTTTGTACACAGCTTGCCCCGTTCATATAATTTTTAATACATTTTCACCAGTTTTTTTCCCATTTTAATAATAATGAATTGTTTTTCTAATTTCAAGTTTACGATTTTTGCCTAAAAATATATTAAATAAATCTAAATATCACAAAAAAATCCCAAGATCTCCATTTTTCCCCAAGAAAGTTGTGGCAAGTAGTCGGATACCTTTAGTGACGGATAATATTACGCAATTATTTCAATTAATTTTTAAGGGATTTATAACGTACATAATATAACAAGAATATCCGGATCATTTTATTATCTTGCCCTTTTTTGTTTATATATCTTGAATTATGTATAAACTTAAGTATTGAAAGTTAACATATTCCTAAACGTAGCCAAACAGCTTGCAAGGCTCTTTGCTCATGAGTCCATTGCAGAGGCAGTCGTCGATCGTTTGCCATGATTAGGTTCCTCTATAAAGGCACCCTTCCACGGAATCCACGGAGCATCAGACGTGGACGAATTGACGAAGCCGACATTAGTACACTTGTAGCAGTAGACCAACGTGCTACCAACTGCCTGGAGGGAGCTGTACGGTCACTCACCGCCATGCTGATCAGGTGTCGTACGTCGCGCGCTGACTTCACCTTCCGTCATCCACTGCCAGTTTTACGAATTGTTCGGTACTTGTCGGTACATTGCTTCCAAACTCGCATCGGTCTGTGGAACTGTTCCGCTTCACACGAGCTCCTTTTTCGCAATAGGAAAATCAATCCTCCATTTCGAGAAGGCCGATAGTCCTCCTCCGTCCAAACTGCGTAAGTTGTTGGAATTTCTCCTTATTTCGTCGTGGAGGCATGCTTAGGTCTCTCTAAGCCTTGGACGCTAAAAAAATAATCATTAACTATTTTTAACGGAGCCCTACAGCCTATTTATACGCTTTCAGCCTATTTATACGCTTTCAGCCTCAGTTCAGAGGGTTAGACGCACGCCACGCATGCGCGCTGGATCTGAAACCTAACCATTTTACTTAAAATCCTATAATTGATATTTGCTGTAAAGTTCATTTAATTCTGATGATTCCTTCAAGGGGTTGTATTTCTGACAAACAGCAGTGTACATAAATAATTTTTCATTCTAAAAAAAGTAAATAAGCTTTCAATAGTGTATATGTACTTAACACTCCCCCGGATGGATGAAATCACTCATCATAACACGCTAAACGTGTAATTATTGACTATTAATTATTGAATGGGGCAATATTAATCTTAGTTCTCTTTTGATGTTTCAATTCATTTCAAGAAGTCAGACAATTAGGTACATCGAAATAATATTTTTTGTTAGTGTTATTCATTTAAGGAAGCGGAAAGTTATGTGCATTGAAATGCTTTCTTTTGATATTTAAGTCATTTGAAAATTTCGGGCAGTTAGGTTTATTGCAACATGTACTTTAAACTAATGGAGTAAACTAAAAGAGTAAATTCCTTACATTCTTTAGCAGCAGTTGAACATAACTTTAACTTAACACCCTACCCTCCAAATCAATTAGACGAATTCATTAAAAAATGAGGAATATTCATAATGTTTTGGTTTGACAGTGTATATCGCAGCTAATTGTTCAGAGCAGACTTTCGACTTTATAGTTTAAAACGTATTTTTATAAAATTTACCATAGTGATGCATTTTGGGGTAATTACTTAAACAAATATTTTTTTACACATATTTCGTTAGAAATTGCATGCACTTTTACTGACAAAAAACGTGTTTCATTGACAATCGTGCCTTTGATATCGAATCTTTCTGTCTTCTAAAAATGTGACATGGGAGTAAATGCAATAACTCCTGATTTTTCTGAGAAACCTTTCTAATAATAATTTTAAGGACATGCGGTACGATTTAATAGACAAAAATGGGTGAAAAATTCAAAGACAATTTTTTATCCTAAATTACTTTTTACGTAATTTTTTATAATATCATAAAATTCAAATGTTCTAAGTTAACTAAATCTTATTATGATTCATTTTATACTCCTTTCCATTGATATTCCAATGGCAAATAAAATCTTTCAACTGACTTATACTAGAAAGCAAAAATCTAATTAGTTTATCTACACTTAAGAAACTAAGGAATTTTTTCTATTGTGACAACTGTTGCTAATAGTAAGTGTAACAAAAGATGGTATGAGTTTTTGAATCAAAACAATACTTATTTTTTTAAAAATAAATATAAAAATTATAATTTATACATTTTTTCAGAGAATTTTTCAATAAGTCAATAAAAAAGTATATTATGTATAACAATTATATCAGTTTAAAACAAATAGGAATTTATGCTTTGCATAGCTTGAAGTACTTTTAAATCAAGATTCATGAGTTTAAGTCAATAATTGGAGGAGGAGTAACAGTTTTAAATCCCTTAATAAATTTTTAAATTTTACTTCAATTAAATAGTTAGCTTTTTGTAAGCGTTTTCTAAGCTCAAAATGTGTTCAATGTAAGAAATATTTATAGAGAACAAACCGAAAAATGCTAAAGACCATTAAATCAGTCTTTTTTATTAATCGCGCCAATTCCGTTTAATTTTTAAGTATGTCATAAAATTCGTTTTCATCTCACTTTGTTTTCCATTTCACGGAATGAAAACGATTTATTTATTCATTTAACTCTTTAATTTGATTCTGCTCCGTGTACAGAAAAAAAAACGCCTTAAAAAGTTAGATATTAGTCTATTCTCAGAAAAAAAAAACAAATGAATTCAAACCAACAAAAAATGATGAAATGACCCTTAAGATAAATATTTCCTGGATCATAAAACATGTAAAACTTTAAGAGTAAATTTTAAAAAAAAATGTAGGGTATTATATATTACTAGCTGAAGAAGAAATAGCGAGATTATCTTATCACACGGGGTTAATTTTTTAAAAAATAAAAATTTTAGTCTTGAATTAATAGCGGAATTCTATTGAAAATAACAACCTATATAAAAAAATTCATAGAAAAAGTACAATATTTTTTTAATGCGTGCACATTATTTGTTCACAGCGCCCCTTAAGCTTACACGACGCCCCTTTGGGGTCAATCATTTCAAACCTTCTTTTGTAACGTATCTCTCCTCCATGAAAGAAAAGAGCCTGCTAAATTTCATGTCTGTTGTGTGGTTAATAGTTTAAAAACAAGAATATTTATCTGAAGCGTCCCTTAGGCCACATTTGAGGGTCAATTTTCATAAACCCCATTTTGCAGCAGATCTTTACCTGAAAAGAACATTCCTACAAAATTTGAAGACAGTACGTCTAATAGTTAAGACTTAGAAATATCTGTAACGCCCCTTGAATGTCATTTTTCGTTAATCATTTTGTAGCTGATGTGTGCTTCATGAAAGGAAAGTGCCTAGAAAATTTCAATGTGTCGTTCTAAAAGTTCAAAAACCCAATTATTTATCTAACGCGCTGTCAATCTTTCTTCTAACAAGCTTCTATTCCATGAAAGGAACATGTTTACAAAATTTCAAGTTTGTAGGTGTTAAAATTCAAAAAAGAAAATATTTATCCGCTATATATACCCCCTTAATCCCCCGGAACGGCCCTAAGGGGTCAATTTTTTTCCCAAACACATTTTTTCTAAGTCCATTAGTCCATGAAAGGAACATGATTACCAAATTTCAAGTGTGTAGGTCTTATAGTTCAAACACAGGTACATTTATCTGTAACGCCTTTAAGCCCTCGCAACGCCCCATTGGGGATCGATGCAGGTAAGAACTGGAACCTTCTTCATGGATAGGAGATAGAGGGCTACTTCACGCTATTAAACAAAAGTTTGTACAGCGATTTGCTTTTTAGATTCATTGGTATTTGCATTGAATATACTTTCCTTAACACTATATATTTATTTTAAGCCATTTATGAAATTAATTAAGATTTATTAAAAAGAAACAAAATGCACACAAAAATTGCGATTATAATTATTTTGTCATACCATGTGCTGTTTGAAAGAGTATTGTGGATGCAAGTCATATGTAAAAAATTTTAATACAGAATTCGTTTTGAAATTTGTAACGGAACGGCAGGTGTTCTTATAAGAATATTAAAAACCAAGAAAAAAAAACATTACCGTGTTTTTTTATATGAATCATTTTTTAATTTGTTGCAAAACTTGGTTCATCTTCGTTGGAGGCTATTTGAAATAACTTTTTAACAGTTTTCACTAAGAAATCACATACAGTGGTCGACATTTGAGGATTCACGTAACTCCTGCAAAATCTGTATAGTTATATTCCTCTAGAGTTAGTGAACATCAATGCCAATAATGGTAAAAATTCTTTTTTCTTGCCTTTTTATGTGATAAAAAGTATTTTTGGTCTGAATAAGATCGGAATAATTATTCTTTGACCGATTCTGTCATTTTTTTCATATTACTTTAGGTAAAAGTCTGTTGAAAAATATATGTTAAGCAGTTAAATAATAAAATTGAATATATCAATGAAATATTTTATTGTTTTAAATATTGTTTAATTTTTGCATATTAAATGTGAAGTCCATTTCAATATTTAATCTTATTTAATGTTCTGTTCTTATTATATGAAGGGAAAGTGTTACGAAAATATTTCTGTTTACATATCAGTATTTTGGCTGTATAAGTATAAATGTTATTATAATATAAATTTTACGAAAATGGGTAAAACTTTTGTCATAAGAAAGAGTGCTTATTTCTGTAATTTTTTTCTTTTATACAAAAAAATATAATAATTAAGAGTAACAATCACAGTTGTAATGAATCAATACTGAATCATTTATTTCTGTCCTTTTCAACGAATTATTTTGTTTTTAAATAAAAAATTCAATGACGTTAAATAAATTTATTCAAAATAATTTATTTCAGCGCTATTGAGTAACTCGAATTGTCATGGAAATACTTATGTGTTAAAATAGTTTAATTTTATAAATGCAACTTATTTTTAAAATAAATATATTAATTTCGTTGGATCTGCAAAATTAAAATTATTTCAAAAACAAAAGCTTTATATTTTTATGTATTTAAGTTATGAGTGCGTAATAATTTGAGATATTGTATAGGCGAATATTTAAAAAACGAAATTAATTGTTCTTATATATAATATATTAACTTCTTAGAACTATTTTTTGTATGTTTTAATTTATTGGAAGGCTACAAAGTTCCCTTATTTAAAAAATAATATTTGGTTACAGTAATATTAAAATAAATGTTTGTCTAACTTTTAAAATATATTTTAATAGGTTGACTCTGAAAGTAAAGAGTCAGTTTGACCAGCCATTTAATTTCAGAACATTAAAAATTTCAGAACTTTTGAAGCTTTTTAAAAGTTTTATAAAATGTTCAATTCTTAAAATATTTTAATCATTTCAAGTGGTTTATGTTTCTATTATTAGAAACAAATGTTAGTATGGATTTAAAAATGTGTTCTCTTGTTGATTTTCATCTGGTCCTTCTATCAACGAAATTCTCTGCACCATGCATCATTGGTAGGGTTAAACTCGCCCTTTATTTTTCAAAATGAGCATTGGACGTTCAACGTTCCAGTCAGTAGAACTTAAAGCTTTATCAGTTCTGAGAAAATTTGTTCTATTATCTACTACAATGGATGGCAGGTCTCTTCTTCAAATAAACCATTCCTAATTCTGCAAAAGTTCTGCTTTGGAAAGAGGCGCAATAAGTTCTAAATGTGTTGTCTCTGATGCCAAATGATCGACGGTGTCAGATCGAGGGCAATTTCAACGAGAAAAAAGGCTAGTTTTACATATAACGTTAGCCGCAGCTTTGAGCTCCATAAAGATGACAATACGATTTGTCTCGTTTTAATCTCACTTTTATGGTTGAACAACCTGTGGTTGGTCAGAAGCCCACCTCTCAACCCCCAATCTTCCTAGACGGGTTTCGGCTCGACAGCTATTTAGAGTGCCCCCCTGACGTACAAGCACTATACATTTACAAACATCAATGCCTTATCCAGAATCGGAAGTCACTCCTCTACATCATAGCTATATGACAAGTTCTTGATTTACTGCACGGAATATGGCTCGCGTGATCAGTACAAGATCCATACTTTCTCATTAACTTTGAGGTGAAAAGGACGGATAAAATCTACACTTTGAAATATTTCTTATCTTTTGTAAAGACGAGGACCTTGCTTTAGTGTCTGAGCTAATAATTTTTTCGACTAAATGCTTTTTTCGTTTATTTGCCTGATAGATTTTTGAATTTGTAAAATTCAATTTTATTTTCTCGTAAATAAATCAAACAATAGATATTTTTAAATATGTAAGTTCTTCATGTTTTTCCACTACAATCAAATGAAGCTCAGAGGAATTGTTAGGCAAAATAACGAGGTGTTAAGTGAAAAGTGGACTATATTAGAACTACTTATTCTTAATTTTTTTAATGAGCTGAAATTTTATTGAATAGAGTAAATAGTTGTTTTATAAGGTATCCGAATACCCTAAAATCATGATTTTTTTCAAAAATTGACAAATTATTTTTATGATTTTATTTTATAGACCATCTTATTAGCTTAATAAATATGCCAAACTTTTTAATGTCCTTTCACTAGAGCAAAAAGTACAAGTGTTTTGATAAAAAAAGATGGCGTAACTTTACACAAGATGTCAAACTTTAAAATGCGTTTTACTCGAAATTTGTTTTTTTCGAAAAACTCAAACATGGACAGCGATTGCTTAAAAAGTTTGGAAAATAATTTGCTGAAATTTTTTGTGAATGTTTCGTATATTAGTAGAAGTGTTTTGGCCTTCAGATTTATCAATAACTGTTTTATTTAAAAATTTAATGTCCTTTATGTGAATATAATCACTGTTTTTTTTAGTAATTTCATAAAGCCACTAAGAAAGAGTGCTCTAGTTTTTGTAAAAATTAAACTATCTATTATTTTGAAGGTCATTTAAAACAAGAATAACGAAGTAACACATTAAAATTGAAAGATTGAAAATTTGTTTAAAACATTTTTGTACACAGCTTGCCCCGTTCATATAAATACATTTTCACCAGTTTTTTTCCCATTTTAATAATAATGAATTGTTTTTCTAATTTCAAGTTCCAGATGTAACTCCTACTAAAAGAGTATTAAACCTTAATAGTAACAGGATTTCCAATAAACGAAAAGAAGAATCGGACTTTGAATATCCTCCTCTAAGGAAGACAACTAAAAGGCAAATTTTAAATATTCCAAATGATAGCATTTCGATTTCCCCAAATAAATTTTCCTTACCTAGTGATAGCAATATAGAAGAAATCACAGGTTCTCAAAACGCTATTCCCGTTGTTACTCCCAAACCCCCCATCGGCCACGGGCCCGACCCCATACGGCAATCAAAACCCCGTTAGTACGCTTCCCCCTCCAGTCATGCTTAGAATCACTGAAACTGTCAGAAGTCAAATGAAAATTATCAATGAAAAGTTCCCTAAGATAAGATCACGTACAACCGGAGAATTTATTAAACTTTATACCGATAACTTAGAACAATTTCATGAACTGTTAACTTTTGCTGAAAAAACTAAATTCCAATTTTATGAAATTAAACCCAAAAACGAGCGCCCCATCAAGGTTGTACTGAAAGGACTGCCCGCAACTTCAAGGTCGAAGAAATTCAAGCCGACTTAGAAGAACTAGGCTTTACCCCTGAAAAAGTAAATCAGCTAATAGGCCGCCGTAGTAAACAACCTATCCGGTATTTCTGGTGACTCTCCCAAGAAGTATTGAGAATTTAAAAATCTTCCACTTAAAAACCCTAAGTTACTTAAGCATTCGTGTGGAAGGTTACAACGGAAAAGGTGTCACGCAATGCTACACGTGTAACCACTTCCATCATAATTCAGAGAACTGTCATCTAAACCCCCGCTGCTTAAAATGTGGTGAGGGACATATTACCCGTGAATGCCCAATAACCGAAAGGCTAGAAACCGCCTATTGTATCAACTGCGAAATGTACGGCCACATGGCTAACTGGAGAGGATGCCCCTGTTTCCCAAAGCCCCCTAAGGGCACTGCCCTGAATAATCGTAATTCGTATACTAATATATACAATAGTATTATAAGACCCAATGTATCCTATGCTCAAGCCGCAAATCCAAATAAAATTTCAACCAACTTTAACTCCCAAAATAAACAACCGATGGCGCCAAAAGGACCTGTGAATTCTGCTCAAATTGAGGCCAATAGAAATCCCTCTGCAAATAACAGATCTATTCCAAATTTTAATAACAAGTCTAATAATAACTTTAACGGATATAACTTTAACGGAAATATTTTTAATAATAATAATTTTAACTTGCAAGCGACCCTACAAATGACTATGCAAATGTTTGTGCCAACTTTCTCAATTTACCCAAGCCATAGCTACTTCAAATCCTAATTTCATGAATAACTTTAACCAAGTGCAAAGAGCAAACAATAACCCAAATCAAATGTACGCCTTATTAGAGGCCTCTTGTAACAATAATAATGGTTAAGTCCCCCATTGGCCTCAATTTGTGTTCTTGGAACGCAAACGGACTGCTTAGACGTAGAGTAGAGCTACGAATTTTTATAGAGAAGCACTCTCCCGATATTTTCTCATACAGGAAACTCATCTGAGACCTTCGCACACTTTTACAATAGCAAATTACACTTGCTACAGAAATGATAGGATCACTAACGCAACGGCCGCCGGCGGAACTCTTATTCTTATCAAAAAATCTCTTAAACATTACTGTCTCCCCACCCCACCTATGCAAGCTATTGAAGCGACTAACATTATTCTAACTCCCCTCGACCATGACCCCGTTTCTATTGTCTCTGTTTACATTCCCCCTTCCTCTGATGATAACTTATTTACAATAGATTTAGAATATTTTCTCAAACGAGTAGTCATTGTGTCGTCTTCGGCGATTTCAATGCTACTCATAGCGCTTGGAATTGCAATGTAAACTCAAACAGAGGCAAGCATCTTTTTAATTTTGCCAATATCTTAAATCTGCACATAGCTTTTCCTGACTCTCCCACAAGATTTGGCCATAACTCAGCTAATACAATAGACTTTGCTTTAATGAAAAACTTTTACTACCCTTATACTATTAAATCTATTAATGATCTATATTCTGACCACAACCCTGTTTTTCCTAAATTTCGATTTTAAACTTAAAATGAAATCCTCAAATCCTAGAGCAATTACCACCAACTGGAAGGATTTTAGAATTAATTTAAATAATAACTTCTCTCTTTTTTAACTACTATCCGAATAATATTAATAATACCAATGATCTTGAAACCAAAATTACAGAGTTCACTGAAGCGGTCGTCGCTACCCATAGCCACGCCTCCCAGCCAATAGTGAACGCTCACCGAAACTACACTCCAAATCACATTAATCAACTTATTAAGCATAAAAACAACCTACGTAAACGATATCAGCAGACTTTAAATCCTTTTTATAAAACTTTATGCAATAGAGCTCAAGCCAACCTCAAAAAGAACTTAAAATATATAGTAATGATACTTGGAATGCTAGACTAGAAGCTCTAAATACAACTGACAATAGCCTCTGGGAGGCACAGCGGTTCTTAAAAAATAAAAGATCTCAAATTCCTACGTTGAACTGTGCTACTGGTATGGCCGTCACTGATCCGCAGAAGGCTAACCTCCTTGCTAATACGATTAAAAATAACTTCATTGAAAATAACCGCATACAGGACAACTACGATCAAGATGACGAGGTTGTCACCTCTGCTGTGAATACCTTTCTCTCTTCCCCCTTCTACTCAAATTGAACCTGCCATGCCTGATGAAATTATTAACTTCATTAAAAATACTAGCTCTAAAAAGGCCCCCGGTAAAGAAACTATCACAAATAAAATGCTAAAAAATTTTCCTATCAAATTAATCCTCATACTAACTATTCTTGTCAATAAAATTCTTAAATTTCATCACTTTCCTAGTAACTGGAAAGAAGCTATCATTTTCTCTATTATTAAACCTGGTACAAATAAAAATCTTCCTAATTCATATAGACCTATTTCTCTCCTTTCAACTTTAAGTAAATTAACTGAGTACATTATTCTTAATAGACTTAAAAATTCATTAATGATAATAGCCTAATTAACCCTAATCAATATGGATTTACAAATAAACTATCTACCCTTCATCCTCTTCTCAGACTAACAGAAAGTATTTCGGAAGGTTTCCAAAAAAGAAGAGCACGGGAGTGGTCTTTCTGGATATCCAGAAAGCCTTCGACCGTGTTTGGATTTTAGGACTCACTTTCAAACTAATTACTTACGATATTCCTTCTCCCCTCATTCACCTCATCCACTCGTATCTCACTAACAGATCCTTTCGGATCAGAGTAAATGAATCATTATCTAACTCTCATTCCATCTCTGCAGGGTGTCCTCAGGGCTCATTGCTCGGGCCCCTGTTGTTCAATCTCTATATAAATGACATTTCCCAGCTACTCACTAACAAATATTAGTCTCTATGCGGATGATACGGCCATTAATGCCACGTACAAAAACTTAAAGACTGTTACCTTTGCCATTAACAAACACCTCAAGCTGCTAGAAAATTATTACGACAGATGGAAAATTAGTATCAATGTAGAAAAATCTTGTGCCGTCATCTTTACCAAAAAGCGCACCATTCCTCCCCTCTCATAATGTTCAATAAACAAATTCCCTGGTCTCAGAATACCAAATATCTTGGCGTTATTTTTTTTGACTCACACTTAACTTGGAAACAACACATATTACGTTCGCGATAAGTTCGAAAAACAATGTTTAAATTTTTTCCCCTAATTTCCCGGAACTCACATTTAAGTAGAGATAACAAAGTGCTTCTTTATACAGCCGTTATGCGTCCAATACTCGCTTATGCCTGTCCAGTATGGGGTTATGCTGCTAAAACCAATATTAATATTTTAAATACTCTGCAGAATTCATATATTAGAATGATTGTAAATGCCTGCCGCTACATGAAAAATGATCGCATAAATAAAGCTCTTAAAATCACTAGTTTTAAAGCACATATTCAAAAATTAGCTATAAATTTTTCGATAATTTGCCAAATACTAATAATGTAAATATGTTAAATCTAAACGATTACAACTGTAACGATAATACTAAAAGGCCAAGAAGAATCCTTTTTGGATTCTTACAATCCACCTTAGCTTTTTTATCCCTGCAATAATTTTTTTAATTATTGCACCCTAGTAAATTTTTAAAATTTTTTATTATTTTTCTTTCAATATTTATTTAATCTCCACACCCAACTGGACAAGTATATATTTTTTAACTTTTACCCCCATGGGCAGCCAGCCTGAGGCTAAATTCACTTCTACCTCCAATTCACTGAGAGAGCAGTCCTAAGCTCTCAGCACCGTATAAAACTTTGACTCCAAGTAGTCATCTCTAAGCCCCTCCTCCCGGATTCCATCACCACAGCCAAATCGCCGACATGTCACTCCGCAGACTGAAAAAACCAACGAAGTCAAGTCCTGCATCACAGACATCATGATATGGGATTGAGGACTGTTTATCAGTCCAGGTACCCAAAAATAGACTGTCATCCACTGTCATCCAAAATCAAACTTTAAAAACGTTTTATAAAACTTTTTTCAAATCACAATAACAGAGCTCAATCCAATCTTAAAAAGAACTTAAAAAATATAATGATATCATTTGGCAAAAAAGACTCGACGCTCTAAATACCGCAGACAATAGCCTCTGGGAGGCAAAATTTTTTAAAAAATAAAAGACCAAATTCCTACGTTGAACTGTGCTACTGGTATGGCCGTCACTGATCAGCAAAAAGCTAACCTTCTTGCAACTAGCATTAAAAATAATTTTGTTGAAAATAACCGCGAAGATGATAATTATAAGCAAAATGATGATTTAATCAATACTACCGTAAATAATTTTCTCTCTTCCCCCCTTCTACTCATCGAACCCGCCATCCCGGATGAAATTATCCACTACATTAAACATATCAATGCTCAAAAGCCCCTGGTAAAGATTCTATCACAAATAAAATGCTAAAAAACTTTCCTATCAAATTAATCCTAATTTTAACAATTCTTGTCAATAAAATTCTTAAATTCAATCACTTTCCAGATAACTGGAAAGAAGCTATCATTTTCCCTATTAACAAACCTGGCAAACCCTCATCTTCCTAATTCATTACAGACCAATATCTCTCCTTTCCACTTTAAGTAAAATTAACTGAATACATTATTCTTCACAGACTAAAAAATTTTATCAATGAAAATAACATCCTCAATTAACCCAATCAATATGGTTTACAAATAAACTATCTACCCTTCACCCTCTTCTCAGACTAACAGAAAATATTTCTGAAGGTTTCAAAAAAAAAAGAGCACGGGAGCAGTGGTTTTCTGGATATCCAGAAAGCCTTCGACCGTGTTTGGATTAATGGTCTCACTTTCAAACTAATTACTTAAATATTCCTTCTCCCCTGATTCATCTTATTCACTCATATCTCACTAATCAGCTCCTTCTGGATCAGAATTAATGGGATCATTATCTAACTAAACACTCCATCTCTGCAGGGTGTCCCAGGGCTCATTGCTCGGTCCCTTGCTTTTAACCTCTACATCAACGACATTCTGAGCTACTCACTAAAAATTAATCTTTACGCTGATGATACGGCCATTAATGCCACGTATAAAAATCTTAAAACAATTTACCTTTGCAATAAACAAACACCTTCTAGCTCTTGCAAAATTTCTACGACAAATGGAAAATAAGTATCAATGTCGAAAAATCTTGCCATTATTTTCACGAAAAAGCGCAGTCTCTCCCCCACCTGTTCAATAAACAAAATTCCCTGGTCTCAGGATACCAAATATCTTGGCGTTATCTTTGATACACACCTAACTTGGAAACAACACATTTATTACGTTCGCGACAAATTCCGGAAAATAATGTTTAAACTTTACCCCCTAATTGGCCGGAACTCTCATTTAAGTATAGAAAACAAAGTGCTTCTCTATACAGCCGTTATGCGTCCCATCTTAGCTTATGCATGTCCAGTTTAGGGTTATGCCGCTAAAACAAATATTAATATACTTGATACCCTGCAAAATTCTTTAATACGTATGATCGTCAAAGCCATAAGATACATGCGTAATGACGACATACGTAATGCTCTTAAGATTAAAAAGTTTCAAATCTCACATTCAGAATATAGCTATTAACTTTTTTAACGATTTAGAAGCTCCCAATAATATAAATATGCAAAATTTATCTCAATATACCCCTAACGACAATACAAAGAGACCAAGAAGAATTCTTCTTGACTCCTATAATCCCCGTAATTCTATTTCCTCGTGCAATTTTTTTTGCACACCATATTTGCTAAAATTTAACTTTCTTTATATTTTTGTCAATATTTTCTCCTGCTCTCCCCACTGGACATGCTCCTCCCATAATTTAAATCTCAGCCCCGGGCAGCCAATCAGAGTCAATGATCACTCTACCCAACATCAATCAGAGAGCAATCTCTTAGCTCTCAGCCAAGCCAAAAAACTCAAAACTTTTTCACCCAGATGAAGAACCATAGCCACGCCTCCCGGACTCCATCGCCCAACCAATCGCCACCATGCCACTCAGCAGAATGCTAAACTCCACTTTTGCCATGCCCAACATCATAGACTCTCACGATATGGGATTGAGGACTGTTTTACAGTCCAGACGCCCAAAAGTAAACGCCTATTCAACGCCTATTCAAGTGGTATTTTTTTTCAAGACGCTTGGAATCGTATTAACAACATGAGGATATTTTGACATTGGTTGTTATTGGATTGAGACATAGAAATAAAAATATCTTAAAACGTTCTTAGTTTTGGAAAGAATGGAAGATAGTTTTTTTTTGTTTAAATCTTTATTTAAATAATACGTACGTAAATAATCTAGTTGAGGCTTCCCTTGACCTCCTGCACTCATGTATGTGGCTCTTTGTGTAAATGGCTCTTAAAAGTATATGCTCTTTGATACCTTAACTATCTTGCATTTCTTACTGCTGGCTCTTCTGTCAAAAGTTTGCCGAGAGTTATCTTCCAGAGTGCGACATAATAAACCATCGATCAATCTAAATATCAACAGCTTTCAAAATTGCCAGAGAATACTATTGCAATTACTGGATTAAACATGTAAATGGACTAGTTTTCTTAGATTCAGTAATTTGCTTATATACTTACATTGTTGCTATAATTCTTAGAAACGAAGTTCCACGCAGAGCAGCCCTATACATGTGTTTTTGACTCTTTATTTGATTTTGGCTCTTTAAATGTAATCTTGTTCCAAAATAGTTATATTTTTTCTTTTCTTCTTTCAGACATGGAATGGCAAAAATGTGACATTTGTAATAAATCCTTTACTGGAATTGGTTCTTTTAAAGAACACGAAAAGTAAGTAAACATAAGAATAAGGAGAGATTTTTTGAAGCAAAATATTCCTGAGAACTCTAAAAGCATATCTAAGGGTTTATAAAATGTTTCGATTACAATAAATCTGTAATGGCCTTACCTTATGAGCATCATTTACAAGGGAAAAATTCACAAAAGACAATTCAAAGAAAGCTAATTGTACGAAATAACTCTCCATTACAGCTTCACCTAATTCTGCATTGCAAAATCCCGGAATGGAATTCAGAAACTTTAGAAAAATATTATTGTGATATTTGTGAAAGCAATGTGTTGAGTCGTACTCCATACGAACTACATGTTTTAAGTAGAGCTCATCGCAAAGGCAGAAAATGCAGAAATGAATCCAAAGTGGAAAACATTGAGGAGTCGGGTTCAAGTTCATGTTTTAAAATCAGTCGAAACTAATTCGTTTTCGAATACAGAGCAATATCCACAGCGGTTGAAGTAGATAATGTCAATAAACCTTACTCGACTATGAATATTCCTCTTTCTTCTAATTATGAAGTTAAAGACGGAAACAAAATAAAAACGAATTACATTTGTTCCCTGTGGAAAGTACGCATTTAGAAGAAAAAAAACAGATAACAATACTATTGAGTTCTGAAACATCTCAAGTGTTATGAGAGATATTGTTTTGCGATAAGATCTTTACTGGGCCTGTACCTTGTGAGCAGCATTTGCAGGTAAGCGTCACAAAAAAGAAAATTGAAAAAATTTCTTGAAAAATGTTGGAATGGATTCTTTATTACCTGCAACTGATTCCCGTTGCAAAGCAATTCCACAATACTATTCTGGATGTTAAAAGTATTACTGTGAAATCTGTAATAAGCAGTGTGCATCCTATTCCATGCGATACGCATGTTCAGAGTATCGCTCATAAAAATAAAGTGCTAAATTCCGAAATCCAATGGGAAAATGAATAACATTCAGGGAGTCAAGGATGTACGTTCTGAATTAATAGCTACGGATTCACTTCCGAATGCTTTTAGACAAAATTTCACTAATTATGAATCTGATAAGATTAATAGTGGAAAAGGAAAGCATCAAGTAAATTATTTAAACTTTGAAAGTCAAACTGATAATATACATACAAAGGAATTTCAAATGAAATTTTCTGAATTAAATTATGCTCAGCTATATCTAATTTTAATTTTAATGATCAAATTGTGGAGATTACTATTTTTGGGACAAAAAGGGAAAAGAAATTGTATATTATATGAGGTGTAAGAAAAATTTGTGACCCCAAAATTGTTGTTGGAATTAGTCTCTCATTAAGGACTATTTCTGAATCATATGATATGAAAGTCTAATGATCCCGCATAAATACTGGATTTTAAATTAGTGAACATTGAAATTCACTTTGATATGTAGCCGTAATTTGTAATATTAGAATCTTTTTAAGTGTATTGAATTTAACAATTGTTTTAAAATGTTATGTATATATATACTGGTCAGATTAATAAAAATGAAATATCATTTTCGATATCCTTTTTCTATTATACTTATTGAAAATGTATGTTGTGTTCTTTTCCTTTGAGTGTAATTTTTAAATAAAATATTTAGATATAGAGATATAAAATGCTTAAAACTCTCTCTCTATAAGTAGTGTTAAAGTAAAATTTACAAGCACGTTTGATGTTCTGAAACATGGTATGTTTAATACAAATTACCATAAAATCTGGAGTGTAACGCGCACTTTGAATACAAAAATATAGGATCAGAGAAATTTGTGGGGGCACGTTATACCTGGATAAAAATGAGAGCTTGAAAACCACAAAAAGATATGAATATAAGAAAATTAGATATCTTTGTACGACCAAATGTTGTTTATTTAAAAGAAATGTCATGCCCAAAGCAATTAAAGAGTTGTCATCTCTAGAAATATATTATTTTTCTAAAACATGGAATAATACCTAGAATAATGAATAAAACATACAACAGGTGACACACAAAAAATGAGACTGATCCAATAAATCATTGTACTTACAGAATCAACTCTCCGTGACAGTATCATCTTTAAAATGTAATTCCTTTCAGCATACAAATACTGCTGTCTTCAGTGTTGCCTTTCAAATCGGTTTGTGGAAGGCCCTTTAGGGATTTCTGTTTTTGACTGAACCTCTTCAAATGATAGGTAAGATGGGTTCCATTTAAGTAAGATTTAACTGTAGAAAATAAAAAAAGCCTCATGGAGCCAAATCTGATGTATAAGGAGGATGCCCTACCACAGTAATGTTTTTGCTGGTCAGAAACTGCTAGGCAGATAGTGCCCTTTGAACGGGATTATTGTCTTCGTGCAATAAGCATCCATCACTTCTCAATTCTGGTCTTTTTTTCCCCTAATTTTTTCACGAAGTCTTTTTAGTACTTCAATGTAGTAATGTTGATTACAGTCTGACCACTGATGTGAGTGGGAACCGATTCATATCCCAAATTTCGGCAATGTTTTGGTCTGTAATCACTGACCTTGGTGCCCAGCAGGTTCATCATCTTCCACATTGACCCTTCGTCCTGAAAATCTCTTATACCATTCCAACTCATTTGCACTAGACAAAATTTAATTTTCGTAAGCCTTAGTTATTATTTGGAATCTTTTCGCGGCTGATTTCTTAAGTTTCACAAGGAACTTGATGTTGATTCGATATTTTCCCGCCAAAATGCAGTTGCACATGTTCACTCAATGATACAATACTTCCAACTGTCATGATCGATTGAGACGAAATCGGCCACATGGATAGAGGAGGTGCGTGGGATGACTTCACCAAAATAGTTGCAGCCAACTTCGCTCTTTTTTCAAGCTACACGTTTAGTTACACTTTTTTATTTTTTGTGTAACCCATGTACACCTCAAGTTTCTTCGTTGAAATTGGATGCGCGTTATGCTACGAAAATGCCTGGAAATAAAAAAATTCGGCTTGAAACTGTAGGTACGCATTATATTCCGTATTTTACGGTTTATATTCCGTGTATATACTTAGATATTTTGATTTTTAAAACTCTTAATTTTTAATCATAAATTCTTAAATTTAAAACCAAGCACTTTCATGTATAATTTTGTTTTAATTCATTAGTTTGACTAATTCTGTTAGCAACTTTGCACTTATTAATATTGAGAATTTTAATCAAGGGATCGTTTTAATGAATTATATGCATCGCCAAAAGTTTTAGCTTCCCAATTTGCCCCTTTCTTGCTTTTTAATTTTTATTTTTTTCATTCAGTGATGCACAGTGGGGAAATCCTACCTTATTCCTTGGAATATATTTCGCCCTCCTACTCTTTTCACCTTTCATTTCTCACTGGCGAAAAAGTAAAATGAAATGAAATAAAATAAAATAAACTATTTGTACATATAACGATGGATAATTTAAAGAAACACTTCAGCGCATAAGTAAAGTATTTTGTCAACCCCATTACTCTTATTTTGTTTTTTTTTAGAATAAGGATAAAATATGTTTATATACATGCATACATTTATGCATCATATATACACACACATATTATGAACATGGAAAAAAAATATTCTGCTCAATAGAATCTGTTTTTTTTAATGTCAATATAAGGTTACAAGTAATCATATGAATATTTGATTTTGATTTGCTGTGAATTTTTCTCCAAACCTTGAATAGTAAATTGATTTCTCTTTTTCTTTTTATAATTAAAGTACAATATTAATTCTCGAAAATTTGAAAATTTTTCCAACACAAATTTTAGTCAGTAATAGCTTCGGTTACAGGTAATCATGAATCACACTACTATTATTCACGATTTCATCATTAATTCGTGTTAAAACTTTTAAACATTGAATATAGATACAAAAAAAAAGTAAATACATGTGGGAGTCCGACAAAAATCTTCGAATAAAAGTCAGACTTTTCAAAAGTCGGGATTTTAAATTGGCGAGGTAGTTGTCTAGGGTAAGTATTAAAGGGTTAGTGATGAATTAATGGAATCAAAGTCATTTAAACGCAGATACTTCATTTAAGTAAAAAAAAGAATTTATTTCAAGTTAAAGGGGAATATTTACAAAGGGATAGAGACATGCAGAAATTAGGTTAATTGAAAGTTGAGTTATGCCTTTAGAAGACGGGGAGATTAATTACATTTCTCATGCTTGGACTGAAACCGCGCTGGGTGCGAAATGCGTGAAAAATGTGACGTGTTGAACCAGCGGGGATTAGTAGGCCTCTACTAAAAAAATCATTCGCGCCGGCGCTCCGCAAGCCCACCAGACAGCGCTGCTTCGGAATGCGGTAATGAACAAAATAGACATTAATAGTCCTCTGAAAAGAATATGACTCAACCTTTTACAAAATGATTCAAACGGAAAATCCTACAAAATCACCCTCTCCTGACAGAGCTGGTCTCTCAGCTCTTACAGAATGTTGAGAGCTAAAGTACTTTAAATACAAACTATTTTTAGTTACAACTATAAATTTGATGATTATTGGAATGTGGATGTAATAAAGACAAATAACACGGTTCTTAAAGATAATAAAATAAAATATTGCAGATGAAAATATGTATACCTAATATTCACAATTCCGTACCGAAAATAAAGCATATAAAAACAAAATATTCTATATTGTGATCTAATACAATTAATTAAATCATGAGAAAAAAATCATTCGTATCAATCGAAAGATAAAGAATAATACGAAAATATAATAAATGTTACAAGTGAATATAAAATGATTAATGGAAACGAGTGTTACCGAAGAAAATTATTAATTTCTCAAGAGGGATATAGTATGAGAAAAATTAAAAATAACAACTAATATAAAAAAATTCAATTATGCATAAAAATGTTCCATCAAATCAGCTGAGGTGGTGGTTGAGTTCGGTCCTTCGTGCTGACCAACCTTTTCCACTTCATACCTATCCTTAGAATTCATTTTCGTTACTTTGTAAGGGCCTAAGAACTTTGGTCTTAATTTCAGTCCAGCTCCAAATTGGGTCCTTTGGATGGCTACTAAATCACCTTCTTTGCATAACGAATCTTCCTTTCTCTTCTTCTGTTATACGTCTTTCTATTCTCAGATTGTAGGGTTTCGATGTTCTTTTTTGCATCGTTTCTTAAAAATTCGCGTTGTTCTAGCAATTCTTTCACCATTTCTTCTAGCAGTAGGTCTTTGATTAGGATGTCTTCCTTGTTACGCATTTTGGTTCCCACTAATAGTTCGAATGGTGACCATTTTGTACTGCGACATATAGTGCTGTTTAGTGTTCTCTGTACTCTGTCGACGTATTTGTACCATTTCGTTGAGTCGTCTAATGATAGCTTGGTGAGAACTGGAATCAAAGTTCGATGAATTCGTTCAACTTGTCCGTTTCCTCGAGGAACACCTGTTGCTACTTGTAGATGCTGAATTTTCTCTTCGTCACAGTAATCATTGAATAATTTTGAAGTGAACGCTGAACCTCTATCGGAGATAATTCTGATGGGATTACCAAAGGTTTTCTGCTGTTGTTTCAGCTTTTCCAGGGCACTTTCAGCAGACACAGTTTTGAAGGGATATAGCCAAGTAAATTTGGTAAATGCGTCTACTACGGTAAAAATGTGTTGATAACTTTTATTTGTGGAGGGTAAAGGACCAATAAAGTCAACATGATGCGTACTTTGAGGAATGCTTTCCTTAGAAATAGGATTAAAAACCCCTTCCTTTTTGCCAGTTTTCTTATTAGCTAAGATTCATGGAACGCAATTAACTATTAGTTTTTTAACGTCGTTGGATAAATTTGGGATAAAAAATTCCTGTTTCACAATTTCTTCTGTTTTTCCTACTGAGAAATGACCATTTTCGTGAATCAATTTAATTAGTTCAGCTTCCATTGCTTTAGGGGTTACGATTAATTCTCGACCATTTAAGTATTTGTAGAGTATACAGTTTTGCTCAAAAAATTCTTCGGATTCTTGCTTCTCTAGAAGCGATTTCAATGTTTGGATGTTGTCATCTTCCTCTTGTGCTTTTTTAAGCTTTGAAGTTAATGTTAATCCTATCATTACGGGATATCGGCTAAGAGCATCAACATGCTTCATACAACTTCCAGCTCTGTGCTGTATTTCATAATCGAATTCTTTTAATTGAAGCGCCCATCTGGCTATGCGAGTAATTAGATCCTTTTTGCATAGTCTTCTGAAATGCTGAACAGTCAGTTACTATTTTAAAGTGTTGTCCTAAAAGATAAACATGAAACTTCTTTAATGCGTTGATAATTGCTAGTACCTCTCGTTCGTAGCTGTCATACTTTTCTTCTGCTGTATTTGTCTTCGTCATGTAGTAAAAGGGGTGTAACTTTCCATCTTCGGCTTCTTGTAACAAAATTGCGCCGTACCCTTGTTTACAAGCGTCTGTATGCAGTTCTGTTTTTCTTCCATACTTGTAAATGTGCAAGATTGGGCCTTCGGACGTGATTTTCTTCTATTTTTCAAATGCTTCTTTTTTGTTGAGCCCCCAAAAAAAAAAAAAAAAACAAAGAGATTTTCTTTTCTTGTTAAATCGCTAAGTGGTTTAGCTATCTTTGAATAACCTTTGATGTACTTGCGGAAATACCCACAGTTAAGCCAAGAAAACTTTGTACTTTTTTATTGTTGTTGGTTCTGGAAATTTTCGGACAGCCAGAGTGTCTTTGTGGTAGCTGGTTTAATAGTTCCGCTTTCTACAATGTGACCTAGAAATTCAATTTTCTTTTTTTTAAGAATTGGCATTTCTTGAACTTAATTTCTAATCAGTATTTCTTTGCGACTTCGAAAACAATTTTAAGTTTTTCTAGACCTTCCTGTTCGTTTTTCGCTGGAATGACGAGATCATCTAAATAACTGATTACAATTCCTTTCCGAGTAAGATCTCTAAATATACTTGATACGTTGCGTTGGAAAACTCCTGGACTGTGCTTTGTCCAAAAGGAACTTTGTTAAATTTAAACTGTCCGTCTGGGACGATAAAGGATGTATAACTTTCTGAAATCTTCGTCAACATCGACGTGAAAGAAATCATTGCGCAAATCTAATGTAGAATACACCATTGCTTCTTGCTAAGTGTCCAAAACATCTTTGATGAGAGGTAACGGAAATTTATCTTTCACAAGCTTCTGATTCAATTTTCTGTAGTCAATGCACATTCTCGAATGCACATCTTTCTTTTTTACCATTACGATTGGACTTGCATATTCCGAAGAACTCGGACGTATAATGCCTTCGTTGAGCCATTCTTCTATCTGTTTGTTTATTTCTTGTCTTTCTGTGAAAGCTAGTCGACGAGGAGGTTGACAGACTGGTTCTTCGTCTTTTAGAATAATTCTCATTGTGACGTCGGTAGATGCTGTTTCTTCTGGCATGTAGTCTTGAATTAACTTTTCAAGTTCCTTCTTGATTTGGCGATTTCCAACATGACGCTGGTCTAGTTCTTCTTGAAGATTTTCAGCAGATATTTGCATAAGCTGTGCATGATTCTCATATTTGTTGAATTTAACTCCTTCTTTAGTGAAACTTATCGATGCTTGTTCCAAAAGATCTGATCCAATAACTGCTTCGAATTTTAATTTATCAGCAGGTACAACATGCCAAGTTAACGAGTAATTTTCATTATCTATTTCGAACTCATGTTCAAAGGAACCGATAGTTGTCACTTGTGCTTCACCAATACCTGTGAGAAGCTTCTTGTTCTTCGATAATTTTGTTGGATCCATTATTCTTCTGCTCGTGTTTTCTCGTAGCAAACTTATGGTACTACCACTGTCTATGAGCGCCGTGATTTTCACCTTTCTAAAAAATATCTCTTTAGTTCGTAAACCTTCCTTAACGATGAGTGTGCAAGTTTCTTTTGGAGGTTCTTTGAATTTCTGTGATTTTAAATAGTTCGTCTAAGCATGCTTGGAAGCATTGTGATTTGAGTGTTTCTCGTAATTTTTGTTGTAATACCCTTTTTGCTCGCTGTCTTGATATTTTTGAACAGATTCGTACTAGGTGACAGGAGCTTCGTAATGTTTGTTGTAATTTGTTGACGCTGAAAACTTCTTATCTTTCCTGTTATACTCAATTTTCCCGGTGCTTCATATCTGGGCTTCTTTTCTGTGGATTTGAATTCTTGTTTCTTCACAAATGGACTGCTCGATGTTTGTTTCAGAGTCCTCTTAAAGTCTTCGAATTCTTCTAGTTTTTCTGCTAATTGGACAGGGGAGTTCATATTTGCCCATTCATCAAGATAATACTCCTTAAATTCAAAAGACGTTTTTCGTTTTAGTTGAACTGTTATGAATAGATCTGATAATTTGTCGAAAGTATCTATCTTCAATCCATCTATCCATTCGTTGAAGTAAGTGTTTAACTCATGGTAAAAATCAATCCATGTTCTTTCTGGTGCTTTTTGGTGAGTGACAAATATTTGTCGAAACTTTTCTGGAATTAGTTTAAAGCGTTTCAGCAGTAAATCTTTAACGTGTTCGTAACAGTTAGCTTTATCATCAGGTTCTCTCGCTATGATGTGAGATACTTCCATCAGTAATAAGCCTAACAGATGAGAAACCCAGTTTTCTTGATTAATATTTAATGTCTGCGCTTGACATTCAAATAATTTTAGATAAAGACTGGTGTCTTCTTTCAAATCGAAACGATGTATAAACTTTGAAATTTTTTTGACGATAAATTTAGTATCACTTTCTTTGGATGTATCAGCGCCTAATTTGGATTGTGTTTAGATTCTTAACTTTTCCAACTCAAACTCATCTTTGCGTTTTTGCTCATCTAACCTCAATTGTTCGATGCGTAATTTTTCTTCTCGTTCTTCAATGCGTAATTTTTCTTTTTGCTCTTTTTTTCTTCTCTGGCTTTGCGATCCTCAACAATCGTTGAATGTATGTTTTTGGTCAGTTCTTCGTCATAATCTTCACTACTAATAATTAGATCTTTAAGTGTGGCGATGGTCATTGATTTATCGAATTTTAAATTTAATTCCGTGGCTAAGACAAATAAATGTTCGCGTCGACCTTTGCCAAGATACGCCATTTTAAAATTTAAATATAAGTTTAGATAGTAACCAAAGGAATAAACAAAATTGTTACGCGTTCAAACAAAAACAATGATGTTGCTATAGGCAAATCTCGTTTTAATTTTAAAAAATTCTCAGGTTAAAATGATATTGCATCAAAATACACTAAATATACATTGAAACATTCAAATTTTATTCATTTAGAAATATTCTAAACCAGTAACGTGTAAAGACAACAGTGCGAGCTAAAATGCGTAGTGCTTAATTTGAAATAGTCAAATTATTAATTTCAACTAAAAATAAAACTTTTTTGTAAACCATTTAATATATCAGTTATCTCATTTCGTTATAATAAATGCAAAAAGAATCTGAAAGAAAAAATAAATTAATATTAAATTTTTTGTGATACGAAAAAGAATTCAGTAATTTAAAGTTCTTTATTGAAAAACCCAAACAGTTAGCTTAATGTATAAATTTGTCACTTGAAGAAAAAAAGATAAGAATGATGAGCTCATTTATTTTTTATATCACCATAAATAAATCATTTAGGATCTTTTCATCCACAAATTCTAAAAACATAACATAATTTTTTCAAAATATATTTCTCAAATACTCATGACAATGATTAATTACCCAACGGCTACGGGAGAAAGAAATGTTAAAACTATATGAGTCATCGAAATTGCAAAATGCTTAGGAATGGCAGAAACATGAATCTTAAATAGCTAGTTGACGCCGTCAAGGTCAATGACGCAAACAAAGGAAATGAAAGCTTTTCGTACACACATGAAATGCAATTCAATTTGTTATTAAATTAGATACAAATAAAAAACTTGAATATTATTTACGATTTCCTAAATATTTGTAAAGATATACTTGTAGACAATTTTAATTGATGCGATTTCTATACGCAAATAGAAAAATAGTATTTCAAAAAACACACATGATACTTTAAAAATATAAATTACTTCATGAAATCGGCTACAACAATTTTTTATAAACAAAATGATGGTGGCTCAAGTATTCTTTATTCTTTTAGATTTCTTTTCTTTTAATGAAGAACAACAAAAACACAGTACCTGATACAGTTGTTGAAAATGAAAAAAGAGTTCTTGGATGTATTTGATGAAGGCGTCGACTATCTTCCGAAGATTATGGACTTGTTCGCTGGAGAAATCTTGAGTAGAACTTGTACTTGTTAGTATGTTATGAGAGGCAAGCCGCACGTTTTCATTTTCAGTCCCAATTTTTTTTTCAAAGAAGAAGGTTAGAAGTTTAAGTTAATCTGACTAACTTTTGATTCTGATCAAAACATAAAGAGGATTTTAAATCAATCCCGGGTGAACCCCCAATTATTTCTGTGTGAGTCCGACTAAAATCTTCGAATAAAAATCAGACTCTTCAGAAGTCGGGATTTTAAATTGGCGAGGTAGTTGTCTAGGGGTAAGTATTAAAGGGTTAGTGATGAATTAATGGAATCAAAGTCATTTAAACGCAGATACTTCATTTAAGTAAAAAAAGAATTTATTTCAAGTTAAAGGGGAAAATTTACAAGGGGAATATTTACAAAGGGAAAGAGACATGCAGAAATTAGGTTAATTGAAAGTTGAGTTATGCCTTTAGAAGACGGGAAGATTAATTACATTTCTCATGCTTCGACTGAAACCATGCTGGGTGCGAAATGCGCGAAAAAACGTGACGTGTTGAACCAGCGGGGATTAGTAGGCCTCTGCTAAAAAAATCATTCGCGCCGGCGCTCCGCAAGCCCACGAAACGGCGCTGTTTTGGAATGCGGTAATAAACAAAATTGACATTAATAGTCTACTGAAAAGGATATGACTCAACCTTTTACAAAAGGATTCTAACGGAAAATCCTACATACATGTCACAAATATTTTAATATCAAATATTTTCCAAACATGTTTTCTAAAAAATGTTTAATAGAAAATTTCAATATTCATTTCGAAATCAAACACAAATAATTCATAGAAGAATACACCTTTGCATTTTTGTTACTATATTTATCAGAAGGAATTACACAGATCCCCCCTCCCTTTGCTAACATTTTAATGATAAGGAAAATTCTTAGGAACAATGAAATGGATTGTGTTACGCAATTTAAATTTGACCTTTTCCTGAAATATTTTAGATTTGTATCCTATTTTCAATCCAGTGCAATAATTCTTTTTTTTTTAATTCCAAAATCTTTTCCCTTCTTTTAAGGCTGTCTTTGGTTAATGTTAAATGAGCCTTGTTGCTCCCCGTAAATTCAATAATAACAATAATAAAAATAAAAGTAAAGAAGAAAGAAAACAACAGATGTACGCACTAGCAGAGGCTATCTTTGAACAATGCAATGATTAGTCTACCAATGATTGGCCTAAGTCTGATATCTTGGAATGCAAACGGCATCTTAAATAAAATTCTTGAATTCAAACTTTTCGTAGAGAAGTATAGACCCGATGTTATTTTAATTCAGGAAACACATCTGAGACCTGTACACAAATTCAGCGTCGCAAACTACAAATGCTATAGAAATGATCGCATCACGGACGGACCGGCTTCCGGTGGTTTGATTTGATTTAATATTAACGTCGCACTGTTCAGCTACACGAGGGCTTTTGGCGACGGACCACGTAATTTTGAACCATGGTCAAGTGACGTGGACGACACCTGAGCTGGCACCCCCTCTCCTAACTACCACACCACACCAACGGGAGGACATTTCAGCTCTCGACAGATTTAACGTGCATCGCTGCCCTACACGGCGGGTCTTTAGAGGTACTGGGCTCGAACTCGTGACAAGGCAAGCCACAGTCCGATACCTATACCACTCGGCCACCGCGGCCTCCGGCTTCCGGTGGAACGCTCATCTTAATTAAAAAATCTATTCCCCACTTTAATACCCCCACCCCTCAGCTTTCTTACATTGAAGCGACTACGGTCACTATCAATCCTCCTAACTTTGACCCCCTCACTATCAACCTCTATCTATGTTCCCCACCACTCCGATAAATATCTTTTTACTCTGGATATTGATACTATTTTGCAAGTCAACAGCCATTGTGTGATTTTTGGCGATTTCAATGCCACACACAATACGTGGAACTGCTCCCAAAACTCGACCAGAGGAACTCATTTAAAAAATTATTGTGATTCTGCTGATTTTGAAATCATTTACCCTGCTACCCCAACTAGATTTGGCTATGGTACTCAAAATACTCCAGATTTTGCTATTGTTAAGAATTTTAATTTTCCTTACTCCATAGATTCTCTGCCCGAACTCTCGTCTGATCACAATCCGGTTTTACTAAATTTCTCTTTCTCCTTTCCCATTCACCAAGACAATCCTAGAGCAGTTACCACCTGTTGGCATCTCTTCAAAAAATGTTTAAATAACAATATTTTAATCGAAAATTATACTAATATCAAAACCCCCCATATCCTTGAAAAAGTAAAATTGAAGATTTCACCTAAGCCGTTCGCTCCGCCCACACGAAAGCCTCCAAGCCAATCACAAACATTCATCACTCCTAATCACATTAAAAATCTCATTTTTCTTAAAAATCGCACACGTAAACTTTATCAAAACACACTAAATCCGATTTTTAAAACAGAAACAAACAGATTACAAGCTAAAATCAAAAGAGAGCTCAAAAAACACTCGCAAGAAACATGGGAAAATAAATTACTAGCTCTTAACACTCAAGACAATAGCTTCTGGAATATTCAGAATACTTTCAAACACAAACGCGTCGATATTCCCGCACTAAAAACAAATTCTGGCATTGCCATTACTGATGACCAGAAAGCCAATTTAATTGCTGACACACTTAAAGATAACTTTACGCAAAATCCTAGGCCAAACAATCACAACTCCACGATTGACTCTGACGTCACGAGCACGCTCGAAAACTTCTTCTCTTCTCCCCCCTCCATCCCCATCTCTCCTACTAATCCACTCGAAGTTTCAGATTATATCAAGAAGTTAAAAATTAGAAAAACTCCAGGTAAAGATGATATTACAAATAAAATGATTCGCAACTTTTCTCTCAAAGCTTTAATTATTCTAACCTACCTCATAAATAAGATCTTAATTCTTAGGCACTTTCCAAAAAATTGGAAAATAGCAATCATTTTCCCCATTAAAAAACCTGGAAAAAGTAGTAACTTAGCTCAAAGCTATAGACCGATTTCTCTCCTTTCCGTCCTCGGTAAAATTACAGAGTACATTCTACTCAATAGATTAAATACTTTCATTTCGGATTCTGATATTATTAACCCAAATCTCTCTCTCAATACGGTTTTACGAAAAAACTTTCTACTAACCACCCACTGCTAAGGATTACAGAAAAGGTCTCTTCTGGGTTTCAGAGAGGCAGATCCACTGGAGCTGTCTTTCTGGACATTCAGAATGCCTTTGATCGTGTCTGGATCAGCGGGCTTATTTATAAACTTATTAAATATAACTTCCCTCCTTCTCTTATTCACATTATAAATTCGTATCTAGTTAATAGACACTATCAGGTCAGAGTCAACAATACACTTTCAGACACACATCACATAAACATAGGCTGCCCTCAGGGTTCCTTGTTAGGGCCAATTTTATTTAATCTTTACATAAATGATATGCCCACGCACAATGCTAAACCTTTACGCTGATGACACCTGTGTGACAGCCTGCTTCAAAAATCATAACACCATTACTATCGCTCTAAACAAACACCCCTCTCGCTCCTGGAAATTTTTTTAATAGTTGGAAAATAAAAATTAATGTTGACAAAACGGTCGCTGTTCTTTTCACCAGGAGGAGGAAGTCATGCACTCCACCCACACTCTATTCCACACCACTCCATTGGTCTCAGAGTACTAAATACCTTGGCGTAATTTTAGACAGTAAATTAATTTGGAAACAACATATTTTACACGCGCGAAATAAATTCCGGTACGCGCTCAGAATAATACACCCCTTAATTTGCCGGAATTCTGAAATGACTTTATCAAACAAGATACTTCTCTACACTGCTGTTTTGCGGCCCATTCTTAGTTATGCTTCTCCTGTGTGGGGTTATGCAGCAAATGCCAATATTAAAATTCTTGAAGTAGCACAAAATTCTCTTATTAGAAGTATTGTCAGGCCTGGCAGATACGTGAGAAATGCATACATTTACAGGGATTTAAAAAATCCCTGCCTTCAAAACTTACATTCAAAACCTAGCTAAGAAATTCTACGAAGACTTACCGCATACTCATAATTTAAATCTTATTGACATTCAAAACTATAATCTAGTTGATAACATCAAAAGGCCAAGGAGAATTCTCCTTGACTCTTACAATCCACCTTAATTTCTCTGTTGTTCATTCACCGGTGGTAAATGACTATTTTTTGCTAAATTTTTTAAAATTCTTAATTTTTTCTCTTTTTAATTTCTTAACTGCTGCTTCCACCAGGATAGCTTTTTATCCTTTTTGTTCCCTCCCCCTTTTTATATCAGGACAGCCAAGAGAGAGCTATCTCACTCGCTAATGTTTTACGAAATTCCTCAGTTCCTGCAAAAAATCTTTTTCATTGGACTAACCGCTGAGACCATGAAGAACCGCCCACGACGCTGACGCCACTCCCATACCACCTCAGCCATCCAATCAGAATTCCAAGAACAACATCTCTTCAGGAAAGAACTTTCAGTCAGGTTTTCCACTTGAAGGCACTTTTATTTGTTAGATAGGGGAAGGAGGATCTTTTTGATCCATATCCCCATGACGTCAATCGAAACTCGGGAAAAAAAAATGTTAAAGAATAGGACCAGAATTTGGAACATTTTTTCAGATATAAAAGAAATGAAACATTAATATATGATATTCTGGCTTCACTATCCTTTAGAGAGCAGATTTTTTATTATACTTCCCGTTTTTAACCGAGTTTAATCATTTTTCCTGGTATAAAATGTGTTTCGTGCTTATTCTCCTATACCGTAATGTTAAATGGGCTATAGATTCACGTATTATAACAAAAAAAAAGTATTCATGGAATATTTTGGCATTTTTAAAACCACTATATTGTTAACAGAGGTATGAGATATAATATTGCAAATTTCCATAGAAATTGAGGCATTTTTTCTATCTGAAAATGTGCTTCGTGTTTAGTTCAAGCTCTCGTACTTTTACCGAAGACAACCTTAAATACGTCAAAAAATGTATTGCTTATGACCATTGATTTATTAGATTTAGACTTATTTTAGCTACCAATTTTTTGAACATACAACTTTCCCGTTGAATTTTTTTTAACAGAAACGACTTTTAAAATATCCAAATGAAACTTTAGCAGAAAAGGTATAACCTATAATAGTTCCCATTTTAAACATATTGTATAGGGTGCTATTATTTTTAAAAGCTTTTTTAAAAACATTGATTATGTTAACTATAGATTATTCGTCATACTGATACGATGCTATCCGTATTACACACCCGTGTGCAATATATTTTATCAATAAGAGTTTAGAATAATTTAATGCAGCATCTGAAATTGAGTGTTTAAGACAGCGTACAAGTCAAAAACATGAGTTTCTTCACGAACATTGTTCCGATCCTGATTCTAATAAAAACAGATGTAGGTCGTTGAGTTTTAGTGTTTACCCAAACACCATACTTGATGACAAGAGCTGAAATATTTCTTCAATAGCACTTTATGTTGCTCTAGAGCAAGGGAGACGGGTAATTGTTTTGACTCGAGAACCATACTGTGGAAGCGAAGGATACTGGTCACACCTCAAAAAAGGTATAAATTGTACCATGTTCAAAATCAATAAATAGACGTAAAATAAAATAGTGGCAGGTTTATTGAATCACAAAGTTTTAATTGTATTGCGTATGGGTGGAATTAGCAACCACAGAAGTGTTATTGGACCCAGACTTCAAACTTTGGAACCAAAATCAAATGACGAGGATGACGCTTGAGATAAGGATCAACTCTAGAATCACTTATATCAAATCAACAGGAAGACTGACTGATTGGATGTGCGTAAGTCTTTCTATGGCACTATTCAGCAAGACCAGGACTCGAACACGTGATGTTGTCGAAGTATTGCCAGGCATTATCTTCGAAATATAACAAATCCAGGCCGGTGAAATAGTCATATGTTGAAGATATTTTAAGGGGAGAAAAGTGTAGCAAGGCATAAAGAAAAATCTGTATATATATACATGTACAGTCGAAACTCCAAAATGCGAGTTTTTCTACATAGCGAACATTTTTCTGGAACCAAGAGCATTTCACGATTTTCTTGGCAACCTCCCAATGGCGAAGTGCCCTTCCGATATAACGAACTTTTTTCTTGCAGTTTAATTTTTTCTCTCCCTATTTTTGAAGTATTTCTGGACATTTCAAGCTATTCTCTCTTCTCTCCATTTCATGGTGGTGTCAAATCTTGAAATGGTTTTATTAGGTGCCTAGCTTGCCAAGAGCAATAGAATTCTGTTCGTTTCATCCAAGAAATGCAACCTTTATCCCCCACTCTCCAGTTCACTAAAAACATCTCCCATATCCATTTTCTCCCACAGGGGAGTTGTTTCATATCCCCGTGCTCCGAACTAGTCTCTGTTCAATTGTAGTGTAGATCAGTCATACTGGTAACTTCGTTTCTAGTAACTTGAAAATGTCGAAACTTAAGTGCCTTACGCACATATTCACCGCTAACCTGACCGCCGGTTAGAGGAAGGAAACCGGGGTTTCGCCGAAAACGTTATTCACCATCGCAAGTTAATAACTCCGGTTCAAGTTAAAAAATCCTTACCCAGCGTCACAGCCGGGTTAGTTTTAACCGCACATGCGCAGTAAGCGATTTTTCGAGTGTTTACGTTTTCGTGCAAGTTTTGAAGTAGTTTGAGTTTGGATAGATTTTTAGTTTACGATGAATACCATTCAGAAAGTTTCCACTGTTACTCAATTAGATTTTTTAGAAACACTGGAAACCAGAAAAGTCAGAAAATTAGTTGAAAGAAGTAATTTGTTCGAGGAATTGGACGATTATGAGTTTCAGAGAAGATCCCGACTGACAAAAGAAAGTGTCGCAGAATTGACTCTGCTAATTGATGATAAATTAGAGAGCAAAACCCCATGTAATATAATGCCCTAAATCCAGTGGAGCAAGTTCTGATTGCTTTGCGATTTTACGCTGATGCATATATGCAGTTAGCAATTGCTGACTTGTTCGATGTCAGCCAGCCGACTGTATGTCGAGTAGTGCACCGAGTCAGTGAAGCCATAGCATCCCTCTTGCCTGATTTCATTCATCTACCAGTCAACAGAGAAGAGTGCAAAAAGGTATGTTAATCTCATAATTATTTATTTTTCCTATCATTAATTGTTTCAAATTAGTAGAAATTTTTTTTTGAAGTTATGAATTGTTATTCATAAAAGAATACATACTTATCTTTATTTTGGCTGTTCAATAAAATAAGCTTGTAACAAAAGGAGATTTTGAATTTGTTAGTAGCTGACATTCCAATAGCAAGAATACACATTGACTGAACGAGATTTAAATGTGTTGGCTGATTTTTCTTTTTCATTTCCTGATTTTAATTAAGTGACCCAAACATGTGTGCTTGCATGTGTTTTTTTGTAGCTCTATCTAGAGAAATTTCCTTGATGTGCATATGATGCTAAGTTTGTGGTTTCTAGATTTCTTATAATTAATAATTATAAGGCATACATAAATGACATGTTGAATAAGTCAGCAAGAATTAGCATTCTAATAGCAAGAATAATACATTGTTATCCTATGAGATTTATATATGTGTGTGTGTAAGATGCTTTGTATTTTTTATTTCCTAATATTAATTATTTGACTTAGACATTTGTGCTTTTGTGGTATTATATCTAGAAACATTCCCTTAATCTACAGCTGCTGCTAAATTTGGTTTCTAGGTTTCTTATAATCAATAATAACTATGAACCAGCATTGTCTGAAGTAATTTCTGATTACCTATGCAAATATTGATTTTTTTGCAGATGTTTAAGATTAAATAAACACCAAATGTTTACATTCTACCTTGGATATTCTGATTAATATTTACTACAAACCTAGACACTCCCTTCATTCCATGTATTGTATATATCAGTATTTTCAGCAACAATACAATCTGTCTTTCTATAAAAGCATATCCTTGTATAAAAACTACCATCTGATAGGAGATAAAGATCTGTTTTCGAAATCCTTATTTCATATATAGAATTATAAAACATATTATAGAGATCAACCAGAAAAAAAATTCAGAACTATTGATAGTCAATGATATACATATATATAACATTCATTCTTATTTATATATATATATATATATATATATATATATATATATATATATATATATATATATATATTATAAATCAGTTCAATATATTTTAAAAACAAAATTTCCCCAAATTATCATTATTAAAAAAAATCTTCACCTTGGATTGAGATTAATAAAATTTACTTCATATATCAAAAAAGGTAGATATTTAGATAAATATTTAAAACACACACAAATGCAGAAATAATTTAATGAAATAGAAGCTGCTTTTTTTTCACACACACTATGCATTATATGACTGGCCACGAAAAATGAGTTTGTTTATACTGAGAAATTAGTTAATAATTTGAAAAACTAGAAAAATGAGACAATTTGCATCTTTCTTTTGAAATAAAAACAAGTAGATTGATTTAGATACCTTCCTGTTCATGTGCAAAAGTTAAGTAAAGCTAACATTTTTTTTAAAAACTAAAATTGCTTAGACTTGGATAATAGCATCAGTATAAAATATAAACAGCATATGTTGGGTTGAGTCCTAGGAGGACCCACTTTTGGTCACCAAATTTTTTGTCGCCAAATTTTGAGCGATAAAGGTTACAATATGGTAACCCTTCCATTTCATCCAAAAGTTTGGATTTTCAAATCACCGAAATAAATGGAAACCCTAAAAAAATTGCAACGTTTTTCGCCTTTTGCGAAAAAATGTCTGTTTGACACCTGACTTTGCTTGAGAAGGTGTGCTCTCCACCGGTTTTTGTTAAGAATGGCTTGTGAAAGGAAATTACTTGAAAGTGAGGCTACGACAGGTTTCTTTGTGCTCCTGGGCACAAAGGGGAAGAAAGAGACGTTAGAATGGTGTATGAAAGCTAATTTAATTGCTTCTCGTTATGAATGTCCGAGGTGTAAAAAAGAAATGCGTTTGCAAGAGCGAAAGGGAACGGTTGACGGCTACGAATGACGTTGCAGCAGCCAGTCGAAAGATAATCCCCACGACGTCGTTCGGAGTGTGAGAAAGGGCACTTGGTTTAGCGAAAGCAAACTTGCTATAACTATTATCTTGCGTTTGACGAGATATTGGTTCGGCAAGAGCATGAATGCGTTCGTGGTGAATGACGATCTAACGGTCACAAGTTGGTGGATGACAATTTTCATGAATTCCTTGCATCCATCGCAAGGGTGTATCCACCATCGGAACATGACGAAATGCAAGCGTAAGGTAAGTGCCTTTTAAAATTTTTTAAAATGATTGATTTCATGTATTTCTTCGATTTTATCTTTGCGAAACGCCCCTTTCGTCCTTTTTTAAAAATGTAAATCATGTTCTACACACTGGTTTTAGAATGCTTTTTTAAAATGAATTTCATTGCTTTCTCCGTTTTTATCTTTTTATAATGATTAATTTAATGTATTTATTCGATTTCATCTTTGCAAAACGCCCATTTCATTTCCCCCCCCCCGCCGCAGACACATACGCTTCCCAAGAGTTTTTCGTCATTGACGCCTTTTTGAAAACCTTCAATTTGGCGCTTTTTGGCGAAAAATTTTTGGCGCCAAAAACAAGTGGGTCCTCCTAGGATTTTATCACATCAAAAGAAGTTTTGCGTGCCTATCAATTGGCTTGAACTGTCACTTAGAGCGAGTACCATCAATAATTTTTGCTTGTTTTGTTCTGCACAACTTATATATATATATATATATATGTCTAGGTCAGAATATTCTGTAATTTCCATGTAAATAAATTTTTACCTAATCACAACTTTTATCATATTTAATGTTTACATTTACAAATTGTGTACATATTCTTACATGTATGTTGCATGAATGCTACTTATTTTTAAATTTTACAAAACATTCATAACTTATAGATGTAATATTCTACATACTGAATATATTTTAAAAAATCAAAGAATAAAATTAAATGATGTCAAAATTTTTGAGAATATACTTCAGAAAAATTGTATTCATTTCAAAAGAAATGTTTGCATTTTACAAAGGACATTATGAAACACAGAATGAGCTGAAAGTATACTTATATTCTTATACTTTTCTCAAGAAAAAAAAATTGTGAGTCGCAAAACATTTTAATACAATCCAGCTGCTGTCAAAATTTGAATGTCTTTCTCTCATACTACCTTCGATATTTCAAATCCTCACTTATGACAACTGAATAAAATCTATTATAGCGTTTGTACTTTTCCATTTTCTGTAATAACTGGATAGTTATATTTGGGGAAATAATACTTATATCACTGCTTTTTCAAAGGAAAACCATTAAAATTTTTGCTGCACTCTTTTTTTCTTGAGATACTATCACTATCTTCAACCAATATTGATTTACAATGATCTGTTTAAGTTTGAAATATCACTTTTTCTAAATGCATTTTATATCATATACAAGAGAAAATTCATCCATGTGAAGCAGTCGTATTGACAAATCAATGAAAAACATACATAAAATTTGTTGTCGTGTGTTGAAATTTCAAAACACATATAGGAAAGTAAAGAAATACTAATGAGTTAAAATGTGAACACTACTGTAATGGAGCAGCAAAAGGCACAGTGTTAACAGGATATGATGTTTCAGAGGCAGATAATTTTGAAAACTAGAAGTGGGGAATGCGTTTCAAAATCATCTGTTTAAAAAGGAAAGTGGTGGCACTTTGCATATGATTGTAAAATTATATAATAACTAATACTTCAATGAAATCAGCAAAGTATCCTCTATTTCTTAGGATCAAAATATGCAAAAATTGAAGCAAAAGTTCCCTTAACATTAGATTTTTTTTTATGTTTGAAGTTTGTCAGATATATTATAATTTGATGCATGTAAATAAAACACATTATAAAATGTAGACTTCTAGGACTCAAACATTTTATAGATATATATGTGGGAAAAAGATGCTTCACAACTCATGCACTGAACAGTTAAATTTAAGAAAGCATTTTCATAGTTACACACAGGGAATAATGATTTGAGAATTGTTATTATTATTTTTTTTTGTTAATTAGTAAGAACCATGCTGATATTTATGAGATTTACTTAATATATAGTTTCAACTTATTTCCAATCATAATACTTAAATTGTTTATCATTTAATATACTATTGTAAGGGATCTCGAACCACCTGCAGATGCCCCGATTGAAATTTTCGTACTAAAGGGTGTTTTTTTTCCAGGTATAGAAGTTTAAGTTGGCATTACTTTCCAAGATGGTGACCGATTTAACAGCTGTCAAGTGATTTATTCTCAGTTTGGTTTGGCAATTCATCAAAACGATCATCAAGCAAAGCGTAGATTTGTCGAATGGGTCCAAAACGAGATTGCCGTTGTTCCCGATTTTCATAAGCGAATTTTGTTTAACGATGAAGCGCACTTCTGGTTGAATGGCTACGTCAACAAACAAAACTGCCGCATTTGGAGTGAAGCTAATCCACAAGTGTATGTCGAAACACCATTACATCCAGAAAAACTGACTGTTTGGTGCGCTTTATGGGCTGGTGGAATCATTGGTCCGTACTTCTTCAAAAACGATGAAGGCCACAACGTTACAGTCAATGGTGATCGGTATAGAGCCATGATTACTAACTTTTTCATTCTTGAATTGAACAATCATGATGTCCAGGAGCTGTGGTTCCAACAAGACGGCGCAACATGTCACACAGCTCGTGCCACAATCGATTTATTGAAAGACGCGTTTGGTGACCGCCTAATTTCACGTTTTGGACCTGTGAATTGGCCTCCAAGATCTTGTGATTTAACACCGCTAGACTATTTTCTGTGGTGCTATGTAAAGTCATTGGTCTATGCGGATAAGCCACAAACGCTTGACCATTTGGAAGACAACATTCGCCGTGTTATTGCCGATATACGGCCACAAATGTTGGAAAAAGTCATCGAAAATTGGACGTCCAGATTGGACTACATCCGAGCCAGCCGTGGCAGTCATGTGCCAGAAATCATATTTAAAATGTAATGCCACAAGATTATCTATCGAATAAAAAAATTCATGTCAATCGAATAATACATCGTTATTTTATTGCAATTTAGATTTCTATACCCCTCTAAAAAAACACCCTTTACAATTAGAGCTGAAAAACGAAGATTCAACACCGAGCATTGAAGCAGGACCACGTTGCCTCGCTGATTTTGTCAAATTAAATATCATCGCAAATTATTTCTCTAATTTTTTTTTGTGTGTTTCTATAAAAATAACAATTTTTGTTTTTAAAGTATCAATACAAATTTTTGTAATAAAAGTTATTTTTTCTGTGTTGACATTGATTTTGAAAACATATTTTTGGGCCATCTTTCTATATAGATAATAATTTCTCCTGAAACTCAGTTTTAGCTTCTTTCTTCCATCTCCATATATTTTATGAATTGCTGATGCTCAACTTTTATGCAAGCAGCAGCAGATGAGCTGTTGGCTTTTTAGCATGTTTTCTGAACTCTGTTAAGGTGCCTTTGAGAGTTCTCGCTGTTCTTGGAGTTGCCTTTATATTGGCTTCATCTGTTATATGATTTTCTTTATTCCTGCATTTTGTAATCTGTTAAATAAAAATTATATGTTTAATAGGAATACAAACTAGTTCTTAAATCAGAAAATCCTATGAATATCTACTTGGTCAAATAAAAAAAATTCCTTTTGTTTCAGATAAGTAACACCTATTTTGTGTCTTGATTCACAAAAAATTAAAAGAGTTTATTATTGCAACTACTCAATAACAGTAGTTTACTTTAAGCTAAACAGCTTGATGGATTTAAAAGTAAATGATTACTTGGATCGAAACTATTATGGAAAAAGCAAAGATGATTTAAATTTGTGAAAAAAAACATTTATTAAAATATAACTTTTCTTTTTTTTATACTAAATTCATAAACTTACTTCACACATGATAATCTGACCACGTTTGTAAGAATGGTCAGATCATAATAAGAAAAAATATACAATGCTTCACCAAAAACCAGAAAAAGCTATAAAGACTTACCTTTTGGCACCAACAGCTCATTAGCACAAATAATCAAATATTTTTTATCTAATCTATTTGTCATGAAAGTTTTGATAAATTTTATATTAATGCATTTGAGTAATAAAATATAGGTTGACACGTTGAAATATTTTTGAGATTCTATTTGTAAGAAAAATATTATAACTTTTAGTATAGGTATGAGAAAGTTTTTTTACTTCATCTCTACTGGACCAGTTAAACATCTACAGCAAACTTTCTTTAATATTTTTTAAATGTTACATAATACTATTTAATGTGTAGTTTAAAAGAAACTTATGAAACATTTCAAAACAGTATTTTAATTTTTAGGAACAAATATTCTTTCTCCTTGTTGAGACAGTCTCTCTAGAAAGTGGGCATTAAATAACAGCTGTCAATTTTTTATTGACTAAGATTTAATTAAAATATGTAATAACTAGAGAAATTTACTTACGTGAAATTTCGATTTTGGTACTGTAGCTGTTAAATGGCGTAGGCATTGGTAACGTCAGTATCAGCTCCAAAAACCTCATTTCAAAGTCCGTCTCTATTCCATTTCTTTATAGACATTTCACCACACCTGTTTTCCACCTTTTTTGGCAAAGAACGCTGTATTTTTTAGTTGAATTTTTTAAAAAAAATTTTAAATGTGTCATTGACGTTTTATTATTATTATTATTATTTTCTATAAAATACTAGTGTTCCTTTTCTAATTTAGCGTAAAATAAACTTCGATAGTATTCATTTTGAAAAATAAACATTGAAAAAAGACGAATATGCAACTCTTCTGTTCAGATCGCGAAAAAAAATCAGTCGAAGTCACGGGGTTTACTTCGACCAATGGGAATCGTCCAATAACCCCAGGTTAAGAAACCCAGAGTCAAGTAACAGGTCGAAAAAGAGCTGTGAATTGAAGTTCTGACCTGGGGTTCACAGCCGGTTACTTAACTCCAGGTTTCATCGCTGGGTCAGGTTAGCGGTGAATACGAGGGTTAGTATCAAACAAAAAAATTGAATTCTTCTGGAAGGGAATAAAGGCGTTAAGAAAAAGGTTATTGCTTTAAAATTTGGCATTCCTCCAAACAGCTTATCAACGATTGTAAAAATTTCAGATAAGTAACAAAATTATGATTCAATAAATTCTTGTTCAAAACGTTTAAGAACATGTGTCGTATGAAGATGTTGACGAGGCAGTTTTGAAGTGGATATACACAATGCAAGATAAAAATGTTACCATCTTCCGTAAGTAAGAGAAAGTTCTTTCACTTCTGAAAGCATTAGAATACAACCAATTTTTAGGTAGCAGTGGATGGTTAGAAAAATTTAAGAAAAGATAAGGAAAAATACGACTAAAGAGATTTTTGGTTTATTGCAAAGATATGAAATAATTATGAAACAAAGCATTTTTTCAAACAAAATTAAGAGATTTAATGAGTAATTAGATTTAAGGATGCATGGGACAATATGAATGTTTAGAATTTCTAGTTATAAAATAATGTATGTGTGTGTATGTGTTTAAAATTACTTGTATACTTCAAGTTAGAAAATGTCCTTAAAATAATAAAATTATTTTCCTAAAATTGAAAATACAATATACACTGGTGTGAAAAATTAAGGACGAGACGGTTTTTTCAATATAACTTTGTACAAAAGCTTTCCAAATCAACGCATTTAATACCGTAAGATCCCCAATACGTAAGGACATGTGTAATGTAAGCAATACTTACTAAAAGAGAAATCAGAGGGATAAAAAGAAGCTTTATTGAAAAAGTAGCATGGAGCGCAATGCGACTGAAGGCCGAAACATCCCTGTGATGGGTGTCCAGCAAGAAACATCCGGTCTTTAGTAGGGGATATGATCTCCCCTGACTGCTAGGCAGATTTCACAGCGTCTGCCCATGCTGAGAATGAGGGTGTCAATGAGTTGTTGAGGCATTGCTGCCCATTCGTCTTGCAGCGCCAATCGATGCTCCCGAATCGTTACTGTTGGTAAGGTACGAGCTGCCAAGCGCCTGTCTAGAAGGTTCCATACTTGCTCGATGGGATTGAGATCCGGAGATCGTGCCGGCCAATCCATACGTTCAATATCCTCACTCTCTAAGAGCTGTTCGGTAGCTACTGTGCGATGACATGGTGCATTGTCGTCCATGAAAAGGAACTGCAGACCCATAGCGCCTCTAAAAAGACGGACATATGGAAGAAGAATCTCGTTACAATAACGGGTCTCGTTGACTGAACCTGCGTCGAAGATGTGAAGGTCTGTACGACTACCAAGCATGATGCCTCCCCAAACGAGAACACCGCGACCTCCATACCTGTCCCTTTCAATGATGTTCGAGGGATGATTGCGGCTTCCCCGCTCTCTCCAGATGAGTATGCGATGAGAATCGCTACTCAAACTGAATCTGCTCTCATCTGTAAAGAGTACTCGTCCCCATTCATTGTCTCTCCAATTCCGGTGTTCCCGGCACCACAGAGAACGCCTTCTCCGATGGGCAGGCGTTAAAGGTACACACCGTACAGGGCGTCGTGCAAACAGACCACCACCGTGCAGTCTTCTGGCCACGGTAAAATGCGATATCGGTCGTCCAGTTGCCTGTGTCGTTTGTCTAGCGATTTCTCCCGCTACCTGCCGCCTGTTTCTTCTGGCCTGTAAGACAATGTACGAGTCATCTGCGGGTGTGGTTCCTCGTGGACGACCACTACTGAACCCCCGGATAGCTGTTCCTGTAGTATGAAATTGTCTCCAAAGTCGTGAAACGATGCTGTGAGCAATTCCGAACTCTGCAGCCACACTTGTCCCACTGCGGCCTTCCTCCAACTTCCCAATGATTCGACCTCGGGTAAAAGCATCCAGATGTCGTCTAACAGATTTATTATTCTCCATTTCTCGCTGAAGCAGCAATTCGGTGTGATTTTAACTGCTATACGGCGTGCAATCTCTTTGCCAGAAATACTGATCTTACACCGACAACATGCTTTATACTACTCAGACACTCCCCCATTACGTCTACCTGCATATCTGCGCATGTGCTACCATACATCATCTTACTTAATCTCCTGATCGGTCTTTCTGTCCACTCTGCCTCTTCGTTCAGCTGATATGCTAATTTTTCGACTTCGTCCTTAATTTTTGCACACCAGTGTAGTCCTCGACATTATTTTTTCTTTTTTCCCTTGCAGATTTTCTTTCTCTTTTTGTGATGTGGGTAAGATTTATAAAATAAACAAATATTAATTTACAAAAAGGTATGAATAATCACTTCTTTTCATATATATTGTTTATGAATTTAAAAATTGTTTTATGTGGTTTATAAAGTACTAGCGGCCCCAACAGACGTTGTCCTGTACATCTCTTAAATTCAAAAATTAAAAAAAATTATGAATAAGCTTTGTCTATATGGACCGTTTTGATGAACATTTGTGTGTGTGTGTGTATTAAAAAGTTATTACAAAGTCTAACTTCATCACATATACACTTATCACAATTCTATCAATCGATAGCGTGTGAGTATGTGTATACTATGAGCGAAGTAAGAGGCTGTGTGACTAAAAACTTCAACTTTTTTTAATTAAAGGTGAAAAAGTTGAGACTCAAACTATCTTATAAGAGGTATATTTATTAAATTGTACAAAAGCTTAATTTACACTCATGTCCATAAATTAAGGATAATTCAGAATCACACAGAAATTGAACTCTAAAATAAAAATTTCACCTGTAGAATTATCACACACATCTTGAAGAAGAATATGCAAATTATAGGAAACCACCAGATGGCTCGGATAGTACGTCACAATGACGAGAGTGTAAGAGAGGGGTATATAAGGAATGGTGGCAAAGAAGTAAAATTGTTCACAAGCTCTTTAAAAGTCTTTCAGTGCAATAACCGCATAGTTATGGCACAAAGGAAGTATTTGGATGATTTTTTACGTGGTAGAATTATTGGACGACTGGAATGTGGACGTACCCAGCTGGAAGTATCCGAGGAACTTGGAATCGCCCAGAGTGTCATCTCCAGAATTTGGCAACGATTCCAAGATGATGGTAATGTGAGTAGATGTTACAGCACAGGTCGCCCCCGAGTTACAACGCAGAATGAGGACCGGTATTTGGCAGTTACTGCCGAAAGAAGCAGACGGAGCACAGCATCAGAATTGTCTCGTCAGCTCTTTCCAGCTATTGGTACGACAGTTTCAAGGCAGACCGTGTGCAGACGCTTAAAGCACATTGCTCGTAGCACATGCTCGTAGGCCTGCCAGATGTGTTCCACTTACCGTAACTCACTGTCGCCTGTGATAAACCTGGAGTAGAGAACATGCATTATGGACACTACAACAGTGGTCTTGTGTGATGTTTTCCGACGAGTCCAGGTTTAGTTTGCAGTCTGATTCTCGCCGGACTTTAATATGGAGAGCGCCATGTACACGCTACCACCAAGAGAACACCATTGAACGACACCGTTACGATGGTGCAGAATGGCTCTTTGGGGAGGAATTATTCTTTGTTCCAGAACTGACCTGCATGTTCAGAGTGTAACGATGACAGGCCACATCTATCGGGATGTCATTCTGGAACAACATGTACGTTTGTTTCGGGGCGCCATTGGTGCTAAATTTCTGTTTATGGATGACAACGCCCGTCCTCACCGTGCAAACATTGTAGACGAATGCCTTCAATCGGAGGATATCACCCGTATGGATTGGCCAGCATACACACCGGACTTGGATCCAATAGAGCATGTGTGGGATATGCTTTGCCGACGAATTGCAGCCCGTCAACCCCCTCCCACTTCTCTACCGCAACTTAGGAGGGCATTGCTTGATGAGTGGTGTAATATTCCCCAAGATCAGATTGATAATTTCATACTCAGCATGCCTAGGCGTTGTAAGGCCTGTATTGCATCGTCTGGGAGACATACTCCGTATTAATCATCATACCAACCATGTTATACTGTTTTTTGTAAATAGGTTCTTTTTTGAAATTTGCTCCATTGAGTAAAAATCGCAATTTTTATTAATTATGTCAAACATATAGCATCTTTTTTGCTCTTTACCTTTTGTTTAATGAATAGACTTTACAAATAAGTCAAATTTGTTTTGCTTCTGTCTCTTTCTTTGCCTGAACTTCATTAGCCTTAATTTATGGACATTAGTGTATATATCGTAATGTCATTGAAAGTACAATATTTTTGGTTAATCCTTGAGGGGTATAAACAAATAAATTCGATGTTTTCCCACCTCTGGAACACGCAATATATAATTGGTCTTGAGAAAAGCACGGATTTTCTATATTTAAGCCATGAATCTTCATGGTTTGACCGTGTGACTTATTAATAGTCATAGCAAATGCCAAGCGAATTGGAAGTTGTAAACGCTTAAATGGTATAAGTGAATCTGAAGGAATCATTTGGATATGCGGTTGAAGCACAACTTCCCCTTGAAATTTTACACAAGAAAAAAAAAGGAAAATCGCTTAAAAATTTAATTTTAAAAAAATCTAATGCAAATTTCGGAAAACGCTCTTCTTTGAGCACATCATTAGGACCTATATTAATCATGTGCTAAGTTTTGTACTTCTGGGTTGCTTAAAAGTGAAACACACACACACAAACTCTTTCTTTTATTACTATAAATTTCCGATAAGAAATAATTTTAAATAAAAAAAAAGTCCAGCCGTGTGTGTGTTTAGGAGGAGTTTAGTCACATACACACACACAGAAGATTTTTATGTATAACGATGTACCGTATCATGGCTTTTCTTGCCATGCATTAGCAGAATAAGTAGCACAAAGGGGTAAAACAATTATGCGTTTTAAGGTTTTTAATTAATTTCTTTTTAACTAATTGCGATGTCAGACCACGAATTTTGAATCTAAACCATTCTCGAGTACACTGGAACGGACACAAAAAATTTCATCAAAATCGGGCCACCCGTTTAGGAGGAGTTTAATCATATACACACGCACAGATTTCTATATAAAAAGATATTGAAAGAGCAACCTCTATATAACGAACTTTTTTTCTGGATTTAGCGACTTCGTAAAAGAGGTGTAACTGTATATGTATTTACTAGCTGGTGTACCTGTTCTTCGAACGGGTGAATTAAAAAATTAAGCAATACAGACTGAAGGATAAAGAAGTTTTTAATGAGTTAATTTTACTTGAATTGTGTAAATTAAACAAAAAAAAAAGCCCTTTGCATATCTCAGCTGAACAAAAAACCATGTTTTCTGAATTTTAAGTCGGTAGATATAATAAATGATAAAAAAGATTTTTTTTTATTTATAACACCCCGTAACTCTCTTGTGGGCCGATTTTTGAAAATACCTTTCTTCTGCTCAGCAAAAGTAACACATTGTTTCAAATTTTGTGTAATAAACGCTTAAAATAGTGTAAATAATTTGTATCTGGATGTGTAGTACGTTAATATTACTTTCTGATGCATTTATTTATGTTAAATAGCTGTTACTCTCGACTTCGTCCACGTGGAATTTAACAAAAAAGTGTTTATTCAATTCGCAGAGCTTACGAAAACTTAATAATTATATGTTCCACGTAAAGAAATACCTATGCTATAAGTATAATGTCATTCTTCTACTTTGTGAATCGGTGTTTCTTTTTTTGTTTTATTTTTTTCTTTGTTTTTGTTGATTTTTGGTTTTTTGTATTAAATTTATTGAACAATCTCTCTTTATACAATATTAAATTTAATGAAAAAAATCTCTCTATATACAATATTAAATTAATTAAAAAATCTCTCTTTTTACAATATTAAATTTATTGAACAATATCTCTATATACAATATTAAATTTAATGAATAATCTCTCTATACACAATATTGAATTTATTGAAAAATCTCTCTATATGTGTAACATTTGGTGTACGATTTTTGGGGGCTAAAACAACAACGCTGGTGGCATCCCTCGCACGTGAACATGCCACGTCCATGGGAAAAGCAACCCTTAGTTAAATTTATGCCAGCTTTACTTAACGTTTGCCCTTGTGACATGTTATTTGTAATAGCAAAGCTGACATTGATAGGGAATTGCAGTCTTCTGAATTCAAAGGGGGAAATTCGATGGTATTATGGGAATTCGTGATATAAATACTATCTCACCTTTTCCGCATCCGGATATTATACAACCTTCCATAAAGTTTTTTTCGCAATGACACTTTTCGCAGCCTAGTGCTATTGCAAAGTTTTGGTGGGTTTAAATTATGGAGAAGTATGACGGGTGCACCAATCTTAAGTTCTAGTTTGTGAGGGGGTAGACCAGGCACAATTATAATGTTTAAAAATTCTGTTGGATAATTAACCGCTTCATCCGGATTGCAAATTGTATTGATCATTGGAATGACGATAAGCGTTGAATGCAATAGTTCAAAACAGATAAAAGTAGCAATGGGGTGAAACGAGCACAAACGAAGACTCAAGCAAGGGGGTGAGAGGGACGCATGACCTTTGACACTGTCGATGGGGTGAGGACTGTGGAATCATTTCGATCAGAGGACATGAACGGGAAATGTCACGAGTGGCAGCAACCTAATGAAACAAAAATGTTTCATGTAAATGCTAGAAATCGTCGAGACAGAAGTCTCGTAAAATAAAATAATCCCTATTTGAATCGGATATTGTTCACTATTTCATTGGTTAAATTTTATTTTCGCGTTATCCTAATTTTTTTTTCTAAAATAAAAGTAACCTAAGTTACTCCTTATAACATTAGCTATCTACCAGTGAAAGTTCCATCCAAATTGGTCCATCCGTTTCATAGCTTAGCCGGAACAAACAGAGAGACAGACAGACAGACAAAAATAAAAAAATATTATTTTACTGTAAGTATATACTGAAGCACCGTATATACCTGAAAATGCATTTAGTAAAAAGCTATTAATTTCAAATTACAAACAGACACTTCATTTTCATTTTTATTTATATGTACATATAGATTACGCAGAATAAGTCAGGTTATTTACAGTTTTGAATATATATAGACTTACTTAACTAAAATTATGTTGCCAGTTTCAAACTGAATAAACAAACATGGGACAAATATTAAATAATATCAAATGGGAAATGTAGAGCTTATTAAGGGTGTGGCGGCAACCTAATCAAACAAAAAATTTCGATCTTATTGTTAGAAATCGTTGAGACAGAAGGCTCACGAGTTCTGTGCCTGAACGACAGGTAGCTTTTGAAGCATTTCCTCAAGCTCGCACGTTCTGAGAGTATACGCACGCACGGTACCGGCCGAATTTCCCGATTAAGCCTAATTTCATTTAAAAATTCATTTTAAAAACTTTAATGTAATCAAATGCGCTAAAATTTGCAATTTACAATCATTGATAATATCTGAATACACAGAACAAAAATTTTCGCTATATTTAAAAGAAAAAATTGCGAATTTTACAGAAAATGTTTTTATTTTAATAAAAAAAATGTACTATATTTTCTCCATGATGATTAAAATAAAATAGACGTAAAACTTGCAAAATACTATCTGGCAATTCTCAAACGATAAATTTACTCTCACATAAACTTGTTTTGTCTTGAACTGTGATACAAATCTTTTATATAACAACTAATATATGGTTTCTATTTTTAATTAATGCTTAAATTGCACATAGCTTTTTTAGAATCACAATAGTATTATGTGTTCTGTTCTCTTATGGTTATATCAACTCTCTGGTTGCGATAGCAACGAAAAAGAATCGTCTGTTCTTACATAATTAAAAGTATTTATTATAAAAAGTACATTTATTTATTTATTTATTTTCGTTTAAAATGAGTCAACGCGTTTGTTCCATTAAGAAATGCTTTTTAAATGTCTCGTAAAAAGCTGGCTCTAAAAATAAAAGACTAATGAAAGAGAAAATAACCCCTATGAAATAAAGAAGAAAACTATCAGTTGTTACAAAAAAAAATAACAGCAAAATGGGTTTGGAATTTTCATTTACCAATCAATCGTTACATAATGCATTTTAAAAAGTCTTCAAACTCAAGAAAACGAGGATGACACCGGAGCTACTGCTGAAAATCATAATGTCGTTCGCCCTCCACCTCCAATTGCCATCGATAATGTCGACCAGTCGATTCAACTTTTGAAAAAACTGCAATCCATTACTAAGCAGAAAATGCGAGGAACAATCATAGGGAAGGGCCTCAGAGTGCATCCGGAAACCCCAGAAGTCTATCATGCCATCAGACGCTACGTCGACCGCAGAAAAACTCGAATCCTTCACTTACCAACTTGATGGAGAGAAGGATCTCACGGCTGTCATTCGAGGTGTGCCCTCAGACACCCCACCTCAAGAAATCATTGACGACCTTCTGACTTATGGAATCCCAGTCAACGTGTGTCATGCCATGACCAATAAGAAAACTGGAATGCCCATGCCTTTATTTCTCGTCACCCTCCCCAGAAGTGACATAAACAGAAGCATATTCAACCTGACAGATCTTTGCTACCTGAAAATAACGGTGGAACCCTTGCGACCCGAAATTGGACCGGCCCAGTGCTTCCGATGTCAGGGATTTTTTCATTCCTCAAAATTCTGCATAAGAAACCCGAAGTGCGGCCGGCCTCACCCTACTAAGGACTGCGCCAAATCTGCTGCCAGGGAAATCACCCTGCAAATTTCACAGGCTGCCCCCGCAATCCACTAAACAAGCCCCCCCCAAGGTCAATTACTGGGATGAGAGAGCAAGAAAACGCCGAGAAATGAAAGAGGCAGCAAAAGCCAGAGCCGAAGCAGCCAATCCAACCACGGTCACAGCAACCCCACCTCGTGTTTCCACTCCCCCACCAGTGAGTGCATTTCACACCCCAGCTCCTCGTTCAAGACCATCACCCACCTCCCAAACATGCCAATCTTCAACCGCAGTTAACAATTCCACCAGTAACTCCATCGAATCCAATCTTACTTCAAACATGTCAGAAACTCTCCGCCAGTTACGGGACCCGAAAGTAGTGGAAATGTTCCAAGTCTTGAAGAAAATCATATCTATTTCCAACTCCGACAAGCCCCTTGCAGACCGTGCCTTTGAAGTTGCTGCTCTACTTTAAATTGATATTCCATTGTGAACAGTTTTCCTTCGGGAGAATCACCTACAAAAGACTGACTTTTCTACTTCCGTCGAATGCAGCTTCCTTCACTCGCTGTTTTTGGGCGCTTCTCTTTTTGGACTGCCTTTTTCTCCGCGGTCTGCTTGCAGATCGCTTGTGTTTTGCTTCTTTTCAGGTTCACTCATAGGGAGAAGAAACGCCCTCCGGGCGTTGGATTTTTAAACATCGGATCAACCTTGTCTAGTTTTATACGCTCTGCTTATGTCATTCAACTCCTCTCCCTCCTCCATTACCTCCCGTCATATTCCGAAGGGGAATCATCATAGCTGAAGCGATTGACCGTGGCACAAAACAGAGCTTTTCATGAAATATTTTAAAAAATCTTTAAGAGCATGACTTTTAGGTTATGCTTTCAAACTTAGCTTATCGATTGCGCAAACAACGGTAATCTTCAAACAAGAAATACAAAAGAAATACTGTGTTATTAGATTATCATAAAAAGGCTAATAGACGAAAAAAGCACAATTTTTTTTTTTTAAAAAAACCGTAATGTTTAAGCATTTTTTTTAATCTTCGTACAGATTACGGATAGTATTGTTCTACCTACGGAAAAAGTTTCGTGAAATTATTTTTATAAATAACGAATTTATTAAATATTTAATTAAAATTTTCAGTATTTTTTTCAAAAATCGTAGAAAAAAGTTTTTGACATTTTATTTTTTAAATGACTGATTGTAAAAGAGAAAAGCATGAACTTTTTTGGTGTAGAACATCATTTCATTAACGCGAAAGAAAATTCAAACGGAACGATTTAGAAATCATTTTCATACTAACGTATCGATTTTGACTCATTTAAAGAAAAATCGTAAAAAATAGAAAATATCATTATTTTGTTAAACTATTATACCGTATCGTGGTGAAAAAAATGATCTTTCTAATTCTGTAATTATTTTTTGTCTGAGTTTGATAGTAAGAATGAGATGGGTTTTTTAAAAACGTGGGGAAATTTGGAACTTCACTCCGCTGAAATGGTAATGACGCTTGGCGGAATAAAAAGCCAACAGGGGTAAGCTAATTATGCATTTTAAGGCTTTTAATGGGGCCGTTGGTAGCCTATTGGTTAGAGCATCGAACTCCAGACAGGAAGGCCTAGGTTCGAAGTCCGATGCCTTCAAATACCCTACGGAGTACGCACGGAGTATGTGCTCGTTAAATCAGTGGGTCCGAAAGTCTTGTGGGCTGAATCAAGAGTGCAGAGGACTGGAGAATATTTACCTCCCCTTCAGTTCTATGCCTAAATTGTGGAGGTGGAGATAGGTAGTGTCGCCATCTATCGTCCTTACGGGGAATTTCGTGGAGCTAATTCGTACTGTCAACTGTATGGTTCTCAAGGCCAAGGACAGGCGTACTTCTAGGCCCTTGCCACAATGAATTTCATGGGCTTCGTTCTGACTAAGTCAGACAGGTGGCGATAGCCATAACAAGGTTTTTAATTAATATCTTTTTAACTAATATCCATATTGGAGTATAAATGGTAAAAACAGATTCCTCGGATCATTCCCAATATTTTGGTACCTTTGGTGAGTTTCTGCCTTGTGCGGGCCGTGAAAAAATAGATGTATAGACAAACAAACAAATAAAGATAAATAGATGCGTTTGTCTACCTTCAATTTTAATAGTAGTTTTTGCATACATATATATTGTTGTAAAAAATGATTACAAGATGTTTCGCAATTCTTTAGTGTAGTTATGGTATTTAAAAAAATATATACTTCGACAGATTTAATCTGTGTCCTTCCCAACCTTTTGGCTGGCCGCGGTAGCCCAGTGGTCAAGGTAATGAATCGTGGCTGACCTTGCCATGAGTTCGAGCCCAGTATCACTAAAGACCCACCGTGTAGGGGAACGATGCACGTTAAATCTGTCGAGAGCTCAAACGTCCTCCCGTTGGTGTGGTGTGGTAAGAGAAGGGGTGCCAGCTCAGGTGTCGTCCACGTCACTTGACCGTGGTTTAAAATTACGTGATCCGTCGCCAAAAGTCCTCGTGTAGCTGAACACACAGTGCGACATTAACATTCACTCACTCCAAACCTTTTGACTGCAATGTTGGCAGTGAGCAAAGTGCTGAAAATCTTATCCTTCTTTTGTTCAGAATTTAAGAAAGAAGATGAGTTAAGGTTAAACTGCATGCTCTTAAAACCAATTGGCCTCCTAATTCGGTTCAGCTTGTTCCAAGAAAACCTTCATTCACATCATTTTATAACTTCATTGATTTTATTTTGTTTTTAATTGTCTAATGTACTTGTTTCATAACTTCTCTTTTGTTATTTTTGTATTACTTTATTCATCATATTTTATTTGTTTCTCTTACTTCTGTAAGCCTCGTGGTGCATTGGATATATTTTATCTATTTTCATTAAAAAAATATCACAGTTTGCTATAATAATTGTTATCTGCTAGAATTGTATGTAAGAAACTCTCCCATTTGAAGGCTGTGGGAATTATAGTTTTACATTTAGAAAAAATTGAAAGATGCATCCTTAAAATGGAATTAATTAATGGTCTTAGAGATGCGATAAAAAATTTTTAAAACTGTATAAAACAGATTTGAGGGGGATTGGATAGTTCACTGTAACCATGGCTTACCCTTGGAAAATCTACAAGACTATCTTAAAACCTACGTCAAAAAGGATTCAAATATTTAAATGCCATTAAAGCCTTATCTTCTCCGAAAATAGGAACAAGATCTGATCATCTTTTAAATATTATTAATGCCACAATCCGTTCTATCTTTGACTATGGAAGTCAACTTTTTTCCTTTTCTATCAATAGCAACAGACAGAAACTAGAACCGATTTACAATGCTGCCTTACGTTTAGCCCTAGGTCTCCCAAGAAATACCCCGTTAGATTTATTAAGAGCAGAGTCTATGAATGGAAGTATTAATACTCGCCATAATTTCCTTTGCCAAAAATTTATAACCAAGCAAATAGCATTAAAAGACTGGTCACCGAACGCAAGGTTATTTTGGAATATAAATAGTGTTTTTTATAAATATAGAGAAAAAGATATCACAGTATTTTTCAAAAGACGATCAACCTTCTCCAAGAATTATGCATCTCTAAAGTAGATATTCTTCAATGTGGATCCCTCCTCCCTCAATCTACGATAATCGCACAATAAACATCTATACTCATGAACTACCATTTCAAAACAAGGATCTTCCAGATGACAGTACAAAATATGTTTAATGATTACATTCAGCCAAAATTTAATAACAATATCATAATAGCAACCGATGGTTAAAAAAATACTAATCAAACATCAATAGGAATTTTGATCCCTAAGAAAAAAATTCGACAAAATTTCATACTGAAAGAAATGATTTCAATATTCACAGCTGAAGCTATAGCCATATGGACTGCGTTAAAAAATTGGGTTTCTGAAACAGAAAACTATATCATCTTGACGGACAGCTTATCAGTCCCAAAAAGCATCCAAAATACTAATAGAAAATCCAATACGATAATATTAAATTTAAGTTCAACTTAACATCAGTGCCTCCAAATAGCTCAATCAATTACATTCATTTGGGTACCAGCTCACAAGGGAATAGGGATTAATGAAGAAGTTGATAAATTAGCTAAAGCCTCTCCAGAGCCGTGGAATATTATTTCTTGGAGAACTTGGGAAGATCTACATACATATTTCAAAAAACAACACAAAATCAAAAGTGAAGAAATATGGAAAAAGAGCAAGAGACATAAAAATTATTTTTATATTTCTCATCTTGAAAAATGGAACAGACAGGCAGCAAAAAATAGAAATACAGAAGTTTTAATCAATAAGTTGCGAGCTAAAAAAATTACTATTAAATGATATATATTTCCTTTTTAAACAAACAGATTCTCCTTTGTGTGCAGATTGTAAAGTACCAGAAACTAGTGAACATTTTATATTAAACTTTATCAAATACAAATCACAGCGTGAAAATTTGAAAATTTTTATCTCCAACCACGGAGAATGGTCTTATTCCTCAATAGCGAAATATTGAACAATAGAGCATGTTCAAAAAGTTGAAAAAATTCTCACATCATCCAATAGATTCTAAAATTCCAGTTACTCTATTCTCTACTTTCATCAATCTTAGTTGAAGCACAACGCGATAATTCAAATTACTGATGGACATTGCAATCACGAACTGTGTGTTACAACTTGGATTAAAAACTGATCAAAATTTTATCGGAGCATAAGGCGTTAGCAAAGTCTCCACTATTTCAGTGATTTCACTGAACTGAACTGAACTGAACTGAACTGAACTATCTTAAAATCTGGGTTTCCCTCTCTCGTTGGCAATAAGCTGTCGAACAAAAGTCGTAAACTCACTCATTTAACGCTGAGTTTCGCTGGCTGCTTGGTGATATTCAGACCGACTGCTATTCCAGTTTACCTGAAGTGCGTGTTTACTTCTGCCTGATATTCTGCTACCTGCGCGGATATTGCTGGATAGATAATAGCAGATTACTGACTATATTTTCATTTTTTATTCAATGACACAAAGAGTAAAAGGTAAGAGGATTTCAATATTTCAAACTTCATTCAGGATAAAAAATAATAATATAAAAAAAATTGGAAGTTATAGAGACTACCGATAGAAGTGAAAACTTAGAACTTTTAGTATTAAAATTTGAAGTTTCATGATGTTTAAATTAAAATTATCAACATCAATCTGGTTTTCACGTCTATTGACAGTCCAAGAAACAATTATATGCATGTTTAATATGGTTTTTTATTATTCAAATATATTACGGACTGTACAAGATCATGACAAAATATAAATACAATTCAATTGAAATAATAATTAATATACAGTCATATTATTCATGGACGACAGTATTTATATTTGCTGAAATTTCAATGTACTTGAATTTTAACATTGTTGTAATTGTTTGCATCATTACCATCATTAATTTCAACAATACTTAGACTTTTTGTACTTTCAATTATTTCATTTGTTCTAAAAAAGATACAATAGGCTTATGGTAACTAAAGTAAGAAAGGAAAATGTTTGATTCAAATTTATCTAAGTATCGCGTAAAAACCACATCGATCGTCGTTTTATATTTTGTGGTAATGAGTTTTCGACAATTGGACATATTTAAATTAAGTGTTTCATTTAGAAATTCAATTAGTGGTAGATTTTTTTATGCATAGTTTGCCATTATTGGATCATCTAATTGTGGAACATAATTTACTTGTAAAGGAATATCGGTTATAACGTCGGCATTATGATCTGAATATGATATTGGAATGTATAATTTATTTCGTATTGATGGGCCAACAGCGTTAGGTGTATGAGTGGGTGAGATATATGGAACATTTCTTGTTGACGGCCTGGAATTTGTGAGGTATGGAAATTCTGACGTTCAGAAACATGCTTGCAATTGTTTTTGAGGGTTGATCGGTCTGTAAATCAAATTAAATGCTCTTTTCTTATCTCTATACTGTTTTCCTTTTTGTTTATCTTGTTCTTTACGACGTTTAATTATCTCCTCTTCAACTGTTATTGATTGATGTTGAGAAATTCTCGAATTGTTATATCCCGTTTTCTCTTATCTCTATATTGCTGACACCTAACTTTATATTGGGGAGTTTTCTTTTCAATTTCATCAGATTTTTCTCCTTGATCTTTATTATTATCCCAGGAAACCACTCCTACCTTTTTTTTCTCTTTTACCGCCGTCTGAAAACATCAGGATCAAGGATCTAAGCGAATATGAAAAACAGATTTTTCAAATAACCCTAATTCCATGACAATATTTTTTCGTAAATTTATAATAAAATCGAATGATGTAAAATTATAGATAATCATTTTGCAAAAAATAGCAAAGCACATTTTATTTTTGACAATTTAAATTAATAAATGATTTCGAAATATTAAATTTTTAAATAAAATTTTTAATGAAATTAAAGTTGCAGCCGCGCGCGTGCTTTCATTTTTTTTTAAACTAAAGATTTTAATGGTGTAAGGTAATAAACTTTAATTTTGCATTAATAACCCTATTTTAAACTTCACAACACATTAATCTTAAATTATTATTAGATTTTATAAACTTTTTGGTTCACTCCTAGGAGAGCCCCCACCCTTGGCGCGAATTACTTTGGTTGGCGATAATTGCGCCGTCATGGTAACCTTGATTTTAAATACAACATATGGCAACCCTAAATTTTTCTAGAATTCTCGTCATTTGTGGGCGCGCATTTCAAATTTCATTTTGTTGTTGGGCACCGGGTTGAAAGTATGGCTGCACTTGTGAGTGAATACACGTTAGAATTTTTTACGTTATTGAATGCTAGAGGCAAGAAAGAATTGATTGAATGGTGTATGAAAGAAGGATTAATTGCTTCAAGTTATGAATGTCCTAAATGTAATGAGCAAATGGGATTAAATGAACGAAAGAGTGTTGTTTTGGATGGATTTGAATGGAGATGTCGAAAAAAGGTGTGAATGCGCATGATGTTTACAGAAGTTTAAGAAAGAATTCGTGGTTTTCCAATAGTAAGTTAAGTATGTATGATGTTTTGCGTGTAACTAAAATGTGGTTTGGAAGGTGTATAAATGATTACGTTGTGAATGAATTGAAATTGAATAAAAATACAGTTATTGATTGGTTTGTTTTGTCGAGAGGTTTGTATGAATGCGGTTGTGAACGAAAGCGTTAAAATTGGAGGAGTAAATGTTATTGTTGAAATTGATGAAAGTAAATTTGGAAAAATGAAGTATGGAAAAGGCAAGCCTGTGGATGGAAAGTGGGTGTTTGGAGGTATAGAAAGAGGAACGAATAGATGTTTTTTTCGAGTGATTGAACGACGGACGAAAGAGGAATTGCTGTGTGTGATTAAAGAATGGGTCCTGCCTGGAAGTACGATTGTTTCTGATTGTTGGAAGGCGTATAAATGTTTGTCTGATGAGGGTTTTAAACATTTGGAAGTGAATCACAGTGTATGTTTTAAAGATCCTGATACCGGTGCTCATACCAATTCAATTGAGGGTACATGGTCGGCAATAAAACGTATTCTTCGCAATCACACCAGCCACGCAGAAGGCATGTTCGACCATTACCTCGCAGAGTATTTATGGCGGCGCTCTCGCGATCACTCACTCAGCGACGAGACTTTCCAGAATTTTTTAAAAGCAGTTGTTACACTTTACCCTCCACTTGGGAAGGATCAACAATAAGAAAGTAAGTGCTGTTATATTTTTTATCTTAAATGTTAAATTTCTGTATTGTTTACATATATTTTCATTGCGCATCCATCTTATACTGCTATATTTACTTGTCACCGTTGTCGGGTTTGCTTGGCGCCATTTCGTTTTCTCTTGGCGCTTTTTCCGGTTTGGCGCCAAGGGTGGGGGCTCTCCTAGGAGTTTACCCATGAGCATGTCTGTGACTCGAACCCATAAGATTTTCCCCTACCAAAAACTGTCCAACACGGCTAAAGAAGTTTTCACTTCACCGAAAAATAACGAAAAAAATTTTTTTTTGAAGAAAACTTCAAAATATCCACAGGAATGACTTTAACTTAATACTTTATTTTTAAGAAATTTCACAGTACAATATCATCTTACAATTTTTGGAACAGCTGCATTATGCGCCCGGAGGCTGCCATTTTTTTGGTGATTTTTCGATTGTCGCCAAGGCGAGAATCGAAAAATCGCCGAACTTCTTGTTTCATGCCGGACATGTTAGGCCTAATATTTGACACATGTAGCGATAATCAAAACCGAACTTAAACGTAACAAACTAAAACAGCAAGGAAACGCATGTAGATAGACCAAAAAAAAATGAATAAAATTGCAAAGAGACTAAGTATAAAAAAAAATATCAAAGCATAATAATATGGTAGAATATCTAGCACTTGCAATCATATGCTGAGCATAGTTAAATCTGATGAATGTTATCGAGGGACGAAAGAAAAATAATTTTAATTTTTATGATAGGTTTAGAAAATGATAACATAATCAAAAGTGATAGCATATCCAATTTTTCTTCATTACCAATTTGCCTAAATAAAGAGAAGCTTTAAAAATTATTTCACAAGTATGAAATGCACTGCACATTAAAAATGGAACATTATATATAATGCATATTAAAAAGTATAATTATAAAATCAATTTAAAAAAAATCATCAAATATATCTTATAGCAAGCAAATTATGAGACACAACTAAGAACTAAAATAAATGAATACTAAAAATCATAAATATATAAATCATTTACAAAAATCGACAATTATAACTACAAAATCAATATTAAAAACCATCAAACATATCTTATAGCAAGCAAATCATACAGATAAAGAACTAACTAAACTGACTATAACTGATTAACTATTAACTGACTTTTTACTTGATTTAAGTAAAATAAAAAACTAGAATATATTGCAAGTTTTACTTTGTAGCTTTCTCTAAGATATTTATGGTTTATTCAACCAATATATATTGAAAGTTCTCCCAATCTTTTTCTCTTACTATTTCTAAAAATTAATTAAAAGCATCTTTTTTTGTCTTTACACCATGCTCTGTATAAGAAAGATGTTAAATAAAAAGAAAAATCCCGCTGTCTATTGTAAGTAGGCAAAGTATTTTTCAAATGTCTCCACATACTTTCTAGGGTGATTGTGTGGACGTTCGTCACCGGATCTACAAAAAATAAAGAATGATTAACTGTTATATATATATATATATATATATATATATATATATATATATATATATATATATATATATATATATATATATATATATAAAGATTGTAACTTCATCCAAGGTCTCGTAAGACTTCCAACAATCGGAGGCCGCGGTAGCCGAGTGGTATAGGTATCGGGGATCGTGGCTTGCCTTGTCACGAGTTCGAGCCCAGTACCACTAAAGACCCGCCATGTAGGGCAGCGATGCACGTTAAATCTTTCGAGAGCTGAAACGTCCTCCCGTCGGTGTGATCTGATAGTTAGGAGAGAGGGGTGCCAGCTCAGGTGTCGTCCACGTCACTTGACCATGGTTCAAAATTACGTGGTCCGTCCCCAAAATCCCTCGTGTAGCTAAAACAGTGCGACGTTAATATTCAGTCAATCAATCCAACAATCAGAGTAGATTGTTGTTCCTGGTTTAATCCATTCTTGTATTAAACCAATCAATGTCTCTTTAGTGCGATCATGCACTGCAACTAAAAACCATCTTACCTGTACCTCTTTCCACTCCACCAGAAACCCATTGACCTTCAACAGCACGGCCTCAGTTATATTTTCTTTTTCCGAACTTGGATTCGTCTATCTCAGCTATACAACCAATCCTTACCTCCAATTCCTCTTCTACGTAGCCCAGTATAACTTCATGGACAAACTATCTCCCATCTTCCCAGGACCACTTTTCTGCTTATGCATGCTAGGCAGCTGCCTAGGGCGCGAAAGATTAAAATTACAGCAAACGAACAAGTGAGTGAACAAACAGCCAAGTGAATCGTGAGAGTCAAGAAAGTAAAGACCGAAATGAGAGATATACTATGGAAAATGAAAAGTTTGAGTTTAATCTTCCTATGCACTTAAAATGATATTGAAATGGAAATTGATTACAATGATGTTATTAAGGATTTTCTCGAAAAAATAATTCGCTTTTCGAAGACCGTTGTACAAGTACAATGGCAATGAATCGTCAAAGAATAAGGATGTCGAAAAGTAAAAAATAGTAAAGTGATAAGCGATGAAAAAAATAATTAACAAGTTGAAAACATTTCATACAATATTGTATACTTTATAATACTGTAATTGTAAACAATTTTATTAATTTACTGTACTAATGTACAAATGGGAGGGTGTTCAGTGATGCCGTAAAGTAAAAAATAAACAGCAGTATCCAAACCATACCACTATTCTTGCCTTACGACTGTCAGTCCAGGATACGGCGGGTTCACAGGAGGTAGATAATGTGGAAAGACCCTTCAAATGGCAGTAACAAAGAAAGTGAAAAAGTAAGAGTGTTGAGTGAAACACCTTTTCGAAACAAAGCAGGAAAAGTAAGAACTGAAGGAGGATGAGGGGTTCTGTGGAAATAAGGAGGGGGCGTAACTATAGAAGAGTGCCTAGGGGCTGGGGAGGCTAAAAACGGCCCTGAATCTGCCATGGTATATGAAGAAAAGTTCAGGTTGCTTAGTAGAATGTCTGTCCTATTGACGATGTGAAATGTTAACATCAAACCTAATGTTAACTTACTGTAGCGGAGCCGGGATCCGTGTCTCACACTGCGTTGGTTGCCACATTCTTTGTTCTCTATTTTGTTCCCACAATATTCGATCCGATACACTTTTGGATCGAAGTTTCATGAACTGCTTGCATTTTTCACACTCTAAATTTCTTTTTATGAGGCCTGATTCCCTCAAAAACTCTAGTAGATTGTTATCGACCAATTTGTCAATGAAATAGTATGTTGCGATTCTATGCTTTCAAATCATGAATCTTCTACCGAAATTTCCCTTCATTATTGGCTTTAAAGGTATCAGACTACGTTCGGAACAGTGATTTGCAAAAGCGCATAAATGGATACTTTTCATATTTAGAATCGCTTAGATCAGAATATATGCATAAAATTGTTTTAAGGACATTTTGACAAAAAATGTATTTAAATACAATATTTTGACAAAAAATTAGAATAATCTTTTTTCCAACTGTCCTCCTTTTGTGAAAAATGCTTCTATTAGAATAATATTTTGCCTGTATATAGCTCAGACCTCTGATCAGAGGCTCAACTAGAATTTTTGAAATATATAACTTAGAAGTGGGTTTATTTTCATATTTTACGACAACAGAGGGGAGCAATTTTAAAAAAAACGCAAATAATTATTTCAATTGGTTGTAACTCAGAAAATAATACGAATTTTTCAAAATTTCTAGTTGAGCCTCTGCAAAGAGGTCTGAGCTATATACAGGCGAAATATTATTATAATGGAACCATTTTTCACAAAAGGAGAACATTTGGAAAAAGATTATTCGAAATTAATTTTTTGCCAAATATTTTAAACTTTTTTCTTGTCAATATCCTTAAAACCATTTTATGCATGTATTCTAATCTGAGTGACACTAAATATCATGAAAATTATCAATTTATGCGCTTTTTAAAATCACGGTTCCGAACGTAGTCGGATACCTTAAAGTTTTCTGGGCCTTTAGAGTTTTTGTATTCTTATTATTCTATTCAGAATATACGTGAAACTTGTTAATTAAAATTTCTTTTCTGCAATTTTACTACTATAGATAAATGAAAGTGTTAAAATGTTTAAAATTTGCTCTTTACTAATTTTCTCGTCTGATTTACTCCTTTATTCATAAGTTTTTTTAACTTATGAACTCATACATATCGCTTTCTTTTTATTTATAATGTGTATATTAATGAAAACCGTTGCGAATTGCATTGTTCTGTTAAAAGCTTTCTGGTAAAAAAAAGCTATTTTAAAAGTGAAATAACTAAAAAAGGATGTTACAAATAAAGCAGGATATTTCTGAAGTACTACATTAATGTAATTTTTATTTCTTTTGAAAGTGTACATGCAAAATTTATTAATTGTCCGAAATATGAAAATTTGTGTTTGGGAGAAATAGATTGTTATTTCATGAGCCTAAAGCGTTCATATCAGATTCCCCCCACACACACTGTTTTAGAAGCGACTGTTGCGTTTTAGAAGTGATTATTTTTCAGTTTTTCCTGTAGAAACAATTTTAGAGACCACGTTTTCTTCGTAAAAACATGACTAATGGATTTTCTTCTGAATAAAAGGTAAGAAAGCAATGTTTGAGTTTTGCATGGATGAAGTATTGATAGAATCTCGGTATGGATGTCCGAAATTTAGAAAGAATTTTTATTTAATTTCTTACTTTTAATTTGATGCTTCCGATGTTGTCCATTTTAGAAACCACTTTTTTCGATGTTTTTCGTCTCTTGATGTGATTTTGAAATCACGTTTTACCCTCTTGTTTTCATCTCTGACACCATTTTGAAAACGTGGTTTCTTCCTTGGCGCCATTTGGCGAAAAACTTTTGTTGCCAAATACAGCAGTGTGCTGTGCTAGGAACTGCCACGGTTTTTATAATGTTGATTTATATTTTGTTTGTTTATTTATGTCGGACGGATAGTTGAAGATTTCGGGGAACGAATTTCGCATTTTTGAACTTGACAGGCTTTTGCGCATGCTTCTAACACTTCATGCTTTAAAGGACATATTTTGCTTATAGTAAAAATATTTTTATTTTTTCCTATAAGAGGCTTAGAAAAGTAGCTTTCGGGACTCGGTGAAACAGAAAATTGATTCGGATTAACTTATCATTGATGTATTAACTGTTTGTGTAGTAATTTTTGGATTCCTGTGTTTGGCTAGGCATCGCAGTAACATTCAAACGACGGGATTATTATGTTTGTGAATGTCATCGATAAAAATTTTGAATTTGATAGAGCCCAGGATTGAATTCTTTGGTTGATATTTTGTGGCTGAAAATTTTTTAAACTGATCGAAATATTATGCGCCATTTTTAAAAACGAGGTTTCTTCCTTGGCACTATTTGGCGAAGAACTTTTATTGTCAAATACCGCAGTATGCTGTGCTAGGATTTTACCATAATTTTATAATTTCTGTTCTCATTCATAAAATTCTTTCCATAAAAATATAATATTTCAATAATATATGTGAAAGAAAAAACTTTAAAGTTTCCTCGAGTTTTTTTTATGCAATTAATGTTCTCTAAAAAGGGATAGTTTATAAAATATATAGGTTGAAATAATATGAAAATGCTATTATTCTTAAGCAAAATATGTAGCTAATGTTTTAAAGGGGTATTCTATGTTTATTTAAGCTTATATATTTTTTTAAATTATAAACTTTACAGTGGTTTTTCTCAGTTTGTGTTATTTGCATTCGAGATGCTTCTCATACCATAATTATTTACTAATCACTTCAATTTTTTCTTCTGCGTTTTATATACAATGCATGTAACAAAATTAGTGATCCATTTTGGTGTAAGCAATACTTTTTTTTAAGAAAATTAAAATGTAGGAGATTTTTTTTTTGTTGAATTTTAGCATACGCGCGGGTATCAATATAATTAGTTTTGGAAGAAAAAAGTTATATTGTAAAATCGATCCCTAAGTTTAAAACATTCTCAGGAAATATTTAAGATAAAAAATTAATAAATACAAAAGGAGTATTTCAAAATTTTCCATATTTTCTTAAAAATTTAAATTTTAAAATTGTGTAAATAATATGTACAAAATTTCATCTCGTATCATTTTCTTGAATAGAAACATTATATATGGAATGCTAAAATATAATTTTTAAATACATAAAAAAAATTGTTCAAATATGTCATTATCTATAACGCCCTTTAATCCCCCGCAACGCCACTTGGGCATCTATCAGAACATAGTTTTAATAACTCAGAAACTTTAGCGGGCATGTGTCCAACCATTCCCTAAAGTTTTATCACAAACGGATGAACTGTTTAAGAAGGAATAAGAAACATACAAACATTCACTTTTATTTCCATAGATATTCTCTGGAAAAAAATGTTTGAAATTTTACCACAAACATCCTTTAAAAAAATATATCAGCCTAACTGCTTAATTATTTTAACTAATTTCGAATAAATAATTTGTAATTTAATGATTATTGTTGTATTGCTTCTACTCTTAATAATGCACCATATTTGCTAAATAAAATCTTTTTAACTCTTTACAATATTACTTCATCATTTTACTGAAACAGGTTAGGGATTTGATCAAATCACTTACTTACCTTAGGGAAATCACCTTATAGAATTCTTATTTTAACATCTTCCGTGAATTGTGATCCCTAATTTCTTCGTTTCCCTGTGACATATACGTGAATAAAAACGATGGAGTAGGAGATACTAGTTGTGTTTGAATGAGAAGCGAAAAATTAGTCTCTGTCATTACACGTGACTGTGATGTCACATGAATTAAGCCCAAACACAGTAAAGAAAAGCTAAGTTGAAGCGCGCAGTGAACTTGTAAACAATTACACGTGCATCCTGTTATTATTTAGAATTCCATTTCTGACGTTGTTGACATCTTGGGCTTTGATTTTATCTTTTACTACACTGAAGGGCCAGTGAATTAGGAATAGAAAGGAGTGTGCACCGCTAAACATTTACGTGCAAGTGAGGGTACAGTGGTAACTGCATACATAGCACGTACTGTGATTTTTCTTAATTGTTAGAATTGCCAGTATGGGTAAACTGCCTGATTTAGACTCCTTCGATCGTGGACAAATCGTGGGTGCGCGACGCATTGGTCATTCAATTTCCGAAATCGTGAGACAGCTGGGATTTTCAAGGTTGACAGTGTCTAGAGTAAACCAAGAATACATGGATGGTGGACAAAAAAACTAGCGATTGTGCAAACTGTAAAGAACAATTAGTCTCTACAGTGCGTGGTGAGAAATGGCTCAGACGTATTGTCCGTAGCCAGCGATGCCAAACATTAGTTCGAATTACCACTCAGTTGAATTACGGTGCCAGTCGAATAGTCAGTAAACGGACCGCTTCATCGTATGGGTTTCAGGAGCAGTCGACCTATGAGAGTACCATTGCTCGTACGTTGTAGGGCTGCGGTAGCCCAGTGGTCAAGGTATCGGATCATGGCAGGCATGTCATGAGTTCGAGCCCAGTTCCACTAAAGACCCGCCGTGTAGGGCAGCGATGCACGTTAAATCTGTCGAGAGCTGAAACGTCCTCCCGTTGGTGTGGTGTGGTAGTTATGAGAGGGGGTGCCAGCTCGGGAGTCGCCCACGTCACTTGACCATGGTTCAAAATGACGTGGTCCGTCGCCAAAAGCCCTCGTGTAGCTGAACTGTGCGACGTTAATATTCCCTCACTCATTCACTTCTCATACGTTGTTGAAAATGGAGTATAGAAGCAATAAATTGGTCAATGTGGTTTCCTCGTAATTTTTGTGTGTGTGGTGGTGTGTGTGTGTGGTGTGTGTGGTAACCCTGTATCTAAACGAAAGCAATTATTTTTAAGTTTTCAGTTCTGTCTAGTGTGTTCTATGTTGCGGTTTGGTTTTTACAAGCTCTGAGTGTGTGGTGTTGCGAATTTAAAGTTTATACGTAGGTAACTTGTATATCAATGCTTCTCAAACTTTCAATATTTGCGATCCAATATTTAATCATAATTTTCTTCGCCCACCCCCTTCCTCCATACAATAACAATGTATTGAATTTAATAATACTATACTTTGACGCTAAAGCTGCGATATGACTAACCTTTTCATGACACTTGCGTGTATAAACGTCTCGATCAGCCAAAGCGTTAATTGCCCCAAACGTATATATACGTTTTAATGAAGTACGAACTTTTCCGTGCACTTTCCATATAATTATTCAGAAGGCTTTGGAATGCAATAAAAGGGCCTTGACAGTGTTTGCGAAGGATTTACTTACTTCAAAGGATTTACTTACTTCAAAGGATTTACTTACTTCAAAGGATTTACTTACTTCAAAATAAAGGATTTACTTTAAAGGATTTACTTACTTCAAAGGATTTACTTACTTCAAAGGATTTACTTACTTCAAAGGATTTACTTACTTCAAAGGATTTACTTACTTCAAAGGATTTACTTACTTCAAAGGATTTACTTACTTCAAAGGATTTACTTACTTTTACAAAAGGATTTACTTACTTCAAAGGATTTACTTACTTACAAAGGATTTACTTACTTCAAAGGATTTACTTACTTTACTTACAAAGGATTTACTTACTTCAAAGGATTTACTTACTTCAAAGGATTTACTTACTTCAAAGGATTTACTTACTTCAAAGGATTTACTTATTTATTCCTTTTCTCCACCCTCAATTTTTCACATACGCGCGCTTACGTGGAAAACGGGGCATTGAGGAGTGAATCGCGTAACTTTTAATCGGAAGTGAAGGGATTAATTATAAATCGTATAAATTATCAACGTAAGTGTTGATTTTTGTTCATAATTTTGTAATGGAAAACCCATGGGGTCACTGGTTCACACTCCCATTAATAAACTTTTTTTCACTTAGTATTGTTTATATAATTGTGTATTACTCAAGGGGTAGCTACCGCCGTATCAGCCATATTAATGGTACGGGGCTCCCAAGTTACAGGGACCCCAACATGTGTAACTACAGTACCACTAATAGTGCATTCTTTTCTAAAAAGGGCCCACTCAGAACTAGCCTCGCCAGTGATTACTAAAACATTTATAAGTTATTATATTAATGTAAATGTGTATTTCATTATTCATTATGCCAGAATATATTTTATATTTACTTTTAGTAAATTTTTTTAAAAATCTTTTGTTTTCGATTTTTCAATATGCTCGCGCCCCACAGTTTGAGAAACGCCGATGCATATAGACTGTGTAATTAATCTATACAACTGTGTTTTATGTGTGAATAAACTGTGTTGTAAATCAACCGGCATTTCATAATTCCTGGTCCGAAGATTTTATTAGAATTTATTTTAAGGGGTCACATACCTTTTTAAAAAGTTGAAAATGGTTAAAAATAGTGAGCTATTTAAAGCTCTGTAATTTTTTTTATTGTTTCCTGGAATGTAAATTTTGGAGATGAAACAAATAGATATTACTTTACTTAAAACATAACCAACAAACACATTGCTAATTAGGATAAATTTTTAATTAGATAATTACAAAAATAGAAATTTTGGTTTTCTTTTCGCAAGTTATATGCATTACGCGCAGCTTTCTAAAAAAGTTACCAATATTTTTTGATGAAATTTTTGTTCAGTGTTGGAAATTGTGTATTATCTTTAAAATGACGAAGCATGAAACACTGATTTAAAATTTTTAGTAAACTATAACAATTTAAAATTTAACTGTAAAATTTTTAAAAATTTTTCGCTATTTTTTATTTGTAATTTTAAATTTTTTCATTAAAAATTCAAACTGGTTAGTTATTTTAAGTACAGATATGGTCAGAATCTCTCCAGCAAAAATTTTATCATTTTCCATGGAACGATTTTGAAAATATGCACGTAATGAGAAAAAATGACGCTCTGAGAAAATTGACATCAAACATAAAATTTACCACAGTTTTATATATATTATTCTGGTTACTCAAACAACTAAATTTAAATTAAAACTAATGTGAAGTTTTTTAGTCAATAAACTTAAATTTATTAATTATTATAACTAAAAACATATATTTTACCAATGCAGTACAAGCATCGAAACGATACCAAAAGCTACAAAATAATCAAAATGCAACAAAATGATTCATTTCTCCTAAATAAAGTTTAAAATTTATAAATATTACTTAAAAAACAATCAATATCTTAATTAACAACTAATTATAAATATTAAATTATTTGTGATATGAATGCAGTGTATTACTATGGTTCTAAAATGCTAAAATTCGCCACATGCATACGATGTTCCCTCTTTTTCAGTTAATTTTTTACAAGTAGTTTTAAATTGTATTCTTTTAGCCTGCCACACTTTTGTGTGGAGATTAAAATGTAGCTCTGCAGTCTGAATTATTTTTATATCTACAAGTGTAACAAATTTTTGTGCAAAGTGACAAACAGTCAGACCAAGCGATTGCATAATTTTTAGTCTGCCTTGATTGCCATCATTAAAAATGACAATTGCCTCATTTGTAGATACATCAACAATCTTTCTACCACAACCTAAAGTTTTGAGGCATAATTTCCATATTGAGTTAATGGATTTATTATTATTTTGGGTTTTACCCCCTAGACATTTTTGTAGGAGTTTAGGTTGTGATAGATCATTAAACACAGGTTTTATGGCATCCATTACTGCCACTGGCAATTTGTTACTGTGTCTAAAAGTTTCCACACTGCCCTCTAATACTTGATTTTGATATTTACACCAAGAATTAGGACCTACAGGACAAAAACTGTGCAATTGTTCTTCGTCGCTTGAACGTATATGGTAATATACAGCCCAAGCAGCTTTTCGCATATCCGATAGGCATGTTTTATTTTGTCGGATTGCATTTCCATAGTACGTTGTAATTAAGTCGATCATTCTGTCCCCCAATCGACTTCCCATCACCGAGTTTGGAGCTCATTTGTTTTAATTTTCGTAAATGAGTTCCCATTCTTTTTTGAACATGTCCAACACATTCAATTTTGGAAACTGTGATATCTTCTCCATACGGATTGGATGCAGTAATAGATGAGAATGTTTTGGAATCGCCATCCCCGATGTAAGATGTATATCTCATAGAACGATGACTCAATGAACGCTGAAATATGCGAACCATTCCCACAGTCTCCATCATGCCAGCTGAACCATTGTGGTTTTTCAAACATTCTTTAACGCAGTGTTTCTCAAAGTGTGGGGCGCTCCCCCTGGGGGCGCGATGACCCTACAAGGAGGGCGCGAGCATATCGAAAATTTAAAGATTTTTTTTTGAAAAAATAACCGGAAAGAGAAGTAAAACAAAATGCTTTCGTCCATAATAAAAAAAAACACACACACACACACACAACACTGACATAATTTATGTTTATTATCTGGCTTTTTTCCGTCATCAAATAGCTATCTTTGATCCCAAAACCAAATTAAAGAAAGAAAAAACATTTTGTTTTATTTGCTGTATTTCCTCAATGAGAGTTTTTTTTTATTACGTTTTAACATAAAATATTACTCGTTAAAAGAAAAAACGAAACCCCCACAAACCCTGAGAAAAATTCTAAGATAAACAATTCACCACTGTAATTATTATTGAAATACTGTACATTAGTTGTAGAAAAAAAGAAGTCATGATTCACTTTTCAGCCAGGCTGCATAGTACGTTTCCTAATCATTTAATTGACCTTCAATCTTATGGTATGGTTATTATCAATATTAGTTCCCTCCCATCTTTTATGCGTTTGCTTTTCGCTTAGGGAAATTGTAAATAATAGAGTTTTGCGATATTTGGAAAAAAAATTGATTGATTTAACATTTCTGCAGGATAATTGAAAAGTGTCTGATTTGCGTCCTTTATTATGGTCTTGTACTTTTGAATCATTTCGACAAAAATTATGATTGAAAATTGGGTCGCCAGTATTGAAAGTTTGAGAAACACTGCTTTAACGTGAAGAATTTCCCACTTTTTGTAAGCAGGTGACCCTTTTCTTCGTTTCCAAGAATCACATCCCTTACAGAAAGAAGACATCACTTCCGCATCAATACACTTTCCTGTTTTGTCTCCTATAACAGCACACACACCAACACGCGAAGAATAGCCATGGGTTTTCCACGTTCCATCTCCACTAATTATTATATAGGAAGAATTTGTCAAAGTTACCTCTTCCAAAGCTGCACTTTGCATTGAAGCTTCTGCAACTTCTTTACAACACAATTGTAATTTGTCTATAATGTTATTATAGGATTTTTCAGCAACTGGAGGAGGGAAGTCCATGACACCACAGAAAGTTGTCATTGCTGCATGACTCTGTTCAATTGTCCTCATTGCGTACACAAAACGTCTGTTTATATCTGGAATATTTTCTCTTTTACCCAGCATTTTTGAATTTCTAAACGAACACAAGTCTTTACAGTTCTTACATTCAATCGAAAAAACACTAGACAAACCTCTAACACATTTTTTTGTTAGTTTAATATCACCACCACATTTTTTGCAAGAAGCAAAGTTTTGAATGTTTGTAAATATGGTAGTTTTATCAAACACTCTATAGCCATCAAAACCGTCATCATGTTCAATAAAAGATGAATAAACATCTTGCAACTGAATCTTTTTATAGATGCACTGTTTAGTGATTCATCCACACTGTGTACAGCTTTGCACCTCGTATGCATATTACCAGTAAACTTCCTTTTCTTAGGACGTTTACCAGATGGTCTCTTTTGGAAGATTCAGTCGAATTCCTCATTCAAAAGTTTATAAAAAATTAATATTTTTCCTAAAACTTATCTAAGAATAAGATATGGTATGAAAATTATGAACGAGCGAGTATAGAATCAAGAATCACTTTATCAAAACAAAGTAGAAGTAGAAGTTTATAAAGTTAGTAGAAGTTGTAGTTAATATTCAGAACAACAATAATAATATTTGAGGCTTATATTCAAGCATTTGATGATAATTAGAATGAAAATATTAGAAACAGAGAAATGCAGCTGTCACCCTGGAGCCAAAATGTAAACAATACTTAAATCACCTTTTCTACTCTTTTAATAACTTCCGTTCTATTGGGAACATCTGCATGCGGTTTCTTTTAAAACACCCAGAAAGGTTTGCTCTATAAAATAAAATAAAATAATAAAAAAAATTGATTTTCCGGAAATTTTAAAAGGTATGTGACCCCTTAAATGATGAATACGCAAGTTTTGTGGCGAGCCAGCCAGGATAGATGAGTCAGTGACCTTCGCAAATTGCTTTTACGCTCGCTGGTTGTTAAGAGTTTAGGAATGTGTAGCACACAACACAGTTATTAGGAATCGAAAGAGTTTGATAAATAGTTTCATAATGAATGCTATAAAGCAAAAACCCACTACCATAAGAGGAGCGTTTACGAAAAGCGCAAATAATTTAGAAGCTTTTATTATCGTCAGAATTAAGTGATATAAAATTTGACGTAATTGAAATTACGTTGGAACAATTGTCAGAAGAGTTTAAGCAACTTAAAGAGTGTGATGATCAAGTGGTTGATTTACTGCAGCAAGAAAAATGCAGTCAAGATACTTACGAAAAGGAATACCTATCATGTGAAAAGTTTGAGGATTGATTCAATGGTTTGAAAACGAAACTTAATTGAAAAGTAACTGAACCACTTCCAAACAAAGATACGTCATCGAAAAATTCACATTTTACTGAATCAGTTCCTTAATTTGAACTGCCGGAAATTGAGCTACGAACATTTAGAGATCCGAAAGAATCCACCATTTTTGGATGGTTACATTTTTGGTCCCAGATTGAAAAAATACGAGAACAAAAGTATTGAACAAAGTGATAAATTGCAATATCTTATCCAGTCTACAGTTGTGGGTTCGAAACCCAGAGAAATCGTCGAAAGTTTTCCGGCGACCGCTGAGAACTATCCCAAAACAGTGGAATAGATGAAAGAAAGATTCGGTAATGAAAGCGTTCTTAATAAAGTTTATCACTAGGCCCTAATTTTGAATATAAAGGAAAGGAAAGACTCAAATCTTCCCTCTCCTTACGATAAATTGCAAACTCAACTGAGATGGCTTTGGATTCAGTCGGCTTTATAAAAGAAAAATACGCTGATATAATTTTCCCTCTAGTGGAATCATGTTTGCCTAGCGAAATTCTAAAAGCTTGGGAACGCTCCAGATTTACTTCGCATCCCGAAATTACAGGTAAGAACGATTTAGATTTATTAAGCTTTTGAAATATGAAGTGGAATCTGAATTAAGAATAAAATTAGCGCGCAATACTTCTGAAAAGTTAAGTAAACGAAATTCTAACAGATAAAAAGTTAAAAATTCAATACCTACGGCTACAGAACTATTGAGCTCTCGCAAATATACGTATAATAAAGATCAATCTAGGAATTTTAAAAGGAATGAAACTTGTGTTTTTTGTGAGAAATCACATCCGTCACCAAATTGTAAGGATAGTTCTACAACTAAGATGTCTTTATAGAGGATAAGAAAAACATTGTGAAGAATAAAAATGCTTTCTTTGTTTATCTTAAAGGAGGACATAGAGCATTTTCTTGCAAATCCAATGTAAGATGTTTTGCTTGCCAGAATCGGCATCTCCCAATTATATGCCCAGAAGGCTTCAGGCTTCGAATCTTGATCATAATTATCCAAACAATACGAAAGTTGAAGGAACTGTAGCCAACACTTTAACTAATCATGTTCGGCATTCAGATGAACACCTTCAGACTTGAATCGTGAGATTGCATAACGGTACGAAAGAAATGTTAGTAAGAGGAATTTTTGATACAGGCAGTATGAAATCTTAGATTAGTTCTGATATTGTTAAAAATATTAATTATATAAATTATAAATCTAAGAATGAAGTTAATTTAAAGCAATCATTGTTTGGTGGTATAGAAACTGTTGAAAGTGTATATAATAATAATGTTATATATAATTAAGTAATGTTGATGGTGGTTATAGGAGTAAATTTGAAGTACTTGGACAGGAACGCATTTGTTCTGAGATTGAACAACTCCCATCTGGTCCGTGGTTAAATGGATTTAAAATACACGGTATTCAACTTACTGATTTGGAAATAAATAGGTTTAACGTTGAGAAGGACATAAAGTTATTAATTGGGCTGATGTCGGAGGAAAACTGTTGACGGGGAAAGTCAAAACTCTTAAATCTAACAGCTGTACACACTCGGTTAGGTTGGACGGTTTCAGGGAAGTTTTTTGGCACAGAGCAAACCGTTAATAGTCATTCTTGCATAATATCTTCGTTGTTGGTACAAAATCTGTGTATAAGTGATCTTTGGAAGTTAGACATGTTGGGGATTACAGATCTTGCGCAACGCAAATCTAAAATAGAAGAGTAAACTAATAGGTATTTTAACCCTTTATCGATCGCATTGTGATTTACTGTAGTTTTTTTCATGCAATATTTTTCTTGGATCACTACATTAAAAAATAAGGGATATGCATAAACAAAATACTCAACTTCGGGAAGTTTAATCCATTACAGCTAATTAAAGATATCCAACTGTAATATTAATTATATACAATGTTCACTTAAAACAAACATTTAAATCGTTTTCTAAAGTCTTCATTAACATATATAAAATTAAGACACTTAAATTTTGACATTAACTATTTTTTCGGGACAAAAATTATAATCTTTGCAATTCAGGGAAAACGTCTTTTATAGCTGAAAACGCTCTTTCTGCTATAAAACTATTCGCCTTCCCCGCTAAAATACTCATCATAGAACCCATGCTGCCATATATCTTCGAAGAGTGGGTTTCAGAGAATATTCCTGCTAAGTATCGTCAGAATATTCGTAAAAAGGGTTATTCCATGTAATTTTAAAGTGAGTGGTACTTATAAGTAGCCTCGGTCGATAAAGGGTTAAGGAAACAATTAGTGTTAACTCAGAAGGTAGGTACGAAATATCACGTTGCCGTGGATAGTAGATAATTCCTTACCTGAGAATACAATGTTGGCTGAAAAAAGTTTAAGCACGAAAAGAAAATTAGTAAGTACCGATAAGGTAGATGCTTACAACGGTGTTTTTGAAAATTGGTTGTCCCTTGGTATAATTGAAAAGGTATGGGAGGCAGAATCTGAGAAAGTACACTATTTGCTGCATAGACCTGTTTTTAAAGAAAACAGTACTACGAGTTTAAAAGACCAGTGTTTAACGCAAGTTCGCATTCCACTGGTACTCCATCGTTAAATAACTGTTTGTCTACTGGACCAAACCTAATGGAAATCATTCCAACGATTCTTAATAGATTCGGTAAGAACTGCATAGCCGTTATTTCAGATATAGAAAAAGCGTTCTTACAAATTTAAGGGAAAAGGATCGCAATATTTTGCGTTTTCTGTGGTTCGCAAAAGATGCCTCTGAACAAATTGAGGTTTACAGACATCGAAGAGGAGTTTTTGGTTTAACTTGTAGTCCATATCTGTTAGCCTCTACGCTGCAATATCATTTAAGTAATGTACCCGAGAATTTAAGTTGCACAGCAGAAACACTTAAAAGCGCATTTTACGTTGATAATTGTGTAACTAGCCTAAATTTTGAGTCGGAAATGAAGTTTATCCTAGAATCACAAATGATTATGACTACAGGTCATTTTAATTTAAGATGGTGGAAATCTAATTTAAAAGGGGTGATCCCTGAGGATGATTCGTCGATGGAGGAAAATATTTCCATTTTGGGTTTAGAATGGCAGACGGACTCAGATATGTTATTTTGCAAAATACAGCTAACTACAGAATCGGATAAACCTGTTATAAAAAAGATTCGTTTTGGCTGTTTCTCATCAGGTTTTCGATCCGATAGGTTTTACCGCACCCGTGATGTTGATACCCAAGTTGATTTTACAAAAAACGTGGAATTTAAAACTTAAGTGGGACGAAATTCTCCCAGATGACTTAACAAGGAAATTCAAAACGTGGTATCGACAATTAAATACCTTATCGGAGATAAAATTACAAAGATAGTTAAATATTTCCCCAACTGGGGTTTCATTGAGTTTACAAGTTTTTTGTGATGCAAGTCAACGAGCTTACGAAGCGAGTGTTTATTTAAGAGTAGTTAGGAGCAATGAAGTAATAGTTAATTTAGTGCACTCTAGAAGCAGAGTAGCACCGCTGAAACTCCTAAAAATATCCCGTCTAGAACTCCTTTCCTGTTTAATCGGAGCTAGATTACGGTCGTCTGTTATCAAAGATCTCCAACTTTACGATGTAAATATTTTTGTTGGACTGATTCAACTACAGCGAGATCAAAATTGGGGAACTTTTGCACAAAACCGCGTACGAGAAATATACTCTCTTGCGTCCCCCGTTGTTTGGCGACACATTCCCGGAATTTTCAATATTGCCGACGCAGCTACTCGAGGGTGTTCTGTGGAACAGTTGTTAAAACAAAGATGGTGGGAGGGACCAGTTTGGTTGCATAGAAGTAAGGGAATACTGGCCAAAATTTGAAGACAATCCAGATGAGGGGTTGGTTAGCTTAGAGATGCGTAAAACTATTGTCATTACATTAGCTAAAGCAGATGATAGTGATTGGTATTATAAGTATTTTCGTCTACAAGAAAAATTGTACGCATGTTAGCATGAATATTTAGATTTTACTTTAAGTTACGAAAAACCAATTTTGATTGCTTATAAAATTTGTCAGTTGCTGAACTTGAAAGGGCTGAGATAGCACTTGTGTTGTTGATTCAAAAGAAATCATTTAAAGGTATGAATTATGACAAAATAATCAAATTAAGACCTATAGTTGATAGTAATGGACTAATTAGAGCTAAAACTAATGTTGCTTATCGAGATGATACTATTGACTTTAAGTTTTCTATCATTTTACCATCTGATCATACAGTTGTTAAATTATTGATAATGAATGAACATATTGATTTACTACATGCTGTTACTTTAATGTTAATGCTACATTTACGCGAAAAGTACTGGATTACTAAATCTCGCAAGACTATTTGAAATTGCATCCGAAAATGTGTTAAGTGCCAAAGATTTACGTCTAAAAGATGTGATGCAATTTCAGGAATTTTGCCGAACGATAGAGTATGTGAATCAGCTATTTTTGAAATCGTAGGAGTTGACCTGACCGGTCCACTTTACCTTAAATCTGGTAAACAGGCCTACATTGTCCTCTATACTTGTGCAGTGTACAGAGCCATCCATTTAGAGTTAATCACATTGTTAACAACAGAGACCTTTTTCCAATCATTAAGACGTTTCGTCGCCCGACGTAGAAGACCAACTACCATTTATTCAGATAATGGGACAAATTTCAGAGGAGAAAGGCTTCTACATGAGCTTCACTGGGATAAGCTACTTTCAAAAGTTTCGGAACAAAAAAATTCAGAAGTTCAGTCCTCCAACCGCCGCCTGGTGGGGTGGTTGGAACGCTTAGTGCAAATGGTGAAACAAATTTTACGCAAAATTCGAAGTCGTGCTGCACTTAATTACAAAGAGCTTCTTACTGTGCTATGTGACTGTGAAAGAATTATCAATGCAAGATCTCTTGCGTACATATCCGACGACGTTAGTGATTTTTCACCTTTAACTCCAGAAATGTTTCTCAGAGAAATTCCGAAGTTTGGCGTACCCCCGATATCGATAAGCAAGAGCTAAGTACATCCAGAGCATAAGAGATCAAGTCAGAAAACGATTTCGATCAGAGTACCTGGGACAGCTACATCATCAGTCTGTAAAAACCGTCCAATTTAAACCATTGAAAGTAGGAGAAATAGTTCTTCTGGAAGACGTTAACTAGAAACGAGCTTTTTGGAACAGCCCGTGTAGAAAGTGTTGCTGATGACAACTTCAATTATAACAAGGAGTGGTAACCCCTGGTAAAACCACCAGTCCGTCTGTAAGATATAAAATTTTACATAAGCTAGCTTTTATACTTGAAAATATTATTTTTTTAATGTGCAAGTTAAATTTATTATACATTTTACGTTAAGTATTACATATTTTTAATGTTCTCAAATGTTTTGAGTATCATTCCAGGGTTACTCAAAAGGTAAGAGGATGTTGAAAAGGAGCTATGGAAGTAATAAATTGGCCAATGTGGGTTCCTCGCAATTTGTAACCCTGCATCTAAACAAATGCAATTATACACTCTGTCGCAAAAAATATATGCACCCAGAAGAAATAGAGCTACATTCACGAAATTTGGTATGCATGTAGTGTATATGAAAATAAACAAATGATTAAAAATTCAGAACAAAATATCATTTTATTAAGCGGTTACAGCTTGCAAAGGTTAAAAATCAGTAAGTAGTAAAGCCACCTCTGGCAGCTATACAAGCCGAAATTCGGCGTGGCATCGATTCAATTAGATCACTTATGACCCCCTGTGGAAGATCCTGCCATAGTCTTTGCATCTGCGCAGTTAATTCTCCTGTATCTCGGGACGGCTGCAGTTGCCTTCCCAACGCGTCCAGACATGCTCTATTGGCGAAAGATCTGGTGATCTGGCAGGCCATGGTAGGACGTCATATCCTTTGAAGACATTGTTGGGAGAGTCGCGCAGTATGTGGACGAGCATTATCCTGTTGATAAATGGCACCTGGGCGACTTGATAGCATAGGTAGCACAATCGGCGTTAAAATATCGTCCACGTATCTGCGAGCTGTCAAAGTGCCTTGAAGGACCACTAAAGATGATCGTGTGTCCCAAGAAATTGCTCCCCACACTGTCACACCTTGTGAAATTGCTGTATGCCGCTCGACAATAAATGCCGGATCGGACCGCTGGCCGGTGCGCCTCCAGACACGTGTGCGGTGGTCATCATCACTGAGACTGAATCGGGATTCATCACTGAAGATGACACGTCTCCAGTCTGTCACACTCCAAGTTGCCTGAGGTCGGCAAAAATCCAGTCGACACTGCCTATGATGTGGGGTCAGTGGTAAGCGTCTTAGCGGACGTCGGCTCCTCAAGCCAACTTCGGTCAGTCGTCTCCTTATGGTTTCTCTTGATGGCACTGGATGTCTGGAAGGAGGTAAGTGGCGTTGAATCGATGCTAGCGACGTTGTTGGTGCCGAAGTGGCCACTCTTCTGATTGCACGATCCTCGCGATCATTTGTGTTCCTGGGACGTCCTGACCACTCCGCGACGGTACACTCTACCTTCTGTGATCCACTGTTGCCAACACCGAGCAACTACCATATCGCTCTGACCGAGGTGGCGGCCGATACGTCTATTCGACCAACCTGCTTCTCTGAGGCCTAAAAAGAATCAAATTATTATACGGCCCCTATCAAAGTCCGTCAGCTGCTCGTACTGCCGCCGGTTACGTCTTAGAGGCATCCTAAGTCTCAATATCGTCTATCAAAGTCATCAGATTCGTTTGGATAGCCGTACGGCGCTCGTACTCATGCTTTTAAACTCTCCCAGTTGCGCAACTAATATGCGCATAGCACACTATTATTTTTAGCCTTGTCTCATTGGCTTCGAAATTTTAATCATTTGCATATCTCTTACCAGACTACATTCTTGCCGAGTTTTGTGATTATAGCTTGATTTCTTCTGGGTGCATATATTTTTGCGACAGAGTGTATTTCAGTTTTCAGTTCTGCCCAGTGCGTTCTATGATGTGGTTTGGTTTTTACGAGCTCTGGGTGTATGGTAATGCGAATTTAAAGTTTATACGTAGGTAACATGTATATAGTCTGTGTAATTAATGTATATAACTGTTTTATGTGTGTGATTTAACTGTGCTATAAATCAACCAGCATTTAATCATTGAAAGTAGGTAAGTATATTTTCTCTTAATTAAATTATTCACTGGAATTGTGATTTTTATCGTGTATAGTAAAAATAATTATAAAAAGGAATTGGGGTGACCTATATAGTCACACCACGCGACCATTAATGTTAGTGGGGAGTGGGCGCCTGCTCCCGGGTTAAAACATTTTGAAGGTTTCTCGCTTTAAATATTAAAAAATGTCACAATTATTCTTCATTGGAATTTTACATTCGTTTTCCTTATTTAATATTAATGCTAAATCTGTGAGGCTTAAAATTACAGTTCATTTTAAACTATTCATAATAGGAGCATTCATTTAAAAAAATCATTTTATATTTTTGTATGCATTGTTGTGCACTTGGTTTTACTCTGCTTACAATTAAGCTATTATGTCAAGAATGTTTTATTTCTTTTTAAAAAATAATCGCAGAACGGGTACTTCAGCCAGTGTACTTATAAATGAATCAGTACTGCACAATGTATTTTATAACTAATTTATTAATACTAATTTAAGAACAAGTTGAATTATTATTAGTGACTGCCATGGGCTTGTCTGGCAGAGCAAAGGTTTTCAAATGAAGGCTTAATATTAGAAATTGACACCCTGAGTTTTTTCTATATTTAGCTGAGATCTATATTTTGAATTCAAAGCAGCCACCGCAGAAAATCCGGTTTCACAAAGGTACGATGCTGAAAATTGTAATATAGTATACGAAATGCTTTTGTTTTCAGTACAGAAAATTAATCTACTTCAGCCCAAAATTGAAAGAGTTTTATTACAAAATTGTCTTTTAATTTCGCCACTGGAGGTGAAATCTATGAAACTTTCTTCTTCGGTAGTGGAGAGCCCTTCTGGGGTATTTTGAAATGGATCTCTAACCCATTCGTAACTTGCTATCCAGTTGTCCTCAGCAAAAAAAAAATTTTTTTAATTTTTTGCCAACATAGCTAAATGATATTCAATAGTTTTATAAACAACTTCCACATGTTCTTCAGTTTTGTAAGTTTTTACACATTTATTCGCATTTTCAAACATTTCTAGGTTTTTTTTGCTTTAAATTTCGGCTCCATAATTCTAATTTTCTACAAAAAGCATTAATTTTATCCCTCGTGTGAAATATATGTACATTTGATCCTTGAAGTTGAAGATTCAATATATGTAATTTCTCAAATACATCGACTAAGTAGCTCAACTTCATCAGAAATAAACCATCTCGAAATTTCTCAGCTTTCGGTGGGGTTTCTTCTAGAAAAATGGTAATTTCACACATTTCTTAATTCATAAACACGTTGCAAGAATTTCCCACGTGATAACAATCTTGCTTCGCAATAAAATAGCAACGATGAATGCATTGCGCCCATGTCTTTGCAAAGTCCAGAAAAGATTCTTGATTTTAGGGGTCTCATTTTTATGTAATTTACTACAGTCACATCTGTCATTAGCACAATATTCAGACTAGGACTCATTTCTTTGGAAGCCAGAACTTCTCTGTGGATCATGCAATGTGTCCAAATGCACAGTGGAGATTTTTGTTTCACAAGTGCTTGTATACTTTTAAATCTTCCTGACATTGTACGAGCACCATCGGTGCATATTTCGACACAATGTTTCCACTCTATATTTGCCTCATTTATAAAATTATTTAAAATATCAAATATTACCGTTGCTTTAAACTTTATTGGTTTGCAAAAATGTAGTTCTTCTACTGCTGACATACCATCCCCAAATCGAAAGTACGCAATTAAATGAGCATCGTTATTGTTATCTGTTGCCTCGTCAAGCTGAATTGAAAACAATTTATCACGCAACTTACCGAAAAGCTGTTGCTCTACATCTTCAGCGATATCATCAATTCGACGGGAAACAGTATCATTTGATAAGGGTATGGACTGCAACTCTTTGGCAAAATTGTCTCCATACATAGTTTCTACGATCTCAGTTGCTGCAGGCAAAATAAGCTCTTCGGCAGTAGTGAGGCTTTTTACATCTGGCTATTTTATACCTTGTAAGAAGTAAGTAAAGCTTTTTCATTCACTGACAAAGTTTTTTTTTAAAAAATGTTTTTTTTTATTTTAATTTTGATTCAAAGAACTTTCGAGGTTTGTTAATGTACTCGCTATCAAGCGTTTCAATATGTCTAAAGTTTATTAGGTTTCATACTGTCTACTGCCAATATTTTTGAGCAAGTAACACACTGGGGCTTTTCTTCTCCATTTACTTCAGTAATGGTAAATCCGAAATTCAAGTATTCTTGAGAATATTTCCTTGATTTAATTTTCGGAACTATGCTCGTCTGTGTACTTGTTAATGTTTTATTATCGTCGAATGTTCACTTACGATTTAAAAATTTATTCATGATTTTTTTGTTTCAATCTTCTGCAGTAATACTTAATAGCGTGAATTACAACTAACGCGCAAATTATAAAATGTACATTCAAAATAGATTTGGTAGCTATAAAAGCATCGAATCGACAAAGACTGACTGGAATTGTACGAGGTACAGCATTATTGCATGTTTTGCGCAGACGTCCGATATTTTGGCCAGACTCAAGCAGATGCTCGCGAGAATGCCAGATGAGATGGATATGATAGGGCTGAACATAAAATAGACTATTTTTCAATTTCTATAAGTTCACTGTCTCGTATATAAAGGGTGCTTTTTTAGAGGTATAGAACTTTAAATTGCAATAAAACAACGATGTATTATTCGATTGACATGAATTTTTTTTATTCGAAAGATAATCTTGTGGCATTACATTTTAAATATGATTTATGGCATATGACTGCCCGTCTTGTTGGAACCACAGCTCCTGGACATCATTATTGTTCAATTCAGGAATGAAAAAGTTAGCAATCATGGCTCTATACCGATCACCATTGACTGTAACGTTGTGGCCTTCATCGTTTTTGAAGAAGTACGGACCAATGATTCCACCAGCTCATAAAGCGCACCAGTCAGTTTTTCTGGATGTAACGGTGTTTCGACATACACTTGTGGATTAGCTTCACTCCAAATGTGGCAGTTCTGGTTGAATGGCTACGTCAACAAACAAAAGTGCGCTTCATCGCTAAACAAAATTCGCTTATGAAAATTGGGAACAACGGCAATCTCATTTTGGGCCCATTCGACGAATCTACGCCTTGCTTGATGTTCGTTTTGATGAATTGCCAAACCAAACTGAGAATAAATCACTTTACAGCTGTTAAATCGGTCGCCATCTTGGAAAGTAATGCCAACTTAAACTTCTATACCTGGAAAAAAAAACTCTTTCTTGTTCAAATTTTCAATCGTTGATAAAATACTTTCTATTCATTCATTTAAGTTCAAATATATTTTTTAAAACTTGTAGTGGATGACACTTCATGTAAATTCAGTTCTTTAAAATTTAAATTCATCAATTAATTAAAAAATGAATAAATAGTAACAAACTATAGTCCAACAGGATTTATAGAAAGGAAAATTTTTCGTGTTGTCCCTTGTAACGCAATGGATAGCACGCTGGGCTTCTAATCTGAAGGGCGATAGTTCGAATTCCATCTGAGATGGCCTAATTTCCGAGAATGTGTGATTTCTTCTTTACTATACTATTTTCTTACACTAATTAAATTAATGAATAAATAGTAACAAAAAATAATAGTCCAATACCCCACATAGAAAGGAAAATGAAAAATTGCAAGGAAAATGACTTTCTCTTCTGTCACTTAACATTGTGATTATGTCACATGTATTGCATATTTGTATTAATTGTAACTATTTAATAAAAAGTAACTAAAATAAATTTTTCCTTGTTGGCCTAAGTAGGAATTGACTTAAAAATTTATTTTTTATATTACACTTGTGCTAATGACATTTGTACTCTTAGAAATGCATGATGGAGGAAATAAATCTTGAAATATCATTTTGCAATCTGTTCCAATTTAAAAAATAAAAGGAAAAATAACATAACATTATAACTATTACTTAAAAGTAATTTGCTTAAAATATATCTTATTTAAAAGTAACGTATGTGCAAAATTTAATACTCAAAGTGCATTATTATTGCATTCAATACAATATTATTTGGGGGAGGGGGCGCGATGAAAATTATGATTGAAAATTGGGTCGCTACTAGTGAAAGTTTGAGAAGCGCTGCCATAGAACGTTTCCAGAAACTTTTTAAATCTATGCTTGACATGTGGCAATCGTTATTAAGGCCAGGAGAGATCCAACTCGTTACTAGGTAGGTATCAATGTTGCAGTGGCGCTTCAGTGTATATGCTTGATATTATATATTTCTTGCATTGTTCCCATAGAGTTATCAGAAATGAAAAATAACTAAATTCTATTTTTATATAACATTAAGTTTTATTTCAGTTATTTGTGTTATTAAGTGTTTATGAACTAAAACTGTTTCTTTTAATAGGCATGTGTATTTATTTTTCGTTATTTGTTATCTTTCGTATTATGATTGTTATGCACAGAGAAGAACAAGTGTTGTACCATTTTGGAATCTTAAATGAATGGGACAACTTTTCAGAAACTAGTTAGAGGTTGTGTGTGATGGGTTTTTTAAATTTTTTTTATGGAGAGCCAAGTTAGAGGGCATATTTTTCTTAAACACTAATTCACACAAATTACGTTAATTTTAATTGAACCAGCAAAGTTTTTTGTCAGACTTGTGACTGCGATTATTAAAAAAAACAATGTTTAATTTGTATGATAGAAATTGTTACTGCTTACAGTTCGAAATTTTGTTGATAGAATTAAACACGGTGTGTGTTTTAATCATTCCGTTCCATCGTACTACCATTCAATATAACTCACAAAATTGAAAACAATGGGCTTTTTATATCCCATGCGCTTGCTTCCATTCTAAGTCTAAACTTTCGTTGATTTGGCAAGCTCGAATAGAAACTAGATCTGCAGAATTCTTAAATAATAAAATTAATGAAAATAAATTTAATAATAATGAAAAAAAAAGAAATAAAATAGAATGGAAACTAGTTAATTTTTCTTTGACTATTAGTTATTTATAATTATTTTTCACGTAGTATTTTTCGACTAAGAGCTCCATATTCTTGCCGTATTCCGTTTTTAGAATTTGTACGTTTTTATTCAATGTTTTATTCACGACTAGGTGGCGCCAAGTTGGAATCACGTGACGAATATGCAAACATTTCCCCGGGCTTTGCTTTAGTGTGTGACATTCCTATACTTGAGCTGTTTATATCTTGTGTATGAAGTTTATTTCTGAAATTTAATTTTTCTATATTTTTGCTTTATCCTTGTTAAATAATTGGGTAGGAAGTAATTTTAGAGAGTAATTTTATTAGCATAATTTGCGTTTTAGTTTAGTACATATGTAACGTAAGAACCGCAAATATTTCTCGTTCTGTTACATTTCGCCTGGAGATCATCATGGTGTCAAAAAGCACAGTATTCATTACTTAAAGTAATTGTGAGTAAAAATATAAAAACAAATATATCTATATATTTTTATTTTTGATAGATCGATCGATCTATTTTTATTTTTGATAGATCTATGTAAAAATAAACAAATAGTTATAAACCTAAGATAACTAAAATTAGGAAGAAGGCACAGTAGTAAAGGGTGTTTTTTTTAGAGGTATAGAACTTTAAATTGCAATAAAACAACGATGAATTATTCGATTGACATGAATTTTTTTTTATTCGAAAGATAATCTTGTGGCATTACATTTTAAATATGATTTCTGGCATAGGACTGCCACGGCTGGCTCGGATGTAGTCCAATCTGGACGTCCAATTTTCGATGACTTTTTCCAACATTTGTGGCCGTATATCGGCAATAACACGGCGAATGTTGTCTTCCAAATTGTCAAGCATTTGTGGCTTATCCGCATAGACCAATGACTTTACATAGCCCCACAGAAAATAGTCTAGCGGTGTTAAATCACAAGATCTTGGAGGCCAATTCACAGGTCCAAAACGTGAAATTAGGCGGTCACCAAACGTGTCTTTAAATAAATCGATTGTGGCACGAGCTGTGTGACATGTTGCACCGTCTTGTTGGAACCACAGCTCCTGGACATCATGATTGTTCAATTCAGGAATGCAAAAGTTAGTAATCATGGCTCTATACCGATCTCCATTGACTGTAACGTTGTGGCCTTCATCGCTTTTGAAGAATTCCACCAGCCCATAAAGCGCACCAAACAGTCAGTTTTTCGGGATGTAACGGTGTTTTGACATACACTTGTGGATTAGCTTCACTCCAAATGCGGCAGTTTTGTTTGTTGACGTAGCCATTCAACCAGAAGTGCGCTTCATCGCTAAACAAAATTCGCTTATGAAAATCGGGAACAACGGCAATCTCGTTTTGGGCCCATTCGACGAATCTACGCCTTCCTTGATGTTCGTTTTGATGAATGCCAAACCAAACTGAGAATAAATCACTTAACAGCTGTTAAATCGGTCGCCATCTTGGAAAGTAATGCCAACTTAAACTTCTATACCTGGGAAAAAAACACTCTTTATAATGACAAACTCCTGGCCTTGGGAACCAGGATTGCAGGTTTAAACATGTTTTGCGGCCAACCAACCTTCACCTGTAATTTGTCATACTATGTACCAAGAGGAAAGGAAAGAATTATAATGAGGAATTTAAATATTAAAAAATCATTAAACTAAATAACATATGAACAGAAACATAACCTACTTTTATTCGGAGTGTAGACGATGGCCGAGAGTGCATCAACAAGTAATGTGTTCCCGCCAAATACAAGGGAGTGAGAGCAGAACCACATAAAATTAATTGCGTTAGGATATTAAGAAATTATATACTAATTTCATTATGTGACAAATCTAATTTTTTAAAAGATTCATTATTTATAGAAAGTGATCATTAAGAATATTATAATATAAATACTTACAAATCACACAGCATAGTTACCAGGTACTTTATCAATGTAAACTATGATAAAATTCTTTTGTAATTCATAAATTTTCTGTTTTATATCTTTAAAAGTAGTTTCATATTGAGAATGATAACTAAAATTCATAAGGTCTTTTAAAATATTGTACTTATACTCATCAAATGCCTCAATAGGTAGTCCAAATTTAATTGCGGATTTTGTAATAAAATAATCTATATCTTTAATAATTTCTTTTTTAACAGTATTGTTGTTATTAGAAATATTTAATCTAAAACTAGTGCCTTTACTCATATCTTTTAAAATATTGTCATTGATTATGTCTAAGTTACCAGTAACTACATGTTAATGATGACCATCCATAAAATTATTATAGTTTTTACATATACAATCTTCTATATTAATAGAGGGTGAACTATTATTGTAATTAAAGATAAATCTGCCCATGGTTTTGTTATATTTAAATGCTTTCTTTACAACCACCTTTCTAACCGGAAAAAGTGATAGATGTCTATTAAATACATTAGAAAAGCTAATTTTGTCAAAAGTTTTATTCGTGAATAATAAAGTGCAGTACTCTGTAATAGGTTCATTAATTTTCTCAACTTTAATATTGAATTTATTAACTAGATAAGATTGTCTTTAAGAATGTCTTTAAGAATGTCTTTAAGAATGTCTTTAAGAATGTCTTTAAGAATGTCTTTAAGAATGTCTTTAAGAATGTCTTTAAGAATGTCTTTAAGAATGTCTTTAAGAATGTCTTTAAGAATGTCTTTAAGAATGTCTTTAAGAATGTCTTTAAGAATGTCTTTAAGAATGTCTTTAAGAATGTCTTTAAGAATGTCTTTAAGAATGTCTTTAAGAATGTCTTTAAGAATGTCTTTAAGAATGTCTTTAAGAATGTCTTTAAGAATGTCTTTAAGAATGTCTTTAAGAATGTCTTTAAGAATGTCTTTAAGAATGTCTTTAAGAATGTCTTTAAGAATGTCTTTAAGAATGTCTTTAAGAATGTCTTTAAGAATGTCTTTAAGAATGTCTTTAAGAATGTCTTTAAGAATGTCTTTAAGAATGTCTTTAAGAATGTCTTTAAGAATGTCTTTAAGAATGTCTTTAAGAATGTCTTTAAGAATGTCTTTAAGAATGTCTTTAAGAATGTCTTTAAGAATGTCTTTAAGAATGTCTTTAAGAATGTCTTTAAGAATGTCTTTAAGAATGTCTTTAAGAATGTCTTTAAGAATGTCTTTAAGAATGTCTTTAAGAATGTCTTTAAGAATGTGTACTGCATGACATACCTTTAAGGAATCATTATTTAAGGTTTCATATAACAATACAATTTCCTGTTTATTAAGACCTAAAAAAAAGGATTTTATGAAATAAAGGTACCTTGTATACTCTTTTCAGTATGGGTTACTTCAAAGATATATTTATTGACACACACACAATGATTTGATATAAAAAATATTTCTTGAAAAAGTAAGATACATATTTTTTAAAAATGTATACCTGTTCAGTATAAATGGCTTATTGTAAAAGAAAATTTATCATTTTTTTTCTGCGTGTGAACTATAAGCAGGGTTCTAGCTACAATTGTATAAGCCGTATCGGTGATAAGGGGCTCCTCTAGAACGTGTATATTGACACTTTGAAGTAAGTTTTTTTATGCAATAAGTTTTTTTTCTTTTGGAAAAATGTCCACTATATAACGAATTTTGAAACAGAACTCACGCAAGACTAGCTACGCCAATGTATACCAGCAATCTTTTTCGTACTGAAATAAAATTTGGAATAACTATTTATTAAATTTTTTATTTGTAATGTTCAAGTACTTTATTTGTCAAATTTATTAAATGTTTTGAAAAATTGTTGTGTACTCGTACAATACTTTCATTGCAATCATGCACTCACAGAGAATATCTCAATAACTACTATTAAATTTTGTGAATGTAATCTTGAAAAATCAATTTTTTAATACCCTCCAAAAAGTTTATTTAATAATTTCTTCGGATATTTGCATTCTATTTTTGAAAATGTTTTATTGAAATGAAATAATTTGGAGAAATACACTTGCTAAATAGAAAATTTGGCCACTGGTGCCTAATTGTCCTTTTGAGCCCTGGTGCCACTGAAGAAATTTCGCTTTCAGGGGCTGAAACTCGATAAATCTGTTTTGGCTAAAAGTCTTCACATTGGTGAGTTGGGGAAGCTTGGAGAGTGGGGTGTTAGCTCAAATGTCATCCTTGTCACTTGACTGCAGTACAAAATTACGAAGTTTACCACCAATAGACCCAAGGGCCGTGGTTCAAGAAGTGCATGTGGCTCTTTGTATAGATGGTTAGGGCTAGTCAGGATTTCTAGCTATATGAATTATTAAATTATATTCCTCCTCTCTCTCTCTCTAAAAAATTGTATTTTTTTCCTTTTCTCCTTTACAGTTATTCAAGACTTTCCTTATTTGCGTCTAAGATTAAACATTTGTGTGGCTTAAAATGTTCTCTTCATTGAGAAAGTGTATTGAGAATCAATGAAAATATTAAAATTATTTCCCAAGCAGCAAAAGTCTAATTGGTAGAAATGCCGCCAAGGGAAAACACGCCTCTAAGTGATTTCCACTTATGAATATTTGCATACATGAGTTAAGGAACACTATTGAATATAAGTTAGATTTACACATAAATCCCCAAAAGAATTGACAAAAACACATTCCGCGTTTTGTGCAAAATTTAAAGGTTAATAAACCGTTAATGATAAATAAAGGCATAAAATTTATATGCAGAAATGGTCAAAGTTAATTTGAATTATAAGTGTAAATTTGATGTTTCAGAATAAATTTCAAACGAGAGAGAGAGAGGGAGAGAGATATTACTCGGAAGTGGTGTTTTTTTCAAGACGCTTGGAATCTCATTTCCTACATTATGATATTTTGACATTGGTTGTTCTTACATTGAAACATAGAAATAAAAATATCTAAAAATGTTCTTAATTTTGGAAAGAATGGAATTTTTTTTGTTTAAATCTTTATTTAAATATTATAAAAGAGAATGTTAATTAGAATGCCACAGTCTTGATCACGGCTATTAGCGGAGGCTCCCCTTAAACCCCTGCGCTCGTGTATCTGGCTCTTTGTGTAAATGGTTTTCATACTTTATCTTTTTTTTTCTTACTTCTTGGCCCTTCTGTCTAAAGGTTTTCCAACCACTGCCCTAGTATATCTTCAGAGAGCGTCATTAATAAACCATTGATCAATCTAAATGTCAAATTTAAAAATTGATAGAATACTATTGGAGTTACTGTATTAAACGTGTAAATGGACTAGGTTTCTTAGATTTCAGTAATTTTCTTATATATTTACATTGTTGCCATAATTCTTAAAAAACGAAGTTCCACAGAGCAGCTTATACATGTGTTTTGACTCTTTATTTGATTTTGGCTCTTTAAATGTAACGTTTTTCTAAAATAGTTATATTTTTTCCTTTTCTTTTAGGCACAGAATGGCAAAAGTGTGACACTTGCAATAAATCCTTTACTGGAATTGTTCCTTTTAAAGAACACGAAGCAAGTAAGAAGCATAAGAATAAAGAGAGAATTTTGAAGCAGAATATTCATGTGAACTCTGAAGAATATCTAAAGGGTTACAGAAAATGTTTCGATTGCGATATAATCTGTAATGGCCTTATACCTTATGAGGATCATTTAAAAGGGAAAATTCACAAAAAGACAATTCAAAGAAAGCTAAGTGTACGAAATAACTCTCCATTACCTTCACCTAATTCTTCATTGCAAAACCCCATGGAATGGAATTCAGAAAATTTAGAAAAGTATTACTGTGATATTTGTAAGAAGCAATGTGTCAGTCGTTCTTCATACAAACTACATGTTTTAAGTAGAGCTCATCACAAAAAGGCAGAAAATGCAGAAATGAATCCAAAAGTGGGAAGCATTGAGGAGTCGGGATCAAGTTCATGTTCGAAATCAGTTGAAACTAATTCGTTTTTGAATACTGGAGCAATATCCACAACGAATGAAGTAGATAATATTGATAATGCCAAGTCTTCTAAATATTACTATAATTTAATTCGCCCCCCTTATCCTAATCATGAAGTTAAATGCAAGAAACAAAATAAAAACGGATTACATTTGTTTCCTGTTGAAAGTACGCACCATACGAAAAAAACAGATTACAATAATATTGAGAGTTCTGAAACACATCTCAAGTGTTACGCGAGATGTGTAGATTGCGATAAGATCTTTAATGGGCCTGTACCTTATGCGCTTCATTTACAGGGTAAAGCTCACAAAAATAAAATTGAAAAAAAATTCTTGAAAAATGTTGGAATTGATTCTTTATTACCTACAACTGATACTACATTGCAAAAATCCATGCAATGCAATTCAGTAGATGTTAAAAAAAATTTTTATTGTGGAATCTGTACAAAACAGTTTATTGATCGAATTCAATACGGAATGCATATTTTGAGTATCGATCATCAAAAAAAAAGGGCAAAATTCCGAATGCAATGGTAAAGGGAATAACATTAAGAAGTCAAGTATGTTCAATTCTGGAATAATAACAAAGAATTCCTTTTCGGAATCCTGGAGCAAATTTCTCAAATTATGAATCTGATAATGATCTGAATATGAATCTAAAATTATATCCGAGTGGAAAAGGAAAGCATCAAGTAAATCTTTTAAATTCTAAAACTCAAACTAATAATACAAAGGAATTTCAAATGAAATTTTCTGATTTAAATTATGTCCCTGCGTCATCTGATTTGAATTTTAATGCTACAGAAATTGTAGGAGTTGCCATTTTGAGACATAAGGGAGAAGTTGTGTATTATTAATTGCAAGAAAAATAGTGACCCAAAATTGTTGATGGAAATAGTCTCTCATTAAATGCTGTTTGTGAATTATGATATAAAGTATGATTGCATAGATACTCGATTTTAAATTGAATATTGCTATTCACTTTGATATGTAGCCGTAATATGCCATATTAGAATCATTTTAAGTGTATTGATTTTAACTTTTTTATTTAAAATGCTAAATATTGGTCATTTATAAAAGTGAAATTTTACTTTCGCTACATCATTTTTCTAATGTACTTATTGAGAAAAATGTGTGTTGTATTCTTTCCTTTGAATATAACTTTTAAATAAAATATTCAGATATAGATCCAAAAATGTTTGAATTAAATTCTCTAAGTACTTTTGAAGTAAAATTTACATGTACGGTTGATGTTCTGGAACAAGATATCTTGGATACAAATTACCGTAAAATCCGGCGTATAAAGCTCACTTTTAACACAAAAATTGGATCGAAATTTGTGGGGGCACGTTACACGCGGGGGGTATAAAAATGAAAGCTTCAGAACTACAAAAAAAGATGAATTTAAAAAAAAATTTAGAAATCTTATAAGGGGAGAGGGAACGACTAAAAAAAATTCATTTGGGGTCGAGACTTGGTGTAATAGTAGTACACACACACACACACACATTTAGGGTGTTCAACCGTCAATGTAATTCCGCCGAATGGCCTGTCAATTCGGAGAAAAAAAAAGCCTTCGAAAGTCATGCTTAGCTTTGATTCAATTAAATTTCAATTTCCTTCAACGATTTCGTAGCTTGTTTGATATATCGTCTGCATACTATGCATGAAGTCTGGGTTCGATACATCGGTCAATTTTTTTTTTTTTTCATTTCATTTAATTATTTTTAAAATTAAATAAACTTATTTATGAAAGATTTATTAAATATTAAATGATATTTTATGTAATTATTTTGTGTTTTATAAAGTAAAAACAATAAATAATTTAAATAATAAATTTATTTAAAAGTATTTAAAAGTAATTATTAATTAGAATTATTAATTAAAATTTAAAATTATTTGACATTTTTAATTATGAATAAGAATTATTATGAATAAGAATTATTATTATGAATAAGAATTATTATTATGAATAAGAATTATTATTATGAATAAGAATTATTATTATGAATAAGAATTATTATTATGAATAAGAATTATTATTATGAATAAGAATTATTATGAATAAGAATTATTATGAATAAGAATTATTAATAGTCATTTCAATTCAATAATAAATTAAATTAATAAAACATGAAGACATTTTTTATTATATTAATTATAAAATTAATTTAATAAAAATTATTTTATATCATATATAATTTATTTATAGTATATTTATATAAAATTTAATATAAATATTTATGTAGTTACAGTATTTTTTTTACTTAATAAAATACAAAATAATTACAAAAAATATCATTTAATATTTAATAAACCTTTCATAAATAAGTTTATTTAATTTTAAATCAAAGTTTAAAAAACTTTTTAAAAACAAGCTTTTATTTATGTTAGTTCTGTTAATGAACAGCGCCCTCTAGCGGCTTGTAAAGAAAAACGTCAGTGTAAGTGTAACACTCACTCCGAGAGGTTGTGTACGGAGTAGAGAGAGATTAAAAATATTACAGTCCACTGCGTGTGTTTACTGTGTGTGTGTGTTGAGTCAATTCATGGTCCGCCTCACCGGAGGAAAACGACCTTATGGATATGAGAATTTGTGAAACCGTGGATTATCAAAATTCACAGTGAAAAAAAAATATATAAGTGATTGCCAAAGTGTGAATAGAGAACGAGCAGCGTGAAACAGCGATCTGAGGAGGTAGGTGCAATTAATTGATCCTTCTATTAGTGTCCTTAATTCATAAATATGTCTTTAAATAAATTAGGGAAAGACGAGTTAAAAATCGTTGCGGAAGAGTTAAATTTAACTGTACCAGAAGGAGCAAAAATCGCTGGCTTAAAAAACTTAATTGTAAATAGTGACGCTTACAAAAATGATAAAGAGTTAGTTCAATCTGCAATCGATTATGCTTTGGCGGAAATTAAAAATAAGAGATTGGATAGTGAAACTAAATTAGAATTTGAACGAATTAAATTAGCGCAATTGCAAAAACAATTAGAGCTTGCAAATATCCAGAAGAATTTAATTGAAAATTCCGATATTCAAAATCCGAGTGTTTGTGAAACTGCCGCCAATATTAATGTTGAGACTTTGTTAAAGTCCGTGAAAACTTTAACAATACCCGTACCTTCAAGAGTGGAATCATATAATTTATTTTTCCAGTCGCTTGAAAAAGCATTCAAAATAAAAGAGGTTCCCGAACAATTTAAATGCGAAATTCTTTTAAATATTCTAGGTGAGAGAGTTAATAATTTACTTGTTCATGTTTCCGAAGAAGAGTTAAATAATTATAGTAAGCTTAAAGATTTAGTATTAAAAGAATTTTCTCCCACACCACAAGAATGCTATAATAGATTTCAGAAAGCGCAAAAATTAAGTTCAGAGAGTTATGTGCAATTTGCATCACGATTATGCGCGACATTTGAGTATTATTGTCAGCTGCGCAATGTGAATGATTTTAAATCATTGTGTGAGTTAATTGTATCGGATAAAATAATGAACACACTCGACAGAGAATTATTGTCTTACATGAGTATAAAACAGGGAGAGAAATATTTTAAACCACAAGAGTTAGGGCGTGAGTGCGATATATATTTGTCATCGAAAGGCAAAATTAAGAATGAGATATTTTCTAAGCCCTTTTGTGAAAATTCCAAGCGTTTTAATTATAATAAACAAAACAAATTTAATGCTAAAATACCGCGAGATGCATCGAATGTATTTTTTTCCGAGTTAAAAAATGATAAATGTGTATTGTGTAAAAATAATGTAGTTCATGCTTTACAATTTTGCCCACAATTTAAAATGTTTTCTGTAAACGAAAGAGTAGAATTTGTTAAAAATAATAGACTTTGTTTTAAATGTTTTTCACCTCAATGCAGCGTTAGTAGATGTAGATCAAAAAATTGTTTCTGCTCGAAACCGCATAACAAACTATTACATTACCCCAGAGAAAGGAAAGGGAATTCCTTCTTCCCCCTTCAGACGATGACAGACGTTAACCAGGAACCCCGATTCGCCTTTAGTGTAAATGCCGAATCTTTCGTTCCGAAAGAAGACGAAACACAGATCGTGGCAACGGCGTGTTTTAAAAACAAATGCCTTTTGAGTACTGCTTTAATTCTAGTGAAAGATAAATATTCAGAATGGCAGACATTTAGAGCCTTGTTAGACTCGGGAAGTGAAACTTGTCTAATTTCAAATGAGTGCGCGAATAAATTACGACTTAAGACCGAAAGAATAAATACATTAATCTCGTGTTTAAATGATGCTTCTATGGTAGTAAATGGGTGTGTTAAAGTGGCGATTTCTAATCAAAATAAATCTTTCGAAAGGGAATTGGATATGCTCGTAGTTAAAAAAATCACTGATTTTATTCCGCAGAAAGCGTTAGAAATAAATTCTGATTTTTATAATTTTGTGGAATTAGCGGATTCTAAATTTAATGTTCCCGGCAAAATTGATTTATTATTAGGTGCAAATATATTTTATGAGTTATTGAAACCGGAAAGAATTAAAATAAAAGATTCGCAATTACTGTTAGTCAACAGCGTATTTGGTTATATAGTAACGGGTAATTTAGATTCAATAAATGAAACTAAGGTTCACTGCGGTTTGATTCGTGATGAGGATTTGAATAAAAATTTAGAAAAATTTTGGAAATTAGAGGAGATTGAGGAACCGATAGTTAAAAATAAAGAAAGGCTAATTTGTGAGGAACATTACGCGAATACTCATTTTAGAACTAAAGAAGGTAAATATGTAGTATCTATGCCCTTAAAAAAGGAACCCTCGTGTTTGGGTAATTCGAAAGACATAGCCCTCAAACGACTTGGATCGCTGTGGAATCGCTTAGCTAGAGATGATAATTATTTAAATTTATATCGTGAATTTTTAAGAGATTATGAAAGACTGGGTCACATGAAGGAAGTGACTAACGAAACTGAACCAAAAATAGCATACTACGCTACCCATCATGGAATTTATCGTCCAGAAAAGTCCACAACAAAACTTAGAGTTGTCTTTAACTGTTCTTCGTTAACTGATAATGGAATATCTTTAAATGACATTCAATATAATGGAGGAGTGATACAAGAGGACTTATATGCGCAAATGCTCAGGTTCAGAACTTACACGTATGCATTTACAGCAGACATTAAAATGATGTATCGAACTATATTAATTAACCCTAAACAGCGTAATCTGCAGAGAATCGTTTGGTGTGAAAGTGAACATGAATCACCCAAAATTTACGAACTTTCAACTGTTACCTATGGCACTGTAAGTGCTCCTACTTAGCACAGAGAACTTTAACCCAATTGTCGATGGATGAAGAGGCTAACTTCCCTATAGCAGCTTCCGTTTTACGGAACAACTTGTATATGGACGATGTCCTTTGTGGTGCTGCAACGTTAGAGGAGGCAATTGTTCTCAGACAACAATTAAAAGGAATTTTGAAAAGTGCTGGAATGGAGTTGCATAAACTTTGCGCCAATCACGAGAAATTGTCACCGGATCCCGAACAGAATTACAATTTTGCAACTTTAACAGAGACGAAAACGTTAGGAGTGTCGTGGAAACCGAACCTAGATTGCTTTTTGATTAAAGTGAAAGTCTGTTTGGACAGTTCTTATACTAAAAGAGACGTCTTGTCTACTATTGCCAAGATCTTTGATCCTGTTGGACTGATGGCACCAGTAATTTCCAAAGCAAAGATTTTCCTCCAGCGTTTGTGGAGAAGCAAATTGGAATGGAATGACCTTCTGCCAGCTGAAGAATATCGAGAATGGCAACAATTCCTAGTATCTTTAGAGAATATCAACAATATAGAGATACCAAGGCGTATTCTTGTCGCTTTTCCAGAAGTTATTGAGATCCATGGCTTTGCTGATGCCTCAGAGCGGTGCTACGGTGCAGCAGTTTACTGCAAATCTAAAAATTTGAAGAGTGAAACTTTAGTTCGGTTAATCACAAGCAAATCGAGAGTAGCGCCTATTAAAAGCCTGACAATTCCCAGACTTGAATTGTGTGCTGCAGTGCTATTGGCAAAACTGGTGAAAAGAGTTGTAGCGGCTTTACAACTAGAAACTGCTGAAGTATATCTTTGGTCGGATTCGATGATCGTCTTGGCGTGGCTTCGAAAGGAACCGATGGACTTAAAGACCTTTGTTCAAAATAGGGTTGCCAAGATACAAGAACTCTATCCTAATCAGTTATGGAGACACGTACCATCTGATCAAAATCCCGCAGACTTAGTCTCCCGAGGAGTCGATCCTGAGAAACTTTTGCAACAAAACTTATGGTTTAATGGACCAACATTTCTTTCAGGTGATGACTATCCAAATCGAACTATAAACTGTAGAGAGAAGCTAGATGAATATAATTCAGAACTGAAAAACTGTGTTAATGAACAAATTGAAAACTTTCAATCGGTGCTTAATATTCATGTTAATGATTTTTTAAACGACCTTCTTAATCTAAGCAATAATTATATAACTATTTTACGTGTATTAAGTTTTATTTTCAGGTTCGTGGAAAATTTAAAGGGAATAAATAAAGTGGCTGGTCCACTCACAACAAAAGAATTTGAGAAAGCTGAAACATATCTGGTAAAAAAAGGTGCAAGAGCAAGAATTTTCCAGTGATATTAACCATCTTAAAAGTAAGGGAAGTGTGCTACCAAACAGTAAGTTAAAGACATTGAATCCCTTTTTTTAGATGACAACGGTGTCTTAAGAGTAGGAGGACGATTGTGTAACTTAGAGTTAAGTTTCGATAAAAAGCACCAGATAATTTTACCAAAAAATAATAGATTAACTTTAATAATAATAGAATATTTTCATAAGAAATATTTACATGTGGCAACTGTATCTTTACTGAATCATATTCGGGAAAAATTTTGGCCGTTGAATGGTAGGTCAATGTGCAGAAAAATTGTATATAAATGTATTGTATGTTTTAAAGCGAAACCAATTGTGTCAACTCAAATTATGGGTAATTTGCCAAAAAGAGAGACTTATTACTGATTATCCATTTAATTGTTCAGGAGTAGACTTCTGTGGTCCTTTTTCATTAAAAATAAAGGACAACGTAAAGGAAATTTGTTTAAAGTGTATATTTGTATTTTTGTGTGTTTTGTGTTTAAAGCGGTACATATTGAGTTAGTATCAGATTTAACATCGCAAGCATTCATTGCCGCGTTGAAAAGGTTTATGGCTCGAAGAGGCAAATGTGCAAAACTGTTTTCGGACAATGGTAAAAATTTCGTCGGAGCTAGCAATGAAATTAAAAACTCCTTGAAATAGTCAGAAAACCAGACGAAAAATTAGCTAATTACTTAGCAGCAGAAGGAATAGAGTGGAAATTTATTCCTGCGAGGTCGCCCAATTTTGGAGGTCTTTGGGAAGCGGCCATAAAGTCATGTAAATATCACTTAAAAAGAGTTGTGAATGGAATTAATTTAACGTACGAGGAACTACTTACGGTCACTGTACAAATTGAGGGAATTTTAAATTCTCGACCGCTTTGCCCCCTATCAAACAATGATGATGATTTCCAAGTGCTTACACCAGCTCATTTTTTAATTAATAGGTCTTTAAATTCGCTAGAAGAGCCTAATTTGACAAAATGTAAAGAGAGTAATCTCAAAAAGTGGCAAAAAATAACTAAGATAGTTCAATTAATGTGGAAATTTTGGAGTCGTAATTACTTGAATCAATTACAACAGAGAGGAAAATGGATGTTTGAGAAGAATAACGTTAAAATTGGAGACTTGGTTTTAATAATTGAAGAAAATTTACCAACATATAAATGGGCATTAGGTAGAATCGTAGAATTGTATTATGGCGAAGATAAAAAGTGCGTGTAGTGAAAATTAAAACTCAGTATAGTACATGTAAAAGAGCCATATCAAAAATTTGTGTTTTACCAATGGAAGATCCTTAAATATAATTTGAATTTTTCATTTAGTGTACCATTGGTGGTGTGTAAATTTACTCATTGTTAGTAAAGTGATTTTGTATTTGTATAAAAAAATATTGTTATTTGTGAAATCTTGAATTTATATAATGATTTATGTAATTGTATTTCTTGAGAATTGTCAAGTGTTGAATGTGTGTAAAGTGTTCTAAATGTAACCAATATGAATGTTAATTTAGTAACAATGATTGCATGGTTAAACCAGTGCAATGTGGGGCGGTATGTTAGTTCTGTTAATGAACAGCGCCCTCTAGCGGCTTGTAAAGAAAAACGTCAGTGTATGTGTAACACTCACTCCGAGAGGTTGTGTACGGAGTAGAGAGAGATTAAAAATATTACAGTCCACTGCGTGTGTTTACTGTGTGTGTGTGTGTGTGTGTGTGTGTTGAGTCAATTCAGCTTGTTTTTAAAGTTTTTTTTTATTTTTAATTTATTTTTAACTCTTTAGTTATCGCTGGACAGGTTTCTCAGTCTATTCATCTCTTTCAATGCATCGTTGTTGAAAGGTCGCTTCCCAGTTAATTTTGAACAGGGGTACTCAATCTGTTTCCCGCCGGGCAACGTACATATGATTGATATTTCACTCGAGCCGCAACAAGAAGGTAATGGGGCACGGGGATAAACGCTGTAAGACGAAAACAACATTGGACAAAGCAAACTTAATCAAAATATCAAAACTTTTTTTTTCACTATAATACTATATTAAAAACGAAACACGCAATTTTTTTTAAATCTTTAACTTTAAGCCAATTTTTTAAATCTTTGTACAGAATTTGGATAATACTATTCTACAAAGGAAAAAAAATTGTGCAATTATCTTTAAAAATAACGAAGTTTTTAAATGTTTTATTAAAGATTTAAGTATTTTTCGTAGAAAAAGGTTTTTGGTGTTTTGTTTTTTAAAAGATTTGAGATTCTAAAAGAAAAGTCTGAACTTTTTTAGGGCAGGATATCTATTCATTAAAACGAAAAAAAATTCATATGGAACGAATAGGAAATCATTTTCATGAAAATGCCATTTAGAAAAAAATGTAAAAAATAGAAATATTATTTTTTAAAAAAATTACACCGAATAGTGAAGAAATAAAATATCTTTCAGATTATGTAATTTTTTCTCCCATGGAGAGGGCACGACTAAGGAAATTCATTTGGGATAGAGACCTGGTGTAATAGTAGTACATCCTTTAGGATGTTCACTCCTCAATGTGATTCCGCCGAATGGCCAGTCAATTCGGAGAAATCGACCTTCGAATTTCATGCTTAGCTTTTACACAATTAAATTTTAATTTTCCGCAACGAGTTCGTTGCTTGATTGGTAAATCGTCAGCTTGCTATGCGCGAGGTGTGGGTTCAATTCTACGCGAGCAACCTTTTTCTTCAATTCCTTTAATTATTTTTTAATTTAGAATAAATTTATTTATGAAAGGTTTATTAAATATTAAATGATATTTTTTGTAATTATTTTGTATTTTGTGAAGTAAAACAATTCAGAATATATAACTTAAATTACTTATTAGTAAAATTATTTAAAATTATTAATAAGTGAAAATATTTAAAAGTATTGAAAATATTTAAAAGTATTGAAAAGGAAATATTATATATTTTATAAAATTGTAAAATAATTAAATTGATAATATATAAAAAGACATATTTTTATTATATTAATAATAAAATAATTAAAATTAAAAAATATCATTTAATATTTAATAAACCTTTCATAGATAGATTTATTTAATTTAAGAAAATAATTAAATGAATTGAAGAAAAAAAGTTGATCGCGCGTAGAATCGAACCCACACCTCGTGCATAGTAAGCAGACGATTTACCAATCAAGCTACGAGCTCGTTGCGGAAGATTAAAATTTAATTGTATAAAAACTAAGCAGGAATTTCGAAGGCTGATTTCTCCGAATTGACTAGCCATTCGACGGAATTACATTGAGGAGTGAACACCCTAAGGGAGTACTACTATTACACCAGGTCTCGATCCCAAATGAATTTCCTTAGTCGTGCCCTCTCTTTGTCAGTTTTATAGAAAGAATAAAACGAGTTTTTAAAAAGGTCGAAAAATCGGAACTTCTTTCCGATAAGATGCCAGGCAAAAAAAAAAGCTAACCGAGGTAAGGGGTTTTTAATTAATATATGCTTGATTGTGAAATCGGACTATAAATGGTCAAAACATATGTATTGTCATCCAAACTAAACGTCTATACAAAATTTAAGCTCAATCGGTTGAATGCATAAGCTTCAAAATTGAGTTGCAAGATTCCACCCAAACAAATTACTTTAATTACTTTTCAACTAATTGCGACATCAGAATATGAATAGTCAAAACATGCATTGTCATCCAAACTAAACGTGTATACCAAATTTCAGCTCGATCGGTTGAAGACATCAGCTTCAAAATTGAGTTGCAAGGTTCCACCCGAACATTTTACAATGCAAGTTAAATAAAAGCTTGTGTAAAAATAATTAAATGAAATGAAAAAAAAACTGACCGATGAATCGAACCCAGACCTTGGTGGACGATGCAGGCGATATATCAACCAAGTTGAAACGAAATCGTTGGAGGAAATTGAAATTTAATTCTATAAAAGCCAACCATGACTTTCGAAGGCTTTTTTTCTTCGAATTGACTGGCCATTCGGCAGAATTACATTGAGGGTTGAACACCCTAAAGGAATACTCTTATTACACCAAGTCTCGACTCCAAATGAATTTTCTTAGTCGTGCCCTTTCCTTGTTAGTCAATCAAAATACCACCTATTTAACCCCTTTAGTACCGGCGAAAGGAGAAAGAAGGGTTTCCCCAGGCCCGCACGTTCCGAGGGTATACGCACACACGGGTTCGAGTGAATTTCCCTGCTAAACCTTATTTTATTTAAAAATTAAAGTTAAATTTTAACTGCAATCAAATTCGCTAAAATGTATATTTTACTATAATTGATAATATCTGAATATAGAATACAAATATTTTCGCTATGTTTAAAGGGAAAAAAATTGCGAATTTTAAAGAAAATGGTTTCATTTTAATGAAAAATTTACCCTTAGCCATTATTATTTAAAAATAGACCCAAAACTTACAAAATACTATCTCGCAAACATCAAACGATAAATTTACTCTACCATAAACTTGATGAGGGTCTAACTGATACAAATCTTTTAAATAACGGCTAATAGATCGTTTTTTATTTTTAGTTAATCCTTATAATGCTTTTTGCTTTTTTAATTTATATTAGTTTACGTTTTCAGTTATGGTTTTGGCGATTTTTAAGGACAATGAAATGGATTGTGTGTTACTTAATTTAAATTATTCATCTTCCTGAAATATATTTTAGATTTGCACCCTATTTCCAAACCAGTGCAATAATTCTTATAATTCTAAAATCTTTGCACTTCTATTAAATGCGACAAAAAATTTATTGCTTATGACCATTGATTTATCAAATTTACACCTATTTTAGCTACCAATTCTTTGAAGATAACATTTTTCACGTTGAGTTTCTTAATAGAATTGACTTTTAAAATATCCAAAGTAAACTTTAGTATAGAAAGGGTATGAGATTTACAATAGCTCCCATTTGAAACATATTGTGTATGAAAAGATATTATTTTTAAATAACTTTTATAATCATTAATTATGTTAAATATAGATTATTTTTCATACTGATACGAGGATACCCGCATTACACACTCGTGTGCAACATATTTTATCAATAAGAGTTTTGAATAATTTAATGCAGCATCTGAAATTGAGTGTTTAAGACAGCGTACAAGTCAAAGGCATGAATTTCTTCACGAACATTGCTCCAATCCTGATTCTAATAAAAATAGATGTAGGTGTCTGAATTTTAGTGTTTACCCAACTACTATACTTGATGGACAAGAGCTGTAGTATTTCTCCAATAGCACACACACACTGTATGTTACTCTAGAGCCGAGAAGGCGGGTAATTGTTTTGACTCGAGAACCATATTGTGGAAGCAAAGGATGCTGGCGACGTCTCAGAAAATGTATAAATTGTACCATGTTTAAAATCAATAAATATACGTAAAATAAAATAGTGTCAGTTTTATTGCATCATAAAGTTTTAATTATATTGCATGTTGGCGGGAATAGAAACAGAAGTGTTATTGGCCCCAGGTTTCAAACATTGGAACCAAAATCAGGTGACGAGGATGACGCTTGAGATAAGGACCCACTCTGCAATCACTTATACCAATTTAACGGAAAATGAACCGATTGGAAGTGCATAAATCTTTCTGTGAAACTATTCAGCAAGACTAGGACTCGAACACGTGATGTTGTCGAAATATTGCCAGGCATTATCTCCAAAATATAACAAATCCAGGCCGGTAAAATAGTTACATTTTGAAGACCTTTTAAGGGGGTGAGGGAATGTGTGTGTGTGTGTGTAGGGTGGGAAGGCCCATTGACACCAGCTAAGGGGAATGGGTAGTTTCCCTCCCCCTTGGAATGTGGAATGGCAAGTGGCAGGGATTCGGTCTTTGGGTACGACGGAGTGAAGTCATGTCCGAGTGTTGCTAACTGTATAATAACTGTTTTTTTAAATGTTTTTTTAATAAACCTTAATTTTTAAAATTTAAATGCCAGGTTTTTTTTTTTAATTTGTTTCCGTGCCCATTGATTAGAATCAAACTTTACTGGCGCAGCCGTTAATGATAGTCTTAGTGGAAAACCCCACAGGAAGAACGTTCCAGAAATTTCGAGTTTTCTGGATTCCCGCGTGAAATGAATCAGGTAAGAGTTTTTGCTTGCAACTCCCTGTAATGTAAGACGAGAGAAATTTATAAAATTATACTGTTTAATATCCATTTATTAAGAGAGAATTTTGATTTTATTTTTGTATACGTCAGTGTACGTTTTTTTGCTCTGCATATCCATGCAGTTGTAACTTGTTGAACGCCAGTTCAATTTTGAATTAATTATATACATCAGTATATATATTTTATTATTCTTGTTCCATATCAATGGAAAGTAAGTTTTAGAACATCCGTTCTAAAAATTAAGAAGCTTCAAAATCATTAATTCTCTCAGTATATTATTTTATTGCATATCCATGCAGTTATTTATAAAATTTTGAACGCCAGTTCAAATTTCAGTTATTATATATCAGTATATTTTTTTATTATTTCTTGTTCCATATCAATGGAAAGTAAGTTTTAGAACATCAGTTCTATAAATTAAGGAAAACTTCAAAATCATTAATTCTCTCAGTATATTATTTTATTGCATATCCACATGCAGTTATAAAATTTTTGAACGCCAGTTCAATTGGGAATTATTATATACATCAGTATATATATTTTTTATTATTGTTCCATATAAATGGAAAGTGTTTTAGAACATCAGTTCTATAAATTAAGGAAAGATTGTATGTTTTTTTTTTCTTTATTGTATTTATTTATTTTGTAATGCACAATAATAAGTTCACGTCAGTGAATAGCAATTGAGTTTATTGAAAAATTAATGCTAAAGAATAATACTTATCTCATGTCAATGAAATTATTTTGTGCTTATGTACGCATAGTATTTTCGATTAATGTGAAAAAATATTATCAGTTTAAATTGGAGAAAAACTACCGAATATATAGTTTGTAGTGTTCTATTATTCCAGCCAGGAATAGATTAAGTGGTGCATGTCGGTTATATTTTAAGTGATTATATTGTGTATATCAGAAATAGGTTAGGAGATTATTGTGTGTCAATAATATTTTAAGTGATTATTGTGTGTCAGTAATATTTTAGGTGATTATTGTATATCGGTAATATTTTAAGTGATTCTTGTGTATCAGTAATATTTTAAGTGATTATTGTGTATCAGTAATATATTAAGTTTTATTTATTAGTTATTTAAGTACACTTGGTATATTGCGAAATATATAATACATTATTCTGGAATTCCTCCTAATTCATTGAGTGTTGTGTTAGTGTAGCGGATGCTTATTGTTGTGTGTTTTAAACAAAGATATATTTGTGGTGTTTAATTTTTGGCAATCCCTTCTGGGTGTTATTTCATTTGATTATTTGTTTAGTTGCGGTATATTGGAAAAAGAAAATTTTCAAATGGCATTTTTGGAGAAAGCTAAAAAGCAGGATTTAGTTTTGTTGGCTGAGGAGTTAGGTCAAAAGGTATCAGATAAAATGACGAATATAGAGCTAAGGAATATCATAATCGGTAGCAAAGATTACGAAGAAGAGTTCGTTAGAGATCAGTTATCTGTTATTTTAGAGGAACGCTTTGAAAGGGAAAGTGAGGAAAAATCGCCAGGCAGCTCGCAATCGAGGAGGAAAAATCGCCAGGCAGCACGCAATCCAGCAGCTGCGCTGGGAATCAGGGTTGAATGAACTGCGGTTAGAGATCGAAAGTATTCGGTCGAATGTCAAGCGGACGAGTTGTGCAGAAGATCGTAAGAAGACATCTTCAAATTACCGAATTAGTATCGGGAGGGCCGAGGAACATGTGAAACGTCTCCTGCTGTGTTGATGGCTGAAGCTACGATACCAGTAACTACTCCTATCAAGGAAGAAAAGGAATGGACGATTTAAGGGTTGTTTACGTCAAGGTCAAGGGTGAGCAAGAAATGGTGAATGCTGTCATAGACACAGGTGCCCAGATGCCCGTGGTAAGACCAGATGTTGTCGAAGGACAAAGCATTAATAATAGAGGGTCAATTCAAATAACGTCTGCATTTGGGGAGCATGAAATGGGTGAAGTAAAAGATTCCAACATGGAATTGAATGACTTTAGGCACGGTGTTGTGCCTGTCTCTAAAAATTTGGTTAACGACATGTTAATCTGTTCCTCTGATTATGAAGTATTAATAGAAAACTCGCAAATGATTCGCAATCCTGCGAAACTTCGAGAACCTTCAAAGGAAGAAGGAATTATTAGTTCAACAGATTTAAAATCAGTTTGCAGCCAAGAAGTGATCACCAATCTACGTCCTGAGACTTACACAGTCTTTATTATTGAATGTTCCAAACGGAGATTTGGTTGCAGTAAAAATTAATGCATCGAATGTCCAAACAAATGGACAAGGTATAAAAGAAAGCAAGAGAGTTGCCTTTACTTGTGTATTTAAAAATAGAATCTTGTATAGTAATAGGCGGGTCAGCCCGTAAGAATGTATTTCAATTTATTGACTCAATCCTGGTGCAATGTTGTTGCGATCTCATAACAGGTATTGTTAAATTGGAGTTGAAAGCAGGATTGGAAGTATTTAAGGTTCGCGTGGATGTTTATGGACAATAACATGCATTTGTTACTTTTTGTCGCTTTTGGGATTGAAAAGAATTTTGCTTGCTTTCATTCTACTTAGAAATTGGAAGAAAAAGAGAAAGAGAATTTTTAAAATGTTTAAACCTGGTACAATAAAAGAATTAACGTTTGGCTGAAGGTTTAAGCATGTAAAAGTAATGAATTATTCAGGTTGCCTGCTCCTGTTAAATAGATAAGATTTATGCCAATGATTATATATGTACTTAACGTTTTTCAGTACCATAATTTCTGGAAATTTCTAAAGATTAAAACTTTGGCTTCTAAATATGCTTTGCTAGTACATGTCGTATAATTATTTTAGATTTATGATATATTTTTGGTAACTTCTTTTTATATTTTAATATTTTTTTTTTTTTGAGTATTTTTTGTGTTAAAACTTGTACGGATATTAATTTTCTAGCATATTAATGTGATTTGTAAATCTATTTCTTGGGAGTTGTATTAGCAAAAGCTCTTTTACATGATACCTGGAAAAAAAAAAATTCTCTCGTTATCTTGTTTCTTGCCATGTATGTGTGCATGTGTTTTTTTCATAGTTTCTTTTTCAGCTTCATCGTCCTGGAATGACGGATGAGCTTTTAAGGGGGAGGTGTAGGAGTGGGAAGGCCCATTGACACCAGCTAATGGGTAGTTTCCCCTCCCCCTTGGAATGTGGAATGGCAAGTGGCAGGGATTCGGTCTTTGGGTACGACGGAGTGAAGTCATGTCCAGTGTTGCTAACTGTATAATAACTGTTTTCTTTAAATCTTTTTTTTAATAAACCTTAATTTTTAAAATTTAAATGCCAGGTTTTTTTTTAATTTGTTTCGTGCCCATTGATTAGAATCAAACTTTACTGTGTGTGTGTGTAACAGTGTATAAAGAAAAAGCTATGTACATATATACTACTGGCAATTGAAATTGCTGCACCATAAAAAAATGTAGATAATAAAATGATATTTATTGGTCAAATATATTATACTGGAAATAGCAAGTGGTTAAATTTTCAAGAAGTTTGTGTGTATAGATTCTGATAAATCATTACCCAGAACAAATACCTCTGGCAATAATAACAGTACTTATACGCCGGGGCATTGAGTCAAACAGATATTAGAGGGCATGTACAGGTACAAATGCCCATATAGCTTCAACACGATACAACAGTAAATCAACCGTAGTAACTGGTGTACGGTGATGAGCCAGTTACTCGGCAACCATTGACCAAATGTTTTCTAATGGCGAGAGATCTCGTGAACGGAGAATCCAGGGCAATAGCCGTTTTTTTTCCCGTACCAATTAAGGTCTTTAAAGTACCGGCAACACGCGGTCATGCATTATCCTGCTGAAACGTAGTTTCGCAGGGTTCGAATAAAGGGTAGAATCACGGGTCGTAACACAACAGATATAATCTGTACTGTTCAAAGTGCTGTCAATGCGAACATGAGATGACCGAGAAGTGTGTGGAGTAGCACCCCTTAACATCCCACCAGGGGATGGGCCAGTATGATGAAGACGAATGCATGCTGCCAATGTGAGTTAACCACGATGTCGCCAAACACGGATGTAACCATCTTGATGCTGTAAACAGAACCTGGATTAATCTGAAAAAATGATGTATCTCCATTTGTGCCCCACATTCGCTGTTGATGATGCCATTAAAGATACTTCTGTATGTGATGCAGCTTCAAAGGTGGCCGCAGTCATGGTCTCCAAACTGAGAGTACATGCTGCAACAAATATCGTCGAACTGTTCGTGTAGACGCTTGATGACTTGCAAACGACCCCAATTCTTGACTCAGAGCTCGTGACGTGGGTGTATGATCCATTTGCACCAGTGCTTCTTAAATTTTAAATGTTTGCGGCCCAAGTTTCAATCATAATTTTCATCGCCTCCCCCTCCACACAATAACAATGTATTGAATTCAATAATAATGTGCTTTGGCGCTAAAGCTACACTACAATTTTAATTATATAAACCGTACACATGATCAAGATAAGTATTAAAAATTTTGGGTATAATACTATGTATGACAAGCCCATGGAATCACTGGTAATTGTTAAATTTGTTTTTAACTTAGTATTTTAAAATTATACATTATGCAGTATTGAGAGAGAGAGATACATTTATAAGTTTATTATATTAGTGTAAATGTGTATCTTATTTTTTATTATGTCGGAATGTATTTTGCTTCCTTTCAGTAAATTTGTAATTTTTTAAATCTTTTCGATATGCTCGCGCCTCCCTAGACTTGGGGGGGGGGGCACCACACTGTTTGAGAAACTGATTTAGGCCATGCGATCAACATGCTTTCCAGGGAACCTGGGGTCCCGGGCAATCAGAAGATTTATGTACCTTTTCTATTCCCGGGAATCGCACGCGGCTTCAATAGTTTGTTGGCAATGCTTGAAAGATTTTTAGAAATAAAGTCAGCTATTTTAAAAGCATTATAATTGACATTAAAGGAGAACAAATGATGGCCAATGTAGAGTTTGAAACTGGGACAACAATTGTAGAGTAGGCCTAAAACCAGTAAAATTGGCACAGAAAAATTATGCAGTCAAAATGCAACTTTGCTAACTGCAGAAGGTCTGTTTTGTTTCATTATTGGAGAATTGAACGAACAAATTCAGAATTTGCGGAAAATATGAAATATTCTCTAATCCAAGGAATTAATGAGAGAAGCAATGTTAATTTAATAGGATTAATCCAATACTTGAATTTTGGGAGAAAATACGAAGCAGCTGCAGTTACTATCGATATTTCGCGATTGCCTGGTAAAAATGGTTTGGTTAGACAAGTTAAAATCACACACACACACATAGGGAAAAGACTTTTCTGTGAATAAGAGGAATCAATATCCAACTCTTCGCACTCAGAAGAAGAGAGCATGGAGATTTTGAAAGAAAAACCTCTGACGTGGAACGAAAAAAAAATTAAGAAATGCAATTTACTCTAAAACAAAAGTTTTATATATTGTTCAACCAAAAAAAGTACTACTTTCAACAAAATCGTGAACGAGAGATGCAGTTGTTCGACTCGAACTAAAACTAATCGACTAATTATAAACCGTACAAACTATCAAGATAAGTGTTAATTTTTGTTTTTAGTTATATATATGACAATCACGTGGGGTCACCGATAATTTAATAAACTTATTCTTATATTAGTATTAAATATTTTAAAAAATACATTGTGGAGCACTCATAAATTTATACGTGTAATATATTAACTTAAAAGCATATTTAATTTTTTTTATTATGTCAGAATGTATTTTGTTCGTTTACTTTCAATAAATTAATAATTTTTTAAATAATCTTTTGTTTTCGACTTTTCAATATGCTCACGCCCCCCTCATAGAGTTGTCATGTCCCACAGTTTGAGAAACGCTGTTCTAAATGCAATTTTTTTTTTCTTGTTTGAAGCGAAGATTTTACACAAGAGTAAGGATATAGTGTTCAGATAAACATCTTTATGAAAAAAACTTGTGAGTATGCCTCACATATATTAAGTTTTAATATTGGTTGCTAAATAACTCAGAAATAGTGAATAAAATCAAAACAATATTTTTTAAAAAATTGAAACGATGGTTCCAGCCCATAATTTGAATAGTAATACTGCAGTATTAAATTAAGAAAAACCCTCCTATAATTAGTTTGTCACGATCCAATCGAGGTTCTTGTTGTTTTAATACTTTTTTATTTTATTCTTGTTTCATTAAAATTTTATTATTTGTAAGAGCTAAAATGAATTGTATCGTATAGTTTAACTTCAATTTTAGCAATAGAGTTTTTTTTTCGAGGAAGAAAGGATAAGGATTTATATGAAAGTTTTGGTCTATCAGTCCCATGTTACAAATACATATTTTCGTTCTGGAATTATTTAAATGCAATGGTTATTTCTTGGCATTAAGACTCCAGTGTTACTGTACCATTTAAATTTAAAGAATGCAAATTCTAATTTCAGAGCTTGTTGTAATAATTGATAGCTACTAGAATTAAATATGAAATCACTTTGAGGGCGGTGAGAATTATATCTTACATTTAAAAAAAATGTAAATAAGTATATCCTTAAAAGAAAATCACACTTGATGGTTTTAAATCTTTGATAAAAATTGTTTTAAAACCGCATGACCCTCGATAGATGACCATCTGATTGCTTATAAAATGATTTTAAAACTTTTTGGTTTCACAGAATCCTTATAACAATACGTTATTTGGGGGAATGATATTCTTCACATACACATACACACTTCCTTCTCTTTTAGAAAAATATATCTTAAGATAATATTTAAAGTAGATTAAAACATATGTTGTAAAAACAGTTTGAGCTGTCTTATATTGGTCATTCAAAAATTTCAATATATGTTAAGTTATCCGACTACGTTCGGAACCGTGATTTTAAAGAATTGCATGAATGGATAATTCTCGTGATATTTAATGTCACTTAGATTAGAATACATGTATAAAATTCTTTTAAGAATATTATTACAATAAAAAATTATTTAAATGCAATATTTTGGCAAAAAAAGGAACTTAGAATGACTTATTTTCAAAAAGAATTTTAGAAAAGAAAGAGAAGACTCCTTTTATAAAAAATTTTCTACAAGAATAGTATTTTGCTTATATAAAGTAAAGACTTCTCCAGAGGGCCTGAACTAGGATTTTTGAAAAATTCACATTGATCTGAAGTGCATTTGATCTCTTTTATATTCTGTAAGGATACGTGCTTGATAGGAAAGTACAGATTATTCATTTTATTTTGGATTTCAAATTGGTGACACAAAGAGTAAAAGGTAAGAGGATTTCATAATTTAATGATTTCATTCGTGATAAAAAAATATTTTTAAGTAAGGAAACCTTCAAAATGTGTCCACAGGAATGATTTCTGCTTAAAATTTCCTGTTTATGAACTTAATTTTATAATGCAGTACACCAGAATAAGGTGTTCTCAAATTTTTAATTTATCTTGCTGGTGAAGTATACAAGAAAAGTAATTCGAATTACCAACTTTATTGCTTTCGTTTCTTTTACATTTTGTGAAGGTCTCCTAGGACCTCACTTTGAGAACGAGAATAAATAGGAGTCATGTAAGAACCAGTAGCCATTTTTATAAACAACTTTCTTTATTTGGTTATCTTATCCAAATAGAATCAAAGACTTATTGACAAATTTATCTACTAGTATTATGAGGTTTTAAAGGTAATATCCTTTAAATTAACTTAATTAATTAAGGATCCAATTAATTAATTTATTAAATAACGATCACGCAGAGATTACCACGATAAGAGATCCCAGAATTTTATATTTAATAATGTTCCTATTGAACATTTATCTTTAATCTCACTCTTAAAACTTTAATGAGACTTTAATTATAAATCAATAATTACCAACGGAAACTCAACTCTTCTTGAGATTAAATTATCCAACTAGAAATCTTGAATCTAACTTCACTATAACTTTATGCTTCAATCTCTATCTCCTACTGCTCCAACTTTACTATTTCGTTTGACTTAAATACTTTATCTAATCTGCATAACAAGGAATCCTGTCCGCTTTTTGGAGTTAATTGGAAATAGGTAGGGAATTAAATTTCCCTAAAAAGGTCGACTCAGAAGGTTAGTGATAAAGTTCCGTATAGATTCGTCACAATTTCCTTAAGGTTTTCCAAAATTCTGGTGTTTTTAACTATATGGTTATTGTTATTATTCCATTCGGGATATGCGCCAACATTGTTACAAAATAGAACGAAAGAATCTAATTTTCGATGGATAAGGGAAACACCTGTTATTAAAATGATTGAAATTTGCTTCGTACAATTTTTTACTCTGATTCCCATTTATTCGTAAGTTAATTAACTGCATATGCTTACATTTATCGCTCTATCGCTTTATTTATTATTTCATTCTATAATTTTTTTTATACATATAAACCGCATTACTCTGTTACTTAGTAAAAAAAATTTTATCACGCATTCGAACAACATATGAAGACTTTATAGACGGACCACGTGTTTAAATTGAAAAAAGGCCTCGTTTACACCACTCTTCCAAATTCCACACCACCCAATTTATCCTTTGAACGATATTTTTTGCTTGAAAAAGTCAAAAATCTTTTTCTTATATTTTTCTATAAATTTTCGAAAAGTAGCATTAAGGACTCGGTAAAATAGAAAATGGATTCGTGGTGACTCAAGATTGGTGTATTAAATGTTCGACCAGTAATATTTGAATTCCTATGTCTGGCTAGTATCTTCGGTGTACTACTTTCAAATGACGGTATTATGCTTATGAATGCCATTTATATATAAATTTTTCGAGTTATGTAGAGCTCAAAATTTAACCCTTCAGGCTATCTTAACTGATTTTTTGTGGCTGTAGATTGTTAAAACTTATCGAAATATTATGAATAAAAACATATGCGCAATAGGACTTTCGTTACTTTTTTTATTTATATTTTGGATTCTCATTTACCAGTCTCGAATAATAAATTTTTCTTCCGTAAAATTAATTCTTTAATAGGTATTTAGATTATACATGAAAGAAAAAGAAATTATAATTATGTATGACTTTATAATATACAATGTGGAATCTTTGTTGCTTTCTCCTGTCCTCTTGGAGGAGAGAGAATCCCCACACATTATTTCTTAAATTATTTATTTATTTATTGTTCAATACAATTTTGCTCTCTTCAGTATAAAAATAAAAACTCAGTTTTCCAATGGGCTTAATTCGCAGACAATCGTTGCCAAGTCTTTTAAATTATTTTACGACTGCATAGATATAACGATTTTCTCATTCATGTCTTAATTTCTCACATTGTTCTTAAAAACAAAATAATAGATTTTAATAATATTAATATTGTTATTTATCATTAAATCATAAGGTGATACGTAGAGATTAAAAGTAAAGGCAACTGATATATTCAAATTTAAAAGCTTTTTAGATTATCATTTAATATTTTTGAGTAATATATGCTAACATTGTTATTTATATCGTAAGAAAGTTCATAAATGGTTCTTATTTTTTTAAAGACAACATTGTATTAGAACTTGAATCAATTTCTTTAAAGTTTAATGAACACACACATATATGTATATATATATATATATATATATATATATATATATATTATATTATTGAATTTAAAGAATATAATTATATTTATATTGTTTTATGGCTTGATTAAACTTATTGTGAGTTTCAAAATTCACCAATATGGTGTACAATTGTACCAATTTATCATTTAATCATAAACTGATTCCAACACATTAAAAGTGCGGACAATAAAATTTATTTTATAATGTACTAACGATTCTCAACCAATTAAAAATATGCAGAATAATAAATTTTTGATTTTTATGGTCACCAAATTATTGATTTATAAATTATAGAATTTAGTTATTTTTTTAATTGTTAGAGCATTTAATTAGGGGTTTGTGTCATTGTAAAAAGTAAAATAATTATGAGAAATTCGATTTAATTTTCTTTTTGATACAAAAGGTTTTTTTACGTATAGAATTTCATATATGATTTGTTTACTATTCTAAATACAAAAATAGCACTTATCAATGCACCAGGGGTTGTCAAAATACGGAACATGGAGCAATTCTCAGTGACGCTCCTTCGTACATTTTTATTTTAAGTCTATTTCTCATTTTCAATTCTCTGTCATAAAACGATTTTGCTGAATCAGCTTGCATGCATGCTTTAGGTAAAAGAAAACATCGGTTAAGTCACAGCCCAGCACACTGCTGACAAACAAAAGTTTTTGCCAAATGGCGCCAAGGAAGAAACCACGCCTTTTCAAAATGGCGTCAGAGACGAAAAAACGTGGTTTCCAAAATGAACAAAGGATACATCAAATAAAAATTAAGAAATTAAATGCAAATTATTTCCAAATTTCGGATAGCCATACCAAGATTCTATCAATCCTTCATTCCTACAAAAAAACAATCATTACTTTCTTACTTTTATTCAGAAGAAAATCCATTCGTCATGTTTTACGAAGAAAACGTGGTTTCTAAAACTGCTTCTGCAAGACAAACTGAGAAATTTTCGCTTCTAAAACGCAACAGTGGGGGAAAAAATTCGATATGAACACTTTAGGCTGAAGAAATAACGATCTCCATTTCTCTCAAACATAAATTATTTTCAAATTTCAATCATCTGTACTGAAATATTTTTAATCGTTCACTCATTCACAAAACAATCCTTTCTTTCTTACCTCTTTCATTCAAAAGAAAAATATCCATTCGCCAAGCTTCAAAGATAACTCAAGTTCAGAAACAGAAATAATTATACAAAGATATTTCAAATGAAACTTGCTGATTTAATTGATGGTCCTCTGTTACCCATTCTTAATATTATTAAGCACAGAAAAGTAATTCAAATTATACCAGCTGTGTTGCATTCGCTTAATTTTCCTTTTTGTACTTTATGGTGTTTTTTATATTACTATTATTTTTTCTTTCGGAACACACACCTAAATTGTTGTAAACTGCTAAGGAAAGAATTTTTTTAAATTTACGATGTATAAGTGAAAAAAATATGTTAAAATGATTAAAATTTGATTATTTTTTAATTTTCCACTCTGATTCTCCTTTATTCATAAGATATATAAATGCATACACTTACATTTATCTCTCAGCCCTTTTATTTATAAAGTGGAATATATACAACTTGATTCTATACAACTTTTATAAATCGCATAATTCTGCTACTTAGTAAAAAAAAAAAAATTTTATTTTATCTCACATTTAAATATTTTTCTAAAAATTTATGTTCTAAATTTACTTGCGTTATTATTTTTGCTTGTAAAATTTTTTTGATACTTTGTTCCTAAATAAAGTAATTGTCTTAATGTACATAAATGACAGTATTTATTTCTTACGCCGAATTTGTAACAAAGTTAATATATATTTTGTTTTATTGCTTATTTATGTGGTAATTGGACGACATTTGAAGACTTTTGGGGACGGACTTTGTGTGTTCGAACTCGACAAAATCCCTAGTACACACCACTCTTCTAAATTCCACACCACCTAATTTATGCATTGAAGCACATTTTTTACTTTTAAAATCTTTTTCTCACATTTTTCAATAAATTTTTGAAAAGTAGCAATAGGGGCTCAGTAAAACAGAAAATGGATTCAGAGTGACCTAGCATTGGTTTATTAAATGCTCGACCAGTAATATTTGATTTACTGTTCCTGGCTTGTATCAACGGCGTACATTCAAATGACGGTATTATTATGTTTGGGAATGTCATTTATGCATTTTTGATTTATTTACTGCCCAGAATTTTGAATCCTTCAGGTTATCTTAACTGATATTTTGTGTTTGGGAATTTTTAAAACTTACCAAAATATTAAGAATAATAACATATACGCAATAAAACTTCCATTTTTTTATAATTTACTTTTTCATTCACCTATCTCAAATATAATAAATGTTTCTGCTGTAAAATTAAACAATTAGAGAGTAGAGAGAGAGAGTAGTTATTTAGATTTTAGATAAAAGAGGAAAAAATTATAAATATGTAAAACTTTATAATACTGCACTATGTGAAATCTTAGTAGGTTTCACCTGTCCTGAAATAAAATCTCATATATTAATTTTTAAAAATTTTTTATTCCCTTATTTTTTTGTTTAATTTTTATATTTTAACTTTCTTTCAAAGTACCAAAATATAAGCACAAACTTTTGCAATTGGCCAAATTCCCACAATCCATGCAACCCTTTTAAATCGCTTTACGATTATGTACATACTACCGTTGATGTGGTACGGAAGATAGGAAAGGGAAGTGCCAGAGCTCAGGTGTCCTCGTGTCACTTGACCATTGTTCAAAGTTATGAGGTCTGTCGCCCCAAACCCCGATAAGCTGAAGAGTGCGACGTTAATATTCATTCATTCATTCACTCACTGGATAAAAACATCATTGAAATCACTCGATTACTTTTTCATTTTGTTGACTATTTTGTTATGTTAACCCTTTCTAAGGCTGTAGTATTTTTCATTTGTTCTGTCAGATATATATATATATATATATATATATAATAACTTGAGAAAATTAAAAAATATATCATAAACACACACCTTGTTACCCCCTCTTGCATAATACTATTTAAAAAGAAAGGTCCATATGCTGCAGCTAATTTTCAAACCGTACTACTCTTCATTCCTTTGTTTATATTTCATGTATTGGGGGTGTTTATATGGGATTATATATTGAGGGGTGTTGATTCCTTTGATTAACTTCGAGAACATTATCCCATTGGAAAACACTCCCGGAAGCGGCGGGTGGCCGCGGTAGCCGAATGGTATAGGTATCGGACCGTGGCTTGCCTTGTCACGAGTTCGAGCCCACTACCACTAAAGACCCGCCATGTAAGGCAGCGATGAACCTTAAACCTGTCGAGAGCTGAAACGTCCTGCCGTTGGTGTGGTGTGATAGTTAGGAGAGGGGGTGCCAGCTCGGGTGTCGTCCACGTCACTTGACCATGGTTCAAAATTACGTGGTCCGTCGCCAAAAGCCCTCGTGTAGCTGAACAGTGCGACGTTAATATTCAATCAATCAATCAATCAACCGGAAACGGTTGCATCGAATATTTTACTTCCTCATTGATTTGGCAATTGTCATGTCAGTTTCTTCATTTTGTGTAAATTATAATAGAAGACAGAGATATGTGGGTTCTCAGGACCAACTGGATATTTGTCTTCGGAGCGTATGCCAATTGATTTCAGGATTTTCCAGCCAGAAAAACGAAAAGGACTTCCCATAAGTTTCCTGGGTGATAAAAGATATTGTTCCTGACTATGTGAGATTGAATGAAATAAGAAACCATATTCCAGTTTTATGGAATACATATAGGAACTACCGCTTTTGCTCTGTTAGGGCACATCAATAGAGAACACGACATGAGTGTACAACTTGCGATGTTCTATTATGTATACTTCCCTGTTCCCCCAAATTTCATTGAAAGTAATATTGTTATATATGAATAAATAAAAGCTATAATGTACAATTCTATTTCCAAGTTGTATGTATAATATTTAAAAAATCCTTGCTAATATTATAAACGCGAAAGTTTGTAGGGATGTATGTTTGTTACTCTTTCACGTAAAAACAACTGAATGAATTTTAATGAAACCTTACAATAATATAGCTTATACATCAGCTATATAATTTATAAGCTTTATATTAAGCTATAATTTGTAAAGATATTGTGTGAAGTGTCTAAAATATAATGATAATTGTCAAGTAAGTAGGAAAAAAATTCTGCCATCCGCAAGCTATTCTGGCGTGCGCTGCAAAAAAAAAAAAAGCCCACGTCAGCATATATCTATCTTTTTGTTTGTGAAAGAATTCTTTTGTTTTGGCTACGCAAGGCGCTCGCTTCTAATTAATTCCTGTAAACAGCATAAACCCTATTTTTTTTATTTCAGAATAAAACTAAGTTTTGAAGGGAGAGGTTGTTATAAATCTCTCTTTATTTGAATGTTTTTTTGAATGATTTTATTATGCACATTTGGTAGTAAGAAATTGATCTTTTTTCAAAATAAATACTTTTATTGCTTCTGGTACTTACAGTAGATAAACTTTGTCTTTCACACTACATCATTTGGACATATTTGCATAGTTTATTGTTTGTTTGTGGTTAGAAGTTAATTATAACGCTATAATTTTAAATGAATAGGCGAATATTGCATTTTTAAGTATAAAAATAATTATAACTACTGTACTGTATTTTTTGGAGTGAGTGAATATTAACGTCGCACTGTTCAGTTACAAGAGGACTTTTGGCAACGAACCACGTAATTTTGAACCATGGGCAAGTGACGTGGATGACACCTGAGCTGGCACCCCTTTCTCCTAACTACCACACCACGCCTACTTAGAAAGAATATTCTACCAATACTTAGCAGGAATATTCTTTGAAATCCACTCTTCCAAGATATATGGCAGCATGAGTTCTATGATGAGCATTTTAGCGGGGAAGGCGAATAGTTTTGTAGCAGATATTGCGTTTTCAGCTGACGGCGTTTTCAGCGGATTGCAAAGATTATTATTTTTATCCCGAAAAAATAGTTTATGTCAAATTTAAGGGTCTTATGTTTTTGTGTGTTAATGAAGACCTTAGAAAACGATTTGACTATTTACTTTAAGTGAACGGTGTATATAATTAATTTTACAGTGGAATATCTTTAATTAATTTATTAGCTGTAACAGTTAAATTTCCCAAAGTGGAGTATTTTGTTTACGTATATCCCTTAATTTTCAATGTAGTGATCCAAAAAGTACAATATTGCATAAAAAAAAACTGCAGTGAATCATAATGCGGTAGTTAAAGCATTAACGTGCATCACTCCCTACACGGCGGGTCTTATAAAGCTCTAATAAAGCTCGAGCTATGAAAGTAGCTAGACATTTGTCAATTTAACTATCATTATCATTTCGCTGTGTTTTTCATTGAATCTCTATTATAGCCATTATAATTTAAGAAACGGCGTTGCTTGCGAATATTACAATTTTAACATAAAATAAATACAACATAAAGTAATATTAGCGTATTACACTACAAGATGCAAAGTATTTACTCTATTTTAAGCGTTCACAAAATGTGTTACAATGTGTTACTTTTGCCGAGCAGAGATCAGCTTAGGAAGGTGTTTTCAAAAATCGACCCACAAGAGAGTTACGGGGAGTTATAAATAAAAAGAAATCCTTTTTACCAGCTATTAGATCTACAGGCATAAAAATTTAACAAATATGTGGGGGTTTTTTTCTGCTGATATATGCAAAAAGCTTTTGTTGTTGTTATTGTTGTTTAGTTTGTAATTCACGTAAAATTAACTCATTAAAAACTTCTTTATACTTCAATCTGTATTGTTCAAGTTTTCTATTCACCTGTGCGAAGAACGGGTATACCAGATAGTACATTATAAAAATATAAAACAGAAAAAGAAATACAAAAAAAAAGCATTAAATTTTCAATTGCCTTAATAGCTCTCAATGGGTGGTGACAAGTATACGTAACGCACACACACAAAAAAATGGTGTTAAAATTCAAATTAATTTCATATTATAAACTAAATGAATTTTTTTTCTTAAATCCATCTTAACATCAAAAATATTTTAATATATCTTCACTAAAAGTAAGTGGCCTGCTAAAAGGTTAAAGAAATATACTAATATTTATTACATTAAACTTGACAATGGAATATTCAAGTATAGTTAATTCAGGCAAAGGTATTATGTGGTAACGTTTCTGAAAAGAAATTTTTATTTGAATATATTTCTGGAGGAGTCAATTAGAGAGAGAGAGAGTTAATGTCTTATTATTTTATATTTATTTATCAATGAAATATTTTTTTATATATGCTTAAGTCTTCTTACGAATCACATGCCTAAATTGATTTGCAAATTTTCCAACCACCTTGCTAATCATGCATATATTTTATTGAGAACTTAGTCGAGAGACGACTGATACCGTTAAATAGAATGAACAGAATAAATCTTTTCTGTCGGTTTAAAACAGAGGTTCGACTTTCGTGTAATTTTGACAGGGTAAATTCTATTTTTTAACGCATAGGATCGTTGCCTGAAATTCCAGCCGAACAGATGTTTTCTCACTTGGTAAAATTCATCTCCTATTACTCACCCAACAAAGGGGATTTATGAGAACCAGGATTTATAACACTTGAAGAAAGGAAACAATCTTTACAAGAAATTATTTTCATGTACAGGGTTAACAAGAGGTATGCAAGTATTCTGCTTAATGGAAAAATAGGTTGTATTTGGGCTTCTATTTCCTTCAAGCAAAACGCGATAGCTATCTAAAGGGTGTTTTTAGAAGGTATAGAACTTTTAAATTGCAATAAACAACATGTATTATTCGATTGACATGAATTTTTTATTCGAAAGATAATCTTGTGGCATTACATTTTAAATATGATTTTTGGCATAGGACTGCCACGGCTGGCTCGGATGTAGTCCAATCTGGACGTCCAATTTTCGATGACTTTTTCCAACATTTGTGGCCGTATATCGGCAATAACACGGCGAATGTTGTCTTCAAATGGTCAAGCGTTTGTGGCTTATCCGCATAGACCAATGACTTTACATAGCTCACAGAGTAGTCTGGCGGTGTTAAATCACAAGATCTTGGAGGCCAATTCACAGGTCCAAAACGTGAAATTAGGCGGTCACCAAACGTGTCTTTCAATAAATCGATTGTGGCACGAGCTGTGTGACATGTTGCGCCGTCTTGTTGGAACCCACGGCTCCTGGACATCATGATTGTTCAATTCAGGAATGAAAAAGTTAGTAATCATGACTCTATACCGATCACCGTTGACTGTAACGTTGTGGCCTTCATCGTTTTGAAGAAGGATTCCACCAGTCCATAAAGCGCACCAAACAGTCAGTTTTTCTGAATGTAACGATGTTTCGACATACACTTGTGGATTAGTTTCACTCAAATGCGGCAGTTTTGTTTGTTAACGTAGCCATTCAACCAGAAGTGCGCTTCATCGCTAAACAAAATTCGCTTATATGAAAATCGGGAACAATGGCAATCTCGTTTTGGGCCCATTCGACGAATCTACGCCTTGCTTGATCATATTTAAAATGCAATGCCACAAGATTATCTTTCGAATAAAAAAATTCATGTCAATCGAATAATACATCGTTGTTTTTATTGCAATTTAAAGTTCTATACCTCTAAAAAACACCCTATACAACGGCCATCATTAATCTTGAGGCTGTTTTGCCAAATGTACCAAAGCATGAACTTGAAACCGAACACATTTTCAAGTAGAAAAATGAAATATACTGCATATTTCTTGAAAACATGCAGCATTATAGTTCATAATTTTTTTAATATAAAAAATATAGTGTTTTTGAAATTTCAAAATATTCCATAAATAACTAATTTTTTACTCTCAACACGCAAGCAGGGGCGTCTTAAGACAAGGGAGGTCAACTGAAATGATTTAGCGGAAAAAACTTTGAAAAAACACTATAATCCCGCGGGATAAAAATTTATATCTTTATATTAGATTTGAAACTATTACAAACATTTATTAGAGTGAAAATTTAAAACGGAATGAATTATTGTTTTTCATGTATACAAATATAGATAATTTAATTATAAAAATGTAATGTTCAAATATGCCTAGCTTAGCCAGCCCGAAAAAGTTACAGGATGATGCTACGGGGTGGGGGTCACTGCAATGCAATACTGCTCACTTCTAAGTATGTATTAAAACAGAGAAGCAACGTACAAAAAAGAAACAGTTATGGGATTAATTTGCTACAAAGCATTGTACTAAAAACAAAAAGTATTGTGCAAAATAATCATGTTTTCTAATGTTGTAATGAATTTCGTTGGCCGAGCGGTGACCAGTCTTTTTAAGACATGACCAGGACCTCGTTCTCTAGGGGTGGGGGAGTTTCATCTCGTTCTATACTCGGCCTCAATAAGAACAGGATACGAACAGTTTTAATCGTTTAATTTTATTTCTAGACATATTCTCTGAAAAACTGGATATTTTTCGAACCGTTTGCCGATCGGAAATAGGGGCAAAACTGAGTTATAATTCCATGTCTGTCTGCCATACTTAGGCTTAAGCTTGACTCCATACACCATCATTAGTCATTTAGTCGAAGTATGGTAGTCGATTTGTGAGATTGTAAATGATGCACAATTTTTTGTTACGGCCTATCGTTGTACGAGTATTTGACATCGTACGAGTCTAACTAAAAGGATCGCAATTGGGACCTATTTTTGCATAATGGCCCAGGGCCTCAAGAAGTCTTAAAACGTCATTGCATATGAAGGAAGGGTTCATCTAGCATTACGGTATAGAAGAAAAAAACAAACAAAAAATATATTTTAAAACGAAAAAATGCATCAACTAGCATAAAATTAAGGACTACGATAAAATGTACTGCTCTCCATATGAGGGTGGAGCCAATATACACTCTATAACAAAAAAACAAAAACGACGCACCAAAAATGAAATTTCGTATGCGAAGACATTTGTACCGAACATGCAAATGAATAAAATTTGGTGTCCAACGAATGAATAGCGGGAGCTACAGCACATCGGAACTGTACACTCAGCAGGTGTCTATAAGAAGCGATTCTCAATCTCATGGTAAAAATTTCTGTTGCATTGAGATTTAGGACAACTTTGAACAACTGAAAAAAAAATGCCTCGCCACAGGATTCGAGCTCATAACGAGCAACTGTCAGAGTTTGAAAGAGGTCGTATCATTGGACAGAAAGAGGGAGGTTGGGCAAATCGGAGAATCGCTCGTCATATGGGTCGAAGCGGTGCGGCTTTTGGAAGATGCTGGCAAGAATGGGTGAACAGGACAGATTTCAGCGTCATGATGGTAGTGGTTGACCTAGGGCCACAGTAGATCGGTAGGACAGATTGATTGTCAGATCAGCTGTCACAGTGCTTGATTCATTGTTATCAACCGTCAGACATACGACCCGCACTCGGGTGTCCACCATGAACATTCACAGATGGCTGATAGAATGAAATTCACGCTTGTACCGACCTGCCATTCAGGCCTGTACACTCACTGTTGAGCTAGATTACAGTAGTGCTTGAATTGATCAGGTTGGAATCATGCTGACTGGGGACGGATAGTGTTGAGCGACGAATCCCGCTTCCATCTGTGTCTTGACGATCATCGAAGACGTGTCTGGAGACAGCAAGGGCAGCGTGCCGATACTGCTTTTACTATTGCACGCCACACACGCCCTCAATAAGAAGTTATGGTCTGGGGTGCCATTTCTTTTGAAGCCGGACCCTTTTAGTCGTCATTAGAGGCACACTTACAGAACATCTGTTCGTCGACGTCCTTCTGATAACTGTTTGGTACTGTTACTTTTGAAGTACCATAGACTTATTTTTCAGCAAGATAATGCCAAACCACATACCACACGTGTTGCTTTGAACTGTCTTGCAGCTTATAAAACGCTTTTTTGGCCATCCAGGTCGCCAGATCCCTCACGAATCGAGCATGTCTGGAATATGATGAGAAGGCGATTGCATCTACCAGAGAACGTTGATGACCTGGCTTGACAATTGGAGTAAATCTGGCCATAAATACCGCAGGAGACCATCAGGGTGCTTTATCACTCTGTATCACGTCGTGTTGCGGCTTGCATCCAGACTAGAGGTGGTTCAACTCCTTATTGAGCTAGTTACTTTGTAACTATGTAATTCTGAAAAAAAAACATTGAATTTTTATGAAATTTTAATCATTTTTTATTCTATACGTAATCTTTCTACCCATCAATTTTTGTTTATATCGAACAACTCGTTCTTGGTGCGTCGTTTTCTTTTCTGTTATAGAATGTACAATGTTAATGTGTTTCAGAGCTCTTTTATATCTGAAAAAATAATTCAAAGTCGAGACTTTTTCTTAGGCATTCAGTGAAGAAACCATTATCTGCAAACATCGAAAACCATTTCAATGAAGCGTGTGGTTGTTTGATTACAAATTTTTTATCGTCATATTATTTATGTGTTTACTATCATGAAATTTCACTTCTATTCTTCCCATACTTCATCTACTTTAAATTTTGCTTAGAAATATGTAGATTAGATTTTTTTGTTACTGCCACCTGAGTAGGTATTTAAACAAATCATAAGCGATTACAATAATCAGTACCTTGTAGTAATTTATTGTGAGCTTCCTCGAGAAAACAAATAAATGCTATTATCACAATTTAATCAATGAAAACAAATGAGTTAATCCCCCTCTCCACCATCTATGTTCATCGATTCCTAAATATATTTCCGATATATTCTTCACTATCACTTTAAAGGTTTCACTTTAAAGGCTTGGGTAACAAAAAGTACTCGATAAGTAACTGTTATAAATTTAAAAAACAAATTCATATAATATTGTTTTGATAATTTGTATGTAATGTGAAAATCGTTTAATGCGAAACTGAAGGGACTGAAATATTTTTTCGTGTTAAAAGATATGCAGGTATTGCATATTCAACAAAATTAAGTTTATTAGAGTACATTTGATTTATATAGATAAATATATATATATGCTTTTCATAAAAGTCAATGAGACAAAACACTGAAAAACGTAATAAAATTTAATACAAAATGCTAGTTTTTTTTGGGAAAAAAATCATTTATTAAATTTTTAGAAAATAATCTGATACTTTTCTTTGCATTATCTTTTTTTAGCACCAAATTGTTTGATGTCATCCATTTTGATATTCATTTCATCATTGAAATGGGCATCTAAATAACCGCACATATTTTTCATGATTTTCCTCATTTCAGATGACGTGGGAATGGGAGCTGTATATTTTATTTTCATAGTCGGAACCTACATCAATAATATTTTTTGAGCTTTGAAAAAACTGCAAAAAATTTCTTTTTCTGCTATAATTTCTGCTGTTATACGCATTATCATCCTCTACTGCAACGAATTCTTCTGATGATATTGTAGAGGACAATATCCAATATTGCAGAAACTTTCTCAAATATTTCATAAAGTGTTTTCATTTTTCAGAACATTTCTCAGTGGTTCTATATCCTTCTCCAAAAGGGAAATCTTTTCGTGTTAAGTGATTTTCGTTTCCTATTAAGAGAAAAAAAATATATGGAAATACATAATAGTTATTTGGGACCGTTGTGTTATTTCACGTTAATTGATATTTCACGTTAAACTCATTTAATTAATTCTCACACATTAAACCCGCGATCACTCGCGCGGGGTGTTCTGTACACCCCAGCAACAAGAAAATCCTTCCAGGATTCTAAAAAGAATGCGCAGAACCACAATTTTTTCTGTAGTTGCCCATTTTAGGTCATTAAACCTTCAGGCCTGATGCAATCCCTCTTTTTCGAACGATTGGAATGTAATGACCTTCAAAAGTTTATCTAGGAGGAGCTGAGAACTCCCGCAAGAAGTTGAATATATGTATATAGTTTGCTCTGAATGTTTGGAAAATGCTTAAATTATTATTTTTCTACTATCATTATCTTATTAATTATAAAGTATATTCACTACTAGTATATACGTTTTACTGGTTTACGAAAAAATATAAAAGTATGCGTTTAAAATGAAAATTTTGTAGTCTCATTCGTATGCTCTAAATTTAATAATTTTATTTGTTTGATACAAAAAACATCTTTTACTTTATAAATATGCATCATAATGACTTAATTTTATTTTCATAATCAAATACACGTGTTAAAAGTTTGGGGTGTTCTCTACACCCCGCGAGTAACGACGGTAGCAAAAACAGGCGCGAGTGACCGCGGGTTAATTGATGCTTTTAGTGAGTGAATATTAACATCACACTATTCAGCTACACTAGGGCTTAATTTTGAACCATAGTCAAGTGACGAGGATGACACCTGAGTTGCCCCCTCTCCTAACTACTTCATTACACTAACGGGAGGACGTTTGAGCTCTTGACAGATTAACGTCCATCGCTTCCATACACGCCGGATCTTTAGTGGTACTGGGCACGAACTCACGATCCGATACCTTGACTACTAGGCTACCGCGACCACAATTGATCTCTTTAGAGCTGCGGCATAAAAAGTTCCTGATTAAATTTATATCTTAACGTCGAATCTCTTAATATATATCGATAAGTTATTCCCTATCCTTCATTATAAGTATTTCTCCCGCGAATGAAAAAGATAGTTTTGCAAAACTTTGTACTAATGAGTATAAAATTAAAGTCGGATTTTTTTTGTGAATTTTTCTATTTTGCAAATTTTTTAAGGAACCAAAAAGGTTTTACTTAGTAAAATAACCTCCAAATAGCGAGGTGCATTTTCTATTTAACGAACTTTTTCTCTTGTAATTCAATTTTTGTTCTTAGTTTTAAAATATTTCTCAGCATTTTTCAAATTATTTTCTCTTTCAGCACATTTTATAGGGTTCAATGACCTTGAAATGGTTTTACTGGGTTTCTAACTTACATAGAACAATAAAATTGCCGTAATTTTCAAACAAAAAAACTCAAATAAAATTTACAGATTTCATCAGTAATTAATTTCTATGACACGCGTGTGGTAGTGTATGCTTAAAATTCCTGGTTATGAAATAATGCATGTTTAAAATTACTTGTACTTTAAAAATTAAACAAATCATTAAAAGATTCATTAATTTAGCATAAAATTATTCTTAATTTTGAAAATATAGTGTATTCCTGGACAATATTTTTTCTCTTGTTTTCCTTGCAGATTTCTTTTTATATTGGTAAGATGAATAAAATAAATAAAACTTAATTTACAAAAAAAAATGTATGAATAATTACTTTTCTTAAATAATGCATAATATTTATATGAATTTAAAGTTTGTTTTACGTGGTTTCTAAAGTGTGTTAAAAGATGAATATCTATGTAACGAATTTTCCATATAACGAACTTTTTTGGGTTTTAGCGACTTCATTAAATAGAGGTCCGATTGTATTTCCAGGAACCTGGGATAATAAACAATAGGATATTTATAATCTAATAGGAAGTGCATATGAAGATACAATGTTTTATTATTCTTTTATAGCATCATAATGAAATTTTAAAAAGTGTTAAAAAATAAAGTTATGTATAAACAAAATATTCTTTTTTATTGACCGTGTTGAGTTTTAGATACTTGTGGTATACAAACTTCATAGAGAACTTGAATCCTTTTCATATGCATATTTAGAAGTTTCTTTTCGATTTTACGTTGTCACTCGCGGAATCGCTGGTTATCCTCAGTGGAACACTGTTTGAAGGCCACTGCCTTAGCGTATTGTTTATTTTCGAGCCACCTTGCTAATTATTTGTAAATTCATTTGTTGAGAACTTTGCTAATGACTAACACTGTTAAACAAAACGAATAGAATTACTCTTTTAAAAAGACCTTCAACTTTCATGAAATTTTGGCTTGGTAAATTTTATCTTTATGTGCAGAATTGCTAGCTAGAATGAATGCCTTTAGAGAGAGCCTTACAGAAGTCCTGTCTGACACACACAACTAAGGAATTTTTGGTACTATGATTTATAATGTTTATGTGTGTGCGAATTGTAGACAAATTTCCTCAGAATTTCTTTTCAGGTTCAAGGTTAACAAGAGGGTTGTGCGAAGAGAATGACGCACTCTCCGTAGTAAAAGCCATAGTACATTTTACCCCTCTTTTTCCCTTCCGCATTCTTCAGGAATTTTCCGGCTTTCCCCCACTGCTGATTTGAATAAGCTACCTACATCTGACATCATAAATCTTCAAGTTTCTTTCCCAAATATACAAGAGAATAAACCAAACGTGAAGCACATGTTTTCAAGTAGAAAAATGTCACAGTTTTCATGAAAATTGGCAGTACTATAATTCCTATGTTAATTTCATAATGTAGCGTTTATCTAATTTTTTTTCCCCCGCACAACGACCCGTCTTCAACACAAAATGTCAAGTTTCCTCATAGTCTGTCTATTTGTAAGAATAGGTCTTTTATTATTTTTTTATTAGTATTCGTAAACGCACGTTTCTTTCTACGTGCAACGTATTTAAATAAATTAGTGTGTTGTTTCGATCTTTTTTTACTGAGAATTTAAAATTTTTACTCAGAAAGTTTCAAGTCTTACTTCAACTGTGGCCGTTGTCAAAAGACGAGCCGAAAAGAAAAAGTGTTATAATTGTACTTATCTTCCGCGCAGAGGTTAATCACATAATGCATGCTCGTTATTGTGGTTTCGGCTAAATTATAACAAAATGTTTTAACTATATTTAATATTTTATATGTAACTCGGATAAATAATAATTTGCTCTTTTATATGTTTAACTGATCTCATTAGCTGTAGCTATTTTATATATTTTAAACTGAGAGTTGAGCTAAATAAATGAATTGTTTTATAATTTTAGGAATGTTTTCGTGAGCTTGGCAATTTTTACACAAGTTATGGAACTACAATGCTCTCGTAAACTATAAATACATTCAAAAATGTTATAGTGTGTACCTAATTTTTATTGCTTTAACATTAGCTTCAAATTATTTTCTTGAATTTAATTTTTACTCAATTATCATAATGATGAAATTGGTTTGTAATGATACATTTTTCTACCATTTTTAAAGTTCGGTTTTATTATTTTTATTTTATTATTTCTGATGGGCTACGAACTGATCATTAACCATTGCAGACCTAGTACATCCCCCGAAAGCTGGTATCCCTTTTTAGTGCGGTGCCTTATAGGCGGATACCAATCGGCGCAGATAATTTTGACGCTCAGTTTCCTCCCTAGAGGGCGGCACCTGAGCTCTGTCGATGCGAACCTGTATCAGGATTTAATTTTGCCGAGAGCATCCAAGCCAAACAGACACTCTAGGAATTTTTCACATGCCGTATTATCATACGATACGCCACTGTCGATTTTCTGCATCATGAAAATCCACCAATTTGGGCCGGTGTCGAACCCGCAACTTTGGGTGCAGAAGGCCAGCCACAAACCAACCACGCCACCCAGCCGGAATGCATTTGTTTTAATTTGGAATGAAATCTTCATTCCAAATTAAAACAAATGTATTCTTTTACAAGATATTATTCATATCTATTTTAACAAAAATACAACAGCAAATATTAAATTCTTGAACATTCGAGTAACGATGAATACAAGCAAAAAACTATTTAAAATAAAATGTTTTTCTTCAAAATTCACTTTAAAATTTTCAAATCCTTTTAATGTTAATTTTTTTGATTTCGAAACTTTACTTCGAATTTTAAATTTCTTCGTTTATAACAGTTTCTGTAAACTTATATATAATATAAAATAAGTCGCTTAAATTTCTATGTTAAACTTTATTCAAAATTAGTATTAAATTTCTTTTAGAAAATTTACCGTTCCTTGGTACAAAAATTAATTTATTATTTTTAAATTTATAATCTACATATTTTTCTTTGTTCCGTAGTGGATCTCAAACTGTAATTTGGAGTGCATGAAGAGGCTTTTCTAGTGAGATTTGGACAGACAGAAAACTAAACACCATTTTCCCCTCTCTCTTCCTTTTATTCCTTTAAAGATATTTATAGAAATATAAAAAATAAGCTGAATTAAAATAAGTCCTATAAGAAATAAACGTTTCCACGTCATAAATAAACGTCAAAGTTCAAAAAGTGACTAGTGGCCGCGGTAGCCGAGTGGTATCGGATCATGGCTTGCCTTGTCACGAGTTCGAGCCCAGTACCACTAAAGACCCGCCGTGTAGGGCAGCGATGCACGTTAAATCTGTCGAGAGCTGAAACGAAGAATGAAGTTGAGAGCTCTTTTAGATCAACTTACACTTGCAAATTGGGTTATAATAATAATAATTATTATTATTATAAGCTTTTATTTAATTTTCAATGTAATTTGTTCGGGTGGAATCTTGCAACTCAATTTTGAAGCTGATGTTTTCAACCAATTGAGCCGAAATTTTGTATACACGTTTAGTTAAGATGACAATGCATGTTTTGACCATTTATATTCCGATATCGCAATTGGTTAAAAATATATTAATTAAAAACGTTAAAATTGTTTTACCTCTGTTAGCTTTTTATTCTGCCGAGCAGCTTATCGGATTGAGCTTAAAGAAGTTTTGATTTTTCAACCTTTTTTTAAAAAAAACCATCTGATGCTTTCTGTCGAACTGAGACAAAAAAAAATGATTACATAATCGGAAAGACAATTTGTTTCGCCACAATACGGTATAATTCTTTTTAAAAAATAATGATATTTTCTATTTTTTACGATATTTTTCTAAAATGAGTCAAAATCGATGCGTTTTCATGAAAATGATTTCTAAATCGTTCCATATAATTTATTTGTGTGTGTGTGTGTTAATGAATCGATATTCTGCACTAAGAAAGTTCAGGCTTTTCTCTTTTAGAATCAGCCATTTAAAAAAATGCCCCCAATTTTTTTTTTTTTTTTTTTTTTTGCTTAAGTTTTTTATTTAAGTTTTTAATACTGGTAAAATAAATTAATTATTCACTTCACCTTTATTTTTTTTTAATTTCGTCAAATGAGTGAGTGAATATTAACGTCGTACTGATCAACTATTGGAATGCTTTTGGTGACGGACCTCGTAATTTTAAACCATGGGTAAGTAACGAGTACGACATCTGTGCTGTCACTCCCCTCCAAGCTTCCACATCATACTAACAGGTGGATGTTTGAGCTCTCGACAAATTTAAAGAGCATTGCTCCCCTACACCGCGTGTCTTCAGCGGTACTAGGCTCGAACTCACATAACACGCCAGGTACGAGTTCGTTACCTTGACCACTAGGCTATCACGGTCACTTTTTATTTTGTAAATATATCATATATCAATAACATATTTTACACTATTTTTAATTTTTTTTCATAAAAATGTGCTGATAATTTGGGGTGCGGCTTAGAATTCGAGCATAATTAATTGAAATGTTTCTAATTTAATAAGGAGAAACAAGATTTGTTTAATAATTGTTCCAATGGCTTATGGTAAAGTTTTCACGTCACGTATAAAAGCTGTTCGATGGAGAAAAAAATTCTTTGTTATTTAAAAGGAAAATAATAATAATAATAATTTCATTACAATAATTAGATAAAAATTTTAATTCGTGCGCTTCAAGGAGTAGTAATTTGTGTTCTTTAGTTAATTCACAACTTTCAGTCAAATATAAAATAAGTGTTCTTTCAATTCTTCATTCAGTCGCTTCACATAATTTAAGTATTTTTATAGACATTTCTTCAATAACAGACAAAAAAAATAAGCAGCATAATTATGTTATTTGCATAATTAATTTTTTTTTTGTTGCACACATGCAGAAAATATTTAAAACATTCTTATAAATCGGAAAGTCCATCTGATTTGAAATGTTAAATCTCTGTACATCATAAATCTTTTCCATTGTCCACTATGTGTCACAATTTGTAAGTTACAATAATTTCAGCTGGCAACAATATTTCAGGAAGATATTGCCAAAAATAAGTATTCATAGACAAGAATAAATCTGCTTTTCAAAACGTGGTGGCGCCATCTGTTTGAGAGAGACCTAACTACGCCAAATATAATTCAAAATGAACTTATAATTTTTTAAAAAAATTCATTAATAAAAACATAAAACTTAATTCTGGCTACACCAGTCAAAAGAAGGAAGCAGGCTTTCTTATATGCTATTTAATTCTACTAAAAAAAATAATAAAATTTTCTGTTAAAATTGCCTCGCGTTTTCACCTCTTGTACTTTAACATAGAAAATTCAAATTTCATTTTGCAATAATGCTGAAAACTGCGTATTTTTTTGAAAAATCAAAATTCAAAGAACATTATCCTTTAGACAATTACTTTCTTTACGTCCATAAAATTTTTTTATTAATATTGCAGCTTTTTCCTGCCCATAAACGTACTTGCCGTTTGATCCCTATCCTTTAACATTGACCGAAAACAGCCTTAAATGAATGGGCCAACTTTTGAGAAACTAGTACGGGGTTGTGTGTAATGGTTTTCTTTTTATATAGAGTTAAACTAGGAGGAATCTTTTTCTCAAACACTAACTCACACAAATTACGTTACTTTTAATTGAACCAGCAAAGTGTTTTTGTCTGACTCGTGATTGCGATTAATAGTAAGGCCCTGTAAGGTGAAACTAGTGAAAAAAGGATCGCAAAATTGTGAAATTTTTGGTCAAAATAGCTAATTATGTGATGAAGAGTGTGTCAATTTTCCCACTTTTTAAAAATGTGCTCTTCCAATTGCTATGAATTTTTTTTTAACCACGCACCTTTCACCTCGTGGCCGATTATAGTTAAGTTTCGGGACACCTTCTGTATTTAGGAATCCACGACAACTTTGTATCGGATTTTTTAAATTATTAAATATTTTACAATTTAATGTTTGTTTGTGAAAAATTTTATTTAAAATTTAAACTGAAAAAAATTCGGTTAAAAGCTTTCTGTTCTGTCTTGGTCCTGCATCTATCCAAAATCCTTCAAAGATATACATTTTAAGTGAGAACAAAATAGTAGTAAAAGAACCTGGTTTCAACTTTCGATGATTTGTAAATGGCTGATATTCAAAATGTTTTTCTTTCAAATGGGTTTTTAACATAATACCGAGGAAGAAGACGGTTTGTAATCTTCATATTTCGTAATTTTTTTATGTTTAGAATAGGTTTGGATTATTTTCAAAAGAAATTTGAAAACTGATTCAGATCAGAAATTTTCTGTTGGCTTACTGCTAGCGCAACCTTATATTCTACTGCAAAATATTTCAAAATGTAAGAAGAGTGATACGTGTTTTTGTGTGAGAAGTGCAAAACAAAACAATGAAGTTTGGGATGATGCGATTAGTCTATTAAACTGTAAAGTCCTTCAAAGCTTCTTCGTTTAAACTAATATTTTTTATTCGGAACCGAATTGTGAGTACTTGTTTTTAAATATATATAGAAAGTTAAAATCACGTATAGTTTTTGAATTCTCTTGATTTCTGCAGTTACAATAGTTTATATATAGGCGTAGAGATATTACATATCTGTGTGTATAATCTGATAACTTATTTATGAATGACGTTAATGAAAGATTGTAAAAATATTTAATATTAAAATGTTGATCTTGAATAGCATTTTGTATACAGGGTGTGTGAGTGAATATTAACGTCGCACTGTTCAGCTACACGAGGGTTTTTGGCGGCGGACATCGTAATTTTGAACCATGGTCAAGTGACGTGGATGGCTACCCCTCTCCTAACTAAAGTGTTTTTTTTCCAGGTATAAAAGTTTAAGTTGGCATTACTTTCCAAGATGGCGACCGATTTAACAGCTGTCAAGGGATTTATTCTCAGTTTGGTTTGGCAATTCATCAGAACGATCATCAAGCAAGGCGTAGATTCGTCGAATGGGCCCAAAACGAGATTGCCGTTGTTCCCGATTTTCATAAGGGAATTTTGTTTAGCGATGAAGCGCACTTCTGGTTGAATGGCTACGACAACAAACAAAACTGCCGCATTTGGAGTGAGGCTAATCCACAAGTGTATGTCGAAACACCATTACATCCCGAAAAACTGACTGTTTGGTGCGCTTTATGGGCTGGTGAAATCCTTCTTCAAAAGCGATGAAGGCCACAACGTTACAGTCAATGGTGATCGGTATAGAGCCACGATTACTAACTTTTTCATTCCTGAATTGAACAATCATGATGTCCAGGAGCTGTGGTTTCAACAAAATGGCGCAACATGTCACACAGATCGTGCCACAATCGATTTATTGAAAGACACGTTTGGTGACCGCCTAATTTCACGTTTTGGACCTGTGAATTGGCCTCCAAGATCTTATGATTTAACACCGCTAGACTATTTTCTGTGGTGCTATGTAAAGTCATTGGTCTATGCGGATAAGCCACAAACGCTTGACCATTTGGAAGACAACATTCGCCGTGTTATTGCCGATATACGGCCACAAATGTTGGAAAAAGTCATCGAAAATTGGACGTCCAGATTGGACTACATCCGAGCCAGCCGTGGCAGTCCTATGCCAGAAATCATATTTAAAATGTAATGTCACAAGATTATCTTTCGAATAAAAAAAATTCATGTCAATCGAATAATACATCGTTGTTTTATTGCAATTTAAAGTTCTATACCTCTAAGAAACACCCTTTACCACACCAACGGGGAGACGTTTCAGCTCTCGACAGATTTAACGTGCATAGCTGCTCTACACGGCGGGTCTTTAGTGATACTGGGCTCGAACTCGTGATAAGGCCAGTCTTGATCCTATACCTTGACCACTCGGCTACCGCGGCCCTGTATACAGGGTGAACCGAAACTAAATGTCAAACGGGTATAGGCTGAAAAGGAGGGTCACATCATTTCTAGAAAACTGTATCGCTTGGTTAAGAATAATGGCTGGCATATTTTTATAAATATGGAAAAAAGACACCCTCCCCTCATCCCATAAATCGGTTCTGCGACCACACATTTTACACTTTTGTTGTAATTTTTTTCACTCATGTGATCTTACATATCTGTACTATTAATCACAGTCACAAATCAAGCAAAATGCTCTGTTGGTTTAGTTAAAATCAAGGAAATTGGTTTGTGTCTGGGTTTGAGCAAATGATGCCACCTGAATTTGCTTCTCCAAACGCAAAAAAATATTTATACTATTCTAAGCAAGTTATTTCAATACATGGCCTACTTTTTAAGATTCCAAAAGGGAATAGCAGTTGCTACTTTTCTCTGTCTATAACAATTATTCGCAATTTTTTGTTTTACATAAAGACTTATCTAAAAAAATTAAATCCTAAACATGTGACGCAAAGTAAGCAAAGATTTAAAATTGAAACTAAAAACATTTTTTGTAATATTTTGAAGAATTAAATGTTCTAAGTGTTTGCATTTGGTGAAATTCAGTTACGTTTTCAATTGGTTTCAAGGAAGTTACTTGGAAAAAGCAACCGAAATCTAATTATTTCTTTCAAAATATTTATTCTCTTTGAGAAATTCAAACAATGAAATAACGGAAAATTCTTAATAAATATCTCTTTATATATAATAAAAATATAATATTTGCAAAATTTCTATAACTTAATTATATTCGAAAAATAAAAATTCTTAAGTGGCGAAGAAATATTAATGGTTAGTTACCTTTAATAATTATGAAACCAAATAGTTAACTTTGAAAAGAAAGCATAGGTCGATTCAACCATATCTTACACTTACTCTAAATTTAATTAACTTGTATATATGAAGGCCAAGGTAACCTAGTGGTCAAAGTCATGGTCTGGTGGCAGGCGTGTTATTAATTAAGGCCCTTGTGCAATTTAAAACCTACCATATAGAGGGGCTGGTGCACATTAAACCTGTTGAAACTCAATGTCTTTCAATTGGGTGGTGTTGAAGTTCGTAGAGAAGGTTTCAGCTTAGATGTTATTCTCGTCATTTGACCATGATTCAAAATTGAGAGGTCCATCACCAAAAGCCCTCGTGGTTATTCACAGTGTGACGATAATAAGCACTCACTTTATCGATGAGGGGTCATTGAAATCTGTGAATCAACTTTACCTTTCCGTTTTACTTGCAAAGAGTAGAAACAAAATTGTCTTCCACGTGTGGATGATTTTTTGAAATTTGTAATGATCCTTGCAGTAAAATTTCCCTCATTCTACAATTTTTTTTTTTTTTTTACCCATAAAGGTGAATTATTATTTTTACAGAGATAGTTAAAAATTTCCAACACATTTTTTACTTATTTTTTTCCCCTTAACAAATAAACATCCTGATCAAATGACTTCTCCCCTCATCTAATTTTTGATACTTCCTCTTTTTGGTCTCATTTTTTCCCCTTATCATTAATTATTTCAAATTAATAGAAATTTTTATTGAAGATATGCATTGTTATTCAAAAAAGAGTACGCAGCTGTCTTTATTCTGGCTGCCCACTAAAGTTAGCTTGTAACATAAATGAGATTTTGAATTTGTAAGAAGCTGCCATTCTAATAGCAAGAATACATTGACCGAATGAGATTTAAATGTGTATAAGATGCTTTTTATTTTACATTTCCTAATATTAATTATGTGACCCAGGCATTTGTGCTTTAATGCTTTGTAGAACTATCCAGAGACATTTCCTTTATGTACATACGATGCTAAATTTAGTTTCCAGATTTCTCATAATTAATAGTAAATATAAGGCAGCGTTTTCTGAAGTATATAAAATATCTGATTACCTATACAAATATTGATTTGTATACAGATGTTCCACATTTCGTATTTATTTAATATTTACATTCTACCTTGGATATTCTTATCTTCATTTGTTAAAAACCTAAGCAGTTAGTTCATTCCATGTATTATATATTCGGTAATTTTACTAGTTTAAAATCATAAAAATCAAAACCAGTGGACTATTCAAATTGCCCATAATTATTTTATTCAGGTTTCAAGGAAACTCTTTAATATTGCTGAATTTCCAAAAGTTATTGGAGTTTTGGATGGCACCTTTGTATGCTTATCATCAGTGGCGAACACAGGAATTTTTCAGGGGGTCCGGGGTCGAAAGTTCACCATTCTTGTATCATGCTCCTTTTGATTTTGTCGATTTTCGGAAACAAAACACAGTAAAAAATTAATTTTTGAATAAATAATTAGCATTAATTAAAAAAATTAATCATTAATAACAAGTAATTAATTAAATTTTACGTACTATGTACTAGGAATTATAATCAATCGGGAAAAAAATCAAGGGCTTTGGGGGGTGCGCCACTGCTTATCATGTCTCCTGGTGGTGAAAACGCAAAAAGGTTTCGCTGTCAAAAAAACAACTTTGCATTAAATGTACAGACAGTTGTGAACAGTGGCGCACACAAGAATTTTTCAAGGGGGGGTCTGGGGTACCATTCTTGTATCATGCTCCTTTTGATTTTGCCGAATTTCGGGAACAAAACACAGTAAATCAATTGAAAAAATTAATTATAATCAATATATAATCAATTTGAAAAAAATCAAGGGCTTTTGGGGGGTCCGGACCCCCAGGACCCCCCTTGTGTGCGCCACTGGTTGTGAATGATGATCTTGTGATCAGGAACATTGTTGCTAGATGGCCAGGAAGTGCCCATGGCAGCACTATTTTCAACAACAGTGCAGTCTGTCTGTCGTTAAAAACGAACGAGTTATATAAAGATTTTCCTCTGCTAGAAGTTACAAGCTATGTACGTGAAAAATATTTATTGACTTCTTTTGGGAATCCAAGATCTGTAGCTGAAATTAGGTATGAATATAAAGGTATTTTGGAAAATTTAAAGATTTCTTCTTTTAAGCCTTATATATTCCATAAATAGAACTATCAAACATATTGTACTAAGTTACCAGAAAAAAATGCAGAACTATTAACATTAAATCATAATATTTATTTTAACTTATATTATAAATAAGTTCAATATTTTAAAAGCAAAATTTTCCTTAATTGTCTTCTACTGAAAAAAGTAATCTTTTCCTTGGATTGTTAATAATAAATATATCAAAAATATATTTAGAAAAATATTTATGACAAATACAGAAATAATTGAAGGAAATAGGAGCTGTTTTCACCATGAATGATATAAATGTTCATGAAAAAATTAGTTTGTTTTCACTGAGAAATTAGTTTATAATCTGAGAAACTAGCAAAATGACACAGTTCGGATCTTTCTTTTGAAATAAAACAAAGTGGAGTGATTCACATCATTTTTAATTATAGTACAAAAATAGTATAATTAGTACTAGTTTGTACTACTACAACAACAAACAAGTAGTCAATTATAGTATAGTAGTCGGTTCCCCCTACACAGACAATGTTAAATTGAGCCATTTTAGTAACCTGTTTCTCAGAAACTGTTAAATATAAAAACTTCAAATTTTGTCTGTATATTAATCAGGATTTTTTATTTAAATAATGGTAAAATATTTTAAATATATTGTTTACTTTTTTCAAAATTTCATCATAAAAATATTGCTTTGAAATTTTTGAAAATTTTCATTTTTTTACGATAACTGCTTTTCAGCAAAATATTTTGGGAAAATCTCCAAAAAAGTAGCTCCATTATATAAAGTTACATATTATTTATGTGCAGTAAAAAGTGCAAGTACCATTTAGTAGATTCTGTGAAAAAGGTTCACGAGGTTCGAAAACAATCATTTTGAGAATATTGCATTTTTAGTGTAAAAAGGCCCTTCATCACAAAAATAATGAATTACAACATGTATTTGCCCTTTTTTACTAAAATTGGTATCTTCTTAATTTTTTAAGCATAAAATAGTAAACAAAAAAGTCTTAAAATGTTCAGAAAATACATATATAGTATTTTACAGTTTTTGTTCAACGAGATTTTTTTAGCATTTTGCATCATTTTTTGCATCATTTCATATGTAACAATCTGTGAAGAATTTTTAACTTTGCTGCATTACAAATATCAAATTTGACCTTATAACATCATAAATATAATGTAAACATGTATCAATATGTAAAACTAATGATTTGAGAGTATGTGATTTTACGAAATTGCGAAAGGTTACATTATGGATTTGTATGTTCACATGCAAACACAATTTCTAAAAGTTTCAAAACTCAAAATTTTCTCTAAACTGTACAAGAGATTTCTAAAAAAGTGAAAAATAAAACTGTTATGTTTTTAAACATGAAATTTGTGTATTTTTATGCATGTAACAAGCTTTTCGCAACGACAAATTGCATTACACATCTGAGTTATAATTAGTTACCATTTATTGTAATACCTTTGAATATTAAAGCTTAAAAACTTGTCTGAACAATAAATAAACATTAATATTTGCAACAAATTGAAATATTTAAAATATATTGGTTAGTTTTTTCAAAAACATGAAACATAAAAATATCACTAAGAATTTTAAAACATTTTTTGCCACGATATATGGATTTCGATCAAATATTTGGGAAAATCCCCAAAAAACTCACATGAATATATATAGTTACATATCAGTAACACGAGGAAATAAATTTCATGTACAAAGATACATTATTTTCTGAGAAAAAGATGCATTCAGTTTTAAAAACATCATTTTTTAAAAAATGGAATTTTTACTATAAAGTGTGACTTTATCAGAAAAATAATGAATTGCAACATGTATTTGTCCCATTTTATTAAACATTAGCATATTTGCAATTTATTTTGCATAAAATAGTAAACAAAAAAGTCTTATATTGCCCAGAATAGCATTTTTCAGTTTTTTAACGAGATAATTTCTAGTATTACATCAATTTTCTCAATTCTGTATCAATTTTTGAAGAATTATTAGCTTTCATGCCTTACAGATATCAAATTTGAACATAAAGCATCATAAATATAATGTGAAAATTTATCAATATGGCTTTGGTATGAATTTGAGATGGTATTTAAAAATACCTGATTATATATATATATATATATATATATATATATATACACTCTGTCGCAAAAAATATATGCACCCAGAAGAAATATATTCATTTGGTATGCATAGTGTATATGAAAATAAACAAATGATTATATATCATTTTATATATTAAAAATCAGTAAGTATATACAAGCCGAAATTCGGCGTGGCATCGATCATTCAATTAGATCACTTATGACCCCCTGTGGAAGATCCTGACATTTTGAACATGCTTTTCGCTGGGTTTTTGTAAAGTTATTATTAGGTTTTGTTGTTAAAATATCGTCCACGTATCAGTGCCTTGACAGTTTCTAAGTTTTGTCAAACTTCGTATGCCGCTCGAAATTACGGATCGCTGGCCGGTGCGCCTCCAAACTGGATAAATGATTTCATAAAATATACAAAATAAAACTGTTTTATGTTTTTAAACATGAAATTTATGTATTTTCTCTTGATGCACTATGTAACGTTGAAGCTTTGTTGGTGCTCCACTCTTCTGATTGCAATCCTCGCGATCATTTGTGCACGTCTGACAAACATCACCACTGTTGCCAGAGACAATGTCTTCTCATATCTTTCTGGAGGCCTATTATACTATCAAAACTATTTAAACATAAATATCGTCAAATTTTTATTTGTATATGGCGCTGTACTCATGCTTTTATTATTCTTATGTAATCTGCGCATAGCACTTAATTTTGTTTTTTGCATATCTCTTACCAGACTATTTTGCCGCAACACCCTTTAAAGTTTTCAAAGTTATCATTAGGTTTTGTTGTTGCAACAACAATCATATAACCTGGACTTATACAAAATAAAACTGTTTTATGTTTTTAAAAATGTATTTTTATGTATGTAACTAAGTTCTCGTGCATTCAACATGAGAGACAATGTTTCTCATATCTTTATTTAAACATAAATACAAATTTTTAATGATTTGTAAATCTTCTTGTAATCTGGCATTTAATTTTTTGTTTTCTTTTAAATTTGATAATTGGAAACAACAATCATATAACCTCACTTCTAAGTCATTAAAAACTAAGTTCCGTGCATTCAACTCTGTTTAATTTATAGTACAATTTTAATGATTTGATATTTCTGTTTTTAAATTTGATAATGGAACAATTGCCGACGTTTGATATAAATCTGTTCTAATTCGGAAACAAAATGGCGCCATTGGAAAAAAAACTTTTGAAAACTTTTTAGGAGGCATAAAAACCCTTACAGAAGAAATAAACTTCCTTTGCTATGTAATTACGTAACCTCAAATGTTTATCAGCTCATTAATGATTGCACAACTTATGCTCAAGCTATTGCGATACTTGATTCTCTTTTTATAAAGAAACGTAACGTTATATTCGCTAGACATTGCTTGTCGACGCGAAATCAACAAAACGGAAGAAACTGTCAGTGAATATTTACAAATTTTAAATCAATTGAGCTAAGACTGTGACTTTACTGATGTGAAGGTTGAAGAATACCGAAAAGAGTATATTAGAGATGCTTTTATACGAAGATTAAAATGTACTCGTATTCGTCAACGACTCCTCGAAAATACATCGATGACTCTCAATCAAGCTTCTGAGCAAGCTAGAACACTTGAATCAACTAAAGTGCACGCAGCTTCTTATATGGGAAGTTCTTTCCCTGTACAATCCGCAGGTATGAAAACAGAAGATTTTTCAGAAGAAACCGTAGCAACATCAGCGGGTTCCTCCTCCTCAAGGTCTAAAAAAATACTTCTTTTGTGGAAATGACTTACACTCGCAAACCCTTTATCCGGCTAGAGATGTTACTTGCAGAAAATGTGTAAAAAAGGTACATAACCGGTGAGTGTACAAATCTAGACCTGGCAGAAACTCTTCAAATGTGGTGGCTTCTTCAAACACACTGGCAGCTATTTCGGGATCTACTCACTGTCTCCAGAAATCAATAATTAAGGAATTGGTTAATAATATTCAGCTCAGTGCATTAATCGATACAGGAAGCTCTCTTAGTTTTCTTAACGAAAAACATGTGGCGAAATGTAAATCGAAAGTTGAACCATATTTGGGGAAAATATCCATGGCAAACTCCTCTATGGTGACTGAAACAGAGGGTGTTTGTAAAGTTAATTTAAAAATTGAAAACTTCACTTATCAAAATGTGGAACTTTTAGTTATGAAAGATCTTTGTAGTGATGTTTTGATTGGCCATGATATTCTAAAAAGACATTCATCAGTAGAAATTGGATTTGATGGTAATAGACCTTCACTAACAATTTCTTTGGCTGTAGCACAAGTTCCTCCTGTTTCGTTATTTCCTAACTTGAATCCAGACTGTAGACCTTTGGTTACAAAATCGAGACGTCATTCTGTTGAAAACAATACTTTTATGGCATTGGAAGTTCAGAAACTTCTCCAGGAAGGAGTCATTGAACCAAGTAACTCATCATGGAGGGCTCACGCCTTCGTCATTAGAGGAGAAAATCATGGCCCAGAATGGTGATTGACTACTCTCAAATAATTAATAAATATACTTTGTTGGATGCCTACCCTTTGCCTAAAATAGAAGAGGTAATTTTGAAAATTTCAAAAAATAAAATTTTTAGCAACATTGATCTCCAAACCGGGAATCTCAAATTCCTATCCAGGATAGCGAGAGACATTATACAGCTTTTGAAGCTTGGAAAAAGCTCTACCATTTTTTGCGTGTTCCTTTTGGGGTTACTAATGGAGAAGCTTGTTTTCAAGAGTCATTGACAAAATTATTGAGGATGAAGGTTTAACCCTTACATATCCATTCATTGATGATGTTACTGTGCGCAGAAAAGATCAGAAAGAACATGGTGACAACTAAAAGAAGTTCATGATTGTGGCAAAGAAGCATAATTTGACTCTAAATGAAGATAAGTGTACCTACTCAAGTAATTCTGTGCATTTGCTGGGCTACATTACTCAGAATGGTATAATTAAACCGGATCCTGAACGACTAAAACCTTTGAGAGGTATGCCTGTTCCGGAAGACTCATCTGCATTGCAACGTGCTTTAGGAATGTTTGCCCATTATTGTCGATGGATCTCGGGGTTTTCTAAGAAAATACGTCCTCTTCTAGGAAAGAAACAGTTTCCTTTTTCTGGAGATGCTGCACTGACTTTTAATTCACTGTAAGATGATGTGGCAAATGCTTCCTTGGCAACAATTGAAGATGGCATACCATTTAGAGTGGAAACTGATTCATCTGATTTAGAGATTGTAGCTACCTTGAGCCAAGCTGTACGTCCTGTTGCCTTTTCCTCAAGAACCCTACATGCATCTGAATTGAGACATTCATCCCCAGAAAAAGAAGCATATGCCATTGTGGAATATTTCACTTCGTCATTGGAGACACTTCTTGATGGGAAAGCATTTTGAAGTATTCACTGATGAACAAGCAGTCGCATTTGTATTCAATCAGCGACATGGTAGTAAAATTAAAAATAAAAAGTTAATCCGTTGGAGACTTGAACTTGCTAGTTTTAAATTTGACATTATTTGTCGACCTGGAAAGCAGAACGCGATTGCTGATACATTATCACGTATATCTGGTGATATAACTCCCAGAGTCGACTTATACAATCTTCACAACTCTCTTTGTCATCCTGGAGTGACACGAATGCCCCATTGGGTACGTTGCAAAAATCTCCCTTTTTCTTTAGAGGATATGAAGAAAGTCACAAACTCCTGTTTAATATGTAATGAATTAAGGCCAAGGTTAGTTAAAAATGTTGGAACACTTGTGAAAGCTACTACTCCATTTGAAAGGTTGAATCTTGACTTTAAAGAACCTTTACCTAGTGTCTCAAGAAATCACTATATTTTAACAATAGTTGATGAATTCTCTAGATTTCCGTTCACGATCCCTTGTGACATTTCTGCAAAAACCGTAATATTGCACTTGAAGAAAATTGTCTCTATATTTTTGGAATGTCATCATTTATTCATTCTGACAGAGGATTATCTTTCATGCCTCACGAATTAAAATCATTTTTAACTTCTCAAGAAATTTCAACAAGTCGTGCTACTCTCTATAATCCAGCAGGAAATGGACAGGTTGAACGTTATAATGGAATAATCTGGAAAACTATACAACTTGCTTTAAGATCTAATTATATGAAAACTGAACAATGGGAAGGAGTTATCCAAACAAATCTGCATTCCATTCGCTCCTTGTTGTGTACAGCAACAAATACCACTCCTCATGAACGAATGTTTTCTCATCCTCGAAGATCCTATAACGGCTGTTCCATACCTACTTGGCTTATAAAGCCTGGTCCAGTTCTTGAGAAAAATCAGATGCATGATAACAAATATGAACCAATTGTTTAAGAAGTGGAATTAATTGAAGCTAACCCTGACTATGCGCATGTAAAATTGGTGATGGAAGGGAAACAATTGTTTCTATAAGACACTTGGCTCCAAGAGGGGAAACTACCAGATCTGAAGACAAGAAGGGTGCAGAGGAAAATGTTCAAGTTTATCCAGATCTGCAGCCAATAAACTCAGACTCAGCCATTACTTTAGAAGACTCGACTGAACAGAACATGAACACATTAGCATTGCGTACTACAGCTTGTCACAGGCAACCTCCTTCATACTTGAAGAACTACATCAGGGACTGAAATAACTAGATTAAAATTAAAGGGGGGGGGTAAATGTAATATTATTCTTATGTAATCTGGCATCACTTAATTTTGTTTTCTGTATTGGCAACACCGAGTACAGTCATTGTGTAAACAGCAATCATGTAACCTTACTTCAAAGTCATTAAAAGCTAAGTTCCGTCCATTCAACTCTGTTTTTACTTTATTTATAGTACAATATCAATTAGATATTTATATTTATACCGAATTGAAATTTTTTTAAATATATTAATTAGTTTTTTCGAAGACAAACTGTTAGTTCCCCGAGCCTTAATATTATGAATTTATTCAAAATTGTTATTTTTTGTTATATCTGCTTTCTATTTGAATGTTTTAAGAATATTTCAAAAATGTCACTTCATTATACACAATTGCATTTAAGAAACATAGAATACACATGCATACAGGAAATTTACACATTTTTAAAAATATAAATTTTAGAAAACAGAAATTTTTATAAAAAAATCTTACCTAATCAAAAAAAATGTAGCCTATAATTTATTCTTGATTCCCGTTCAATTTCCATTGATTTAACGAATGGTATGAAATGTCTTTTACTATTGTTTAGATGAAAAGCAGGTGTTTTATATATGCAATATGTTAACAACTATTACCTGTCCATTATAACTATCATTTTTTCAAAAAGCGCGTTTTCAATCCTCATAAACAAGTTATTAAGTATTTAAAAGTATAAAAGTTTCGAAAGGAGGAATAGTACACAACAAAAAAACTTCACCCATGTACTAAATTTCAAATTAAAAGCAAATATTTTCATCATATTTACAAACTTGGATCCAAAAGTACGTAAACAAACTAACAGCTAAACTTGCAGTTAAGTTTCATTTAATCTACAGTTCATTGTGTATGATTAAATGAAATTTTGTGGAAGCTTTGCAAGTTCTCAGATTTTAAAAGTCAATATTCACACTTAATCTGGCAAAGTGGGCTTGGCCTGTGGCAACTGATTATTTTTTAAAAGTCATTTTAAAATACTTCTAATTCATATAACGGCTTGTATGTTACATCATTGGAAAGGTAATGATTTGGAGATTTTACAAATATCAAAAACTCAAAATCGATTTTCAAAAAGTTTTTACCCTACTGACTGCTCTTAAGCAAAGCTAATATTTATTTTAAGAGTAGTCGGTACCCCCCGTATAACGACAAAGTTAAATTGAGCTTTTTTATGTATCTTTTTCTTAGAAACTGTTAAACTCAGTCTACAGTTAATTGTGCATGACTAAATGAGAAAATATGGAGGCTTTGCAACTTCTTTCAGATTTAAAAAGCCAATATTTACACTTAATCTGTCAAAGTGGGCACAGCATTTCAGCTGATTATTTTTTTAAAAGTCATTTTGACATGCTTCTAATTCACAAAATAGCAAATAATTTTATAGCACTAGAAAAGTCATGAATTGGAGATTTTAGAAGTATCAAAATCTCAAAATCGATAATCTGAAGATTTTTAGCCTACTGGCTACTCTTTAAAAAACTTAAAATGCTTACTTTGATGATAACATCTGCATAAAATGTAGACAGCATATGTTCTCTTTTTTTTTTTACTTTAACATATAATTTGCTAATATAGTTTGACAAAAAAACAAACTAAATGCTAGCGAACATTTCTAAACAGTTGATTTAAATTTTATTTTATTTCAGGTATAATAAATCACATGTTTTAACAAGAAACACAATGGAGCGTACGTATGTAATCTTAAAAAGAAGATTTCCACGAGTATCAAAAGGCTTGAGCTGCATCATAGAGAGAGTACCAGCCATAGTTTAACTTTTTGTGTTCTTCACAACATATATATACGTCTGGGTAAGAATATTTTGTAAATTAATTATTTGCCAAGTCTTTGTAAACTTTCAATGACTATAAATTTACATAATCACAACTTTAAACATGTTTAATGCTTACATTTACAAATTGTGTACGCATTCTTAAATGTATTTTGCATGAAATCTATACTTAATTTAAAATTTTAAAAGAAATATTAATAAATTATAAATATAATATTCTACATACTGAGATTATAATTTTAAAAAAACTAAAAAGGTTACATTAACTGATTAGAAATTTTTTTACAAAAATGTCGAACACTTAAAATTTTTGAGAAATACTACAGAAAAATTATATTCCTTTTAAAAGAAGCTTTTGTATTTTACAAAGAACACACATGAAACAGATTGAGAAGAAAATACACCTGTATTCTTGTTATACTGTTGTCAAGCCAAAAATTTTGTTTGTAATTCATAAAACATGAAATTTTGGAGGCAAATACTTTGAATTGATTTTAAAAAATAAAAGAAAATGCGTTTAAAAAGGGGCAATGACACTCTGTTTATAAGTGTAAAATTATCACAGCTAATACCTCAATGTTATCAGCAAAGTGTCCTCTATTCTTAGGACTAAAATCAATGCATTTTAAGGTTCGTTTAGAATTATATTAGACTATTTTATGTTTGGATAAATGTATTATAATTTGATATAAAGGATGTTTTTTTAGAGGTATAGAACTTTAAATTGCAATAAAACAACGATGTATTATTCTATTGACATGAATTTTTTTTATTCGAAAGATAATCTTGTGGCATTACATTTTAAATATGATTTCTGGCATAGGACTGCCACGGTTGGCTCGGATGTAGTCCAATCTGGACGTCCAATTTTCGATGACTTTTTCCAACATTTGTGGCCGTATATCGGCAATAACACGGCGAATGTTGTCTTCCAAATGGTCAAGCGTTTGTGGCTTATCCGCATAGACCAATGACTTTAGATAGCGCCACAAAAAATAGTCTAGCGGTGTTAAATTACAAAATCTTGGAGGCCAATTCACAGATCCAAAACGTGAAATTAGGCGGTCACCCAACGTGTCTTTCAATAAATCGATTGTGGCACGAGCTGTGTGACATGTTGCGCCGTCTTGTTGGAACCACAGCTCCTGGACATCATGATTGTTCAATTCAGGAATGAAAAAGTTAGTAATCATGGCTCTATACCGATCACCATTGACAGTAACGTTGTGGCCTTCATCGTTTTTGAAGAAGGATTCCACCAGTCCATAAAGCGCACCAAACAGTCAGTTTTTCTGGATGTAACGGTGTTTCGACATACACTTGTGGATTAGCTTCACTCCAAATGTGGCAGTTTTATTTGTTGACGTAGCCATTCAACCAGAAGTGCGCTTCATCGCTAAACAAAATTCGATTATGAAAATCGGGAACAATGGCAATCTCGTTTTGGGCCCATTCGACGAATCTACGCCTTGCTTGATGATCGTTTTGATGAATTGCCAAACCAAACTGTGAATAAATCACTTGACAACTGTTAAATCGGTCGCCATCTTGGGAAGTAATGCCAACTTAAACTTCTATGCCTGGAAAAAAACACTCTTTATATATATAATTAAAACACAGTATAATAAAACCCAAACTTTTGAGATTCATAAAAAATGTTATAGATATATATTTAGGAAAGAAATCTTCATTAACTGGTATATCAAAAAGCTAAATTTTAAAATGCATTTTCATACTAAAATGCAGAAAAGTAATGATTTGGCAATTATTTGTTTGAGTAAAACAGTAATAATCATGCTAATATTTATAAGAATACATAGTTTCAACTCTTATTCCTAATCATAATAATTATATTGTTTGTCACTTAATGTACTATGGTAGATGATCCTGAACCACCTGCAGATCCCCGTACAGAAGCTTCGGTACGACACTTAGAGCTAGACAATGAAGATATAACACAGAGCTTTGAAACAAGATCACGTTGCCCAGCTGGCTTTGCCAAAAGAAACGTCCTCGTTACAAATTTTTTCTCCGATTAATTTTAAACATTTTTATAAAAATCACAATTTCAATAAAAAAAAAGTCACCACAAAGTTATTGTATTAATATCTATTTATTCTGAATTTTGTAAAAACATTTTAGGGCTATCTTTCAAGGTAGGCAATGAAATCTTCTGTACTTCTGTTTTTGCCTTTCTTTAATTTTTTCCCTCAACAGCTCCATCCGCAATTTGTGTTCCTCTTCCATGTGTTTGATATTTAGCCGATGTTCTTCAATGCATGCTGCAGCTCTGGCAGCAACTTCCTCCGCTGCTCCCTCCGGAGAAGTAACCAGAAGTACAAGTAACCGGAGGTAGAAAAACAGTGGTGAATTGAAGTTCTAACCTGGGGTTAGTTTTAACTTGACTGGCGGTTACTTAACCTCAGGTGTCATCGATGGGTCGGGTTAGCGGTGAATACGAGCATTAATCTCTGAATCCGGAATCACCAATCTTTTTTTTTTCTAAATCTAAACATATTTTTGTGGCCTTCATAAAGTCGACACCTAAAACACACTGATACTGCATCTCATCAATGGCATGGAAACTCCACTGCTTCGCAAATTCTCGAAACTCAACGATCCCCAAATTCAATCATTTCGCACCCTGCGCTGTGACTACCGCTGCATCTGACCTTCTCTTGGGTCTGAATGAAAAATATGATTTGAATAACTCGGTGGAAATAAAAGATTTTTCAGCCTCTGTATCCCACGAAGCCTTGATAAAAGTGTCGTGCAATAATATCGGAATATATATGGTAGCCAGTGTCGGTTTAACCTCATTTCGGGTCCTGGGCGCAAAGGATTTGCGGGCCTTCTTTGCATTGGATGATAGAAATTTATAACCAGAAACTATGTTTAAATACAGCTTATACGGGCCCTTCCGAGCCCCGTGTCCCTGGGCGCCCGCCCCAAGCGTCCAGTGGATAAACCGGCACTGACGGTAGGCCCACCAGACTTAACCGTATGGCTCCGATTACATTTGGATCCCCGTTTGGCAGAAACATTTCTAACCAACCGATTCTTAGATCCTCGATTATCATGATCTCTTCAGACCATCCGATTCTTCGATCGTCGATTACCATAATCGTCTCGGACCATCTGACTCTCGGATCCCTGATAACCGAAAACCCTGCTATAACTGTTATCATTCGAATCACTATATACACCCTGTGATGAATCCGGTCTCTCCCCCTAATTGTTAAAATTGGTGTCAACAGACATAAGAAAATTAAAGAAGTTTCCCTAATTGCTGGGAAGGAATTTCGCAAATGGGTGGTCAGAAATTCCGAGCCCTTTTTCCCAGGCTGTCCCGACCGTCAAAAAGAGACGCCGTAACATTGTGCTTTCGTTTTCTCACGATTCAATGACGACAGCGCGTCTGAGAACTTAAAATATAGGCGAGACAGACTCCCAATAGGCGGCATACGAACAAGAGAAAAAGAAGGAATTAGGCGGTGAGGGATCGTGAGAGACGAGAGGTATATAAGGAGAGCAAAGGAATACAAAAGGAGACTGGATTTTGAGGGAACCATTTGACACCCCTTCAGCGAGAGGAAAAACGATAGTGAGTCCGTTAAGTACGGCAGATTCAAACTGTGGAGACTGGAATTTAGGGAACTGACTGAGGCCCCTATAGTAATGAATAAAACGATTAAGTCTGCGAATTAAGACGGATTCTGAACCGGGTAAATTGCTAAGGAGCAACTACACGGCGGATTTAGAGCCAGTGAACTCACCCAGACTCGGTGTGGAATTACCGAGAGTGAATTCTTTTTACATATCCTACGTATAGAACTTTTCTCTAGAGTGTCAATTTATGTCATTATTTTATGCGAGAGATATGAGACATTGCAGCAAAAGAGACTCGAAATCTGAGGACCCTTTTGCTAATTAATTGTGATGGAATATTTTTTTGATGATTTTCGTACTGAGAAATAAATAGTTTATCCCAAAGCTGTGTGAAGTCATTATAATCCCTTGCATCAAATTGCCGATTTACCACGCCCCTATGAAGCCAATTTCCATTTATCAGCCTTTCGGATGACCTACTTCTCGAATCCCATTCTTGTCGTCTAACATCACATCTCGAACCATAGGTTCCGGTCCATCCGTGTCTTTCCTCATACTTCGCAACCAGTTGTAAAAACACAGCCTTTGTTGTTGGGTTAAGAACCTCTCTACATAATCCATCACCTGTAGGGACAATCTCATCACTACATGATTTATCTCAATCTTTCTTCGGCCATTCTCAGATTTAACTGTTTTTGAAGTTTAAGTGATTTATATACAAATTCTGACCCTTAGCTTGTATTGAACAATAGAACTCAGCCTCTTGCTCCGATCTATTTCTGACAACGAGAAAACAGTTAGTTAACACCTCCTTAAAAAGTGTAAAATCTGTCGCTGTCCCAGTCACACAGGTGTAACCGATTACCTCGAACAAGTCCTGTGCCCTATCCATGTGATGACCCTTAGACACAAGCCAAATTTGCGGGTATCCCATAATAACTTACATTATTTGCTATACTTTCCAAGAAATCTTGAACATTATCCTTAGAGGGAAAAAAATTTAAGGTAGAGCCTTCAAAGTTGCTGCGACTCCTAGCCCAGGGTTAGATTCGGTTGGGCGTCACCTAGTGATTATTGGTGTTTGGGAGTTTCAGTAAAGATCAGCCATAACAAGTTTTAAATTCAAATTTATTCCTCCCCACACAATTAAAAGGTAGGAAGTGCACTAAATAACTAATTAGAACAGCAATCGCACGGCTCTTAAGACTACTTAACATATAAGTATAATTTACTCCTCTTACTCTTGGAACACTTTGGACTTCTACGCTATAATTCACCATAATTCTTATACTTAATTGTACGACCTCCGGTCGTAAATCTTCAGCTCATATTTATCGTTTACAATCCGATTATCAATAATCGACCATCCACCTACTACCCATCGAATAACATCGCGTACCTAAATGTCAACGCTTAAATAGACAACTCATTTAAATAATTCAAGTCTTCTTCTTTGGAAGGAAGTTTTCTATAGAACATACAGTTAAAAAGAATAATTTTACCCCAAAAGGATTAGTAAAAGGTTGATGAATAGACCCGTTACTTAGTTGTTAATGACGCTGATTGCTGTGCCATGGGGCATGGGTCGGAACCATGGATATTTGTAAATGAAGAGTACTTGCGGCATGGGAGTACTTTAAATAGCCATCGAGCAGCAAGTTCTCTTGTGAGGTTGGAGGAAGGGGAAGAGAGGTGAGAGACCTCTGACCCTCCCAATGTATTCTCCCACAAAATTGGGGTGGAACCGAGAAAAATCGTACTGTCGCCTACATGGTGCTGAACGTCATGCTAATGACAGGCGTAAAAATCTAGGTCCTTGCCGTGTTGAATTTCGTGGATCTTGCTCTGATGTTACTGTCGATCAGGTGGCATAAATTACAACACTTTTCATTCACACGACCCCTTTATACCAGAGAAGGTGGGGATACCTTCAAGATAGTGTTAATGGTTTTTCAAGGACAATCCATAGTTATTGTGAACAATCAAATAATCACCCAACAGTCTTAGACAGTTTTAAAATAATTTTTGTGTGTGTCACAGCTCTAAGACCATCAATTACTCTCAATTTAATATAATACATCTTTCATAATATTTCTAAATATGAACTAATTCTCTCAAAAAAGGAGGAGTTTCTTTCATTTAATTCTAGAAGATAATTCATTAAATTCTATTTATTAATTCATTCATTTAATTCTAATAATTCTCGATCAGTTATTATAGCAAGCTTTGATATTTTTTATTGGGTATATGAAATATATCCAGTGCACCTCAAGTTTCACACAAGGCTTACACAAGTAAATAAAACAGAAAGAAATATAAATAAAATAGAGCAAAAGTAACAAAAAAGAATAATTAAAACCCAAACGGAATAACAAAAACAATAAAGTCTCAAAATCAAGCAAGAACAAAGAAATTGTAAATTCATAGAAAGTTACAAAATCAAGTCAATGAAGTTGCAAAATAGTGTGAATGAAGTTTCTCTTGGACCAAGCTGCAAAGAATTAGGAGGCCGATTGATTTTGAAAGTATGTTGTTTTTCCTTCAAGCATTTTCTTCCTTAAATTTTGAACAACAACAAAAAAAAAAGATTGAATATTCAACATTTTGTTCACCACCAACATTGCAGCCACAAAGTTTGGAAGGAGATGGGTTAAATCTGTGTAAGTGCACTTTGAAATTACCAAGAGCATTAAGGTATTGTGTGATTTTACAGTTTGTAAAAAAAGTGATCCCAAGACAGTCTTTGCGGAATGTCTTGCGATTACTTTTTTACAAATAAAAATAAATAAATAAAGCTCTGACATTAGATTTAAACTTTGTGATTATATCACACAATGTACATTCTAATGACAAGAAATATACCACTGAACTCAAATAATTCCAGTACAAAACTGTATTTATAATATGTGACAATCCTACCAAAAATTCCCTGTAAGCCCCTAAACCTCTCCTTCGAAAAATAAATGATTATTACATTTTATATAAATTAAACTATATACTACAATAAGTTTTAATTCTTACAAATAATAAAATTTATTAAAAAACTAAAAATAGAATAATAAGAAATTCCAAACAAACAAACAGCACTTTCATTTGATATTGACAAACTATTGATAAGAGGGTTTCCTGAATTTAATACTGTTGTATTACTATTCAAATTGTGTATGGTGTGGAACACTATTTCCAATTAAAAATAAATTTTTAATACCTTTTATTCAAAATTTCTCACTTATATTTAGCAACCAATATTTGATTTTAATAAATGTATGTGTGACCTTCTCAGATTCTTTTCAAAGATATTAATCTGAACAGTGTATCACTATATATATCCCTTATTTGCGTAAAATCTGTGTTTGAAACTCGAAAAAAACTAATTTTCATTTGAAATAACATATTTATTAAAAATCAAATTTAATTTACCAGAATTTCTAAATTTACATGCCCTTTTTGTTTTTAAATGTCCTTTAATTTAAATGATGTTAATAGTCGGTTTTGATAAAGAGAAATATCACATTTGATGATTTTACCAGATTTTCCTCCTTTATTAAAACAAATTCATTTGTGCGTTGTTCAATTTCTATATGTCATTGTGAGCAATAAATGACAGAATTTCTTATACCTAAGATTTGGCTACTACATCAGAAGATAATAATATATTTGAAACAAATTTCTTTCCTTAACAGACGAATTTATGTAATTCCTCCAGAAAAAATGGAAAGAGAATCTACAGCCTCTGACAATAAAGTTCGGTAAATGAAGTCAGACTGGTTGATCTGGCAACACTGATGAAACAAAACGCTGCACATGTGTAGCGGCAGGTGTTGACCATCTGTCCCCACCGTTGTTCAGCTGAGACTCCACACACATTTGTGTTCCATGTACGACTTGTTTTACAAAGTACTTGTTTAGTACGTTGGCTCTTAACCAAGAATATTAAAATGAACGAACAAAAAATCAATTTAAACTTTTGTTTTAAGTTTGGAAAGACACCAAAAGAAGCTAATGTGAGGCTGGTACGTGTTAATGAAGATCAAGCACTGCCCATGAAGTGTGTGTACGAGGGGTTTGCCGTTTTCGAAATGCAAGGAAAGTATTTCTGACAACCCCCTTAGCGGAAAACTGTCATCCTCCGTCAGCGACGAAAACATTGAGAAAGTGAGGAAAATAATCACTAAAGAGATCGTCAATTAACTGTGCGCGTGATAGCTGATAAACTGCAGAATAACCTTAACCGTGAATCCGTGCGCCAAATCGTTCCCCAGAATTTAGGAATGAGGAAAACATGTTATGGATATTGACGATATTCCTGATATTCAACGAAACGTAACGAGGCTTTGTACTCCATCCCAAACGAAGACTTTTTGCAAAGTTTCCAGGGTATATATAACAGATTTCAGTAGTGCATAGCTGTGGAAGGTGACTATTTCTAAGGACAGTAAGGTAACCTTCGTTAACATTTCATCTACATGAATGTTACAGGACTATCCACCGAACTTTATTGTCAGCAGAGGTAGTATTTCATAGTATTTATACATAACTAATTATTCCTTCACCTAAACACGTGACTGTATTTTTTATAACGCGTTTTCCTTGTACATAAAAACTTTATATTTGAATAATTCCCGCTCTTGCTCTTTATCAACATGTAAAGCGTGCATGTATTTTTGTGCTATGTGTTTCCTGTGTTGTGCAGGGCTGCATTAGCCCAGTGGTCAAGGTATCGGGTCATGGCAGGTATGTCATGAGTTCGAGCCCAGTACCACTAAAGACCCGCCGTGTAGGGGTGCGATGCATGTTAAATCTGTCGAGAGCTCAAACGACCTTCCCTTGGTGTGGTGTGGTAGTTAGGAGAGAGGGGAGGCAGCTCATGTGTCGTCCTCGTCCCTTGGTCATGGTTCAAAATTACGAGTTCCGTCGCCGAAAGCCCTCGTATAGAGGAACAGAGAGAGTGCGACGTTAATATTCTCTCATTCCTGTGTTCTGCCCATATATGTTTGTGTGTAGTCATGAATAAAAGCTGGATATAAATAAAAAATTTGATGAATGGAAATGATGGACATTTTTTTAGGGTAAGCGGACGAGAGACTCGTCGGCTATTTGTCGTAAAAAATAGTGAGCTAACACTCTATTCGCTGCCTCGTAGGAATCGAAAAATATTGAAGAAAACTGCTTTAATATTTCCTTTTAATTTTTAGAGCAGGTGGAAAGGAATGAATTATTTGTTAATTTAGAATCGACAGAAAGTCTCTTATTGCAGCCATGAACGAGTTTAAAATCCCTGATAAGTTATTAAAGCTGATAAGCCTGACATTAAGTGAGACTAAGATTGTGGTCGAAGTGCAGGGTGATCTTTCGGACCCATTGGAGGTAGAGAATGGCGTTCGACAGGGAGATGCACTGGCGTGTCTTCTATTTAATATAGCATTAGAAAAAGTAAAAACTGGGGAAATATTTTTAATAAATCGATACAACTGTTGGCTTTTGCTGATGACATTGATATCATCGCTCGAACATCCACCGCGACAAGACAGATCTTATTTTTAGAGAAAGAGGCTCTCAGGATGGGACTGAAAATCAATGAGAATAAGACCAAGTGCATGCCTTGCACTAAATCATCTTTTAACAATTCTCATTTTAAAATGGAAGAGTATAATTTTGAAGTTGTTGACAGCTTCACTTATTTAGGTTCAGAAATTAACAATAGAAACTATAGTACTACTGAAATCCAAAAGAGAATTACTATGGCTAAGAGATGTCTTAATGGAATACGAAAATATATGAAATCAAATTTAATCAAAAGAAAACACATGCACAAAAAAAAAAGATTTTATTGTATAAAAGTCTTTTAAGGGCAGTATTAACTTATGCATGTGAAATTTGGTGCATGTCTCTAACTCATCTGTTAGAGATACATCTGTTAGAGATTAGAACATAAGTATCTACGAAAGGAAGATTTTACGATTCATTTTTGGAGAAATTCAGGAAAATGGAACATGGGAAAGATCAAATTTAAAGCTCTATCAATCATATAAAGAATCTGATATTGTTAACTTCATCAAAATACAACGAATTAAATGGGCAGGATCACATTATCAGAATAAACGAAGACCGTACCACTAAAAAAGTCTTCAATGCTCAACCAATTGGCACACGAAGAAAGGGCAGGCCAAATCTTCGATGGATTGATGGCCTAGAAAAAGATCTCATAGTTTTAAGAACTAGAAAATGGAGAATACTCGCAGGAAGAAGGCTGTACTGAAAAAGGCTTCTTGAGAAGGCCAAGGCTGTTGGGCCACTGTGGATGGAAGGATTTGTTAATTACTGCTGTAAAAAAATTGTCCATTTTGGTTTAAAAAAATGACCGCTTAAGGCAGAGATTCTCAAACTTTTTTGCCTCATAGACCCCTTGACAGGTTTTTCGGTTTGGGGTAGACCCTACTTACAAAATATTAAATTTTTATAAATTCATCAACTTTTATGTGTTCTTGACAGCAGGTATAGAGCTACTTACTTTAAAACATTTAAACTTTTAACTGTAGTGAAGGGAAGTTTTTAAAACTTTAGAAAGAATATATTAATTAATTAAATTAAAACTTAATGCATAAAATAACTGTTACACCAAATAACTGAGCAACAAACAAATGCTTTCAGTGAGAGGGATGAATGTGGGAATGCAATAACAAATTTTCAACATTTGGCATCAATCTTGTCGGGTTTAACCTTAAATATGTCATCGGTTAAGAGTGTCCAGTCTTTTCTTCTTTCTTTTTTTGTTTTAGAGATTGGCAAGTGCACTGAAACTCCTTCTCAATCGGAAAATTTTTTTTAACTTTTTCAAGATATTCCATAATTACACTCATGTCCATAAATTAAGGATAATGAAGTTCAGGCAAAGAAAAAGACAGAAGCAAAATAAATTTGACTTAGTTGAAAAATCTATTTATTAAACAAAAGATAAAGAGCAAAAAAAAGATGCTATATGTTTGACATAACTAATAAAAATTGCGATTTTTACTCCCTGAAGCAAATTTAAAAAAAAACCTATTTACAAAAAACAGTATAACATGGTTAATATGATGGTTAATACGGAGTATGTCTCCCGGATGATGCAATACATGCCTTACAACGCCTAGGCATGCTGAGTATCAAATTATCAATCTGATCTTGGGGAACATTACACCACTCATCAAGCAATGCCCTCCGAAGTTCCAGTAAACAGGTGGGAGGGGGTTGACGGGCTGCAATTCGTCGGCCAAGCCTATCCCACACATGCTCTATTGGATTCAAGTCCGGTGAGTATGCTGGCCAATCCATACGGGTGATATCCTCCGATTGAAGGCATTCGTCTACAACAGTGCTTCTCAAACTTTCAATACTGGTGCCCCCCTTTTCAATCACAATTTTTATCGCCCCTTATACATTAATAATGTACTGAATGCAATAATAATGCACTTTGACGCTAAAGCAACAATCTTTATTATAAACCGTACAAATTCATGACATAAGTATTAAAATGTGTATATGTTTCTTATAAGCAAAAAAAATTAAGTAGTAGGATAATTATGTTATTTTTCTTCTATCTAATTTTTAAATTGAAACGCATTGCAAAATGTGGTGTATAGATATCAAAATATAAATATCAGCTAAATATAGAAAAAGGTCAATTTCTAATCATAATTCTAATAACAGACAATTTCTAATTTCCAATTTCAATTTCTAACAAATAAAAATTTCTAATAACAGAGGGTCAATTTCTAATCATAAGCATTCCTTTGAAAAACTTTGCTCTGTAAGACAAGCCCTTGGAAGTTGAAAATACTTATTAAATTTGTTCTTAATTTAGTATTAATTAATTAGTTATAAGATACTCTGTGTAGCACTGATACATTAAAATATACCGGCTTAAGTACCCGCTCTTTTCACGAGTTCATTTATAAGAAAATAAAACACATTATTGATATAATCGCTGAATTGTAAGGAGAGTAAATCCAAGTGCGCGACAATGTTTACAAAATTGTAAAATGATTTTTTTAAAGGATTGCTCAAATTATAATTAGTTTTAAACGAACTGTAATTTTAAGCCTCACATAATTAGCATTTAGAATTGATGTTGAATAATGAACAATAAAAAAATTCTGATGAAGAATAATTGTATTATTTTTAATATTTAAAGCGAAAAGACTTCAACATGTTTTAACCCTGGAGCGGGCGCGCACTCGATACTAATGGTCGAGCGGGGTTATTGTGAGTCACCCTAATCTTTTTTTTATAATTATTTTTATAGTACACAATAAAAATCGTAATTCCAGTGAATAATTTAATTAAGAGAAAATATACTCACCAACTTTCAAGGACACAGAAAATATTTCGGAAAAAAAGTTATCACACCGAGAACTCAGTCAAAACAAGTACCTTAAGATTGTAAAAAAAAAGTTTTTCACTCCCAAAAAAGAGGGAGATATGTGACAAATATATTTTAGTTCACGTTAAGACTGACAAACAGAAGGAAAGTGTCTGGGCCATTGGTAACAATTTAACAGTTTTGCCAGAATTACCGATTTCGTGCACTCGGTGCTCGGCGTGACCGCTCCCGGATTAAAAGTGTATTTATTACAATATGGATGTTCTAAAAGAAATTATGTAAAACGTTTTTCATTATGCTTTATATATTTGGGATTACTCATAAAAATAAATCTTGGCCTAGTAATCCTTCAAAGGGCTCTTTGTGCTTTTATAAAAATAATAAAAATATTTTACAAGGAAAAAAGCGCATTAGAAATAGTTTATTTACAACTTCCCTAAATGAAAAAACAAATACATAAGAGCAGGGACGTAACTAACCGTACAAGTAAGTTCGAAGGTCAAACCACAGCAAATATATTCTGCTGCCTACAGCTGATGGCAATAATATATAACAGTGATAAATTTTTTATCTTCCTAAAATTTTTTTTCATTATGGGACTGGGTTTTTTCCCCCCTGATAAGAAAACGTAATAAAAAAATCACTCATCGTGGGATTACAACAAATCAAATAAAATGTTTTTTTATTTGGTTATAGTATGAAAGATAGCTAATGAGGTTTTGAAGTAGAAGCTTTTATTTTTGATTTCGTAATATCGCAGATGATATATATAAATTATATCAGTGCAAATGTGTATTTTTTATGTCAGAAAGTATTTTGTTTTACTTCATTCTAGTAAATAAATTTTTCTTAATCTTTTATTTTCGATATGCTCGCGCCCCCCTTGCAGGTTTATCGCACCCCCAGGGGCGCGCCCCACAGTTTGAGAAACACTGGTCTACAAGGTTTGCACGGTAAGGAAGGGCGTTGTCATCCATAAACAGAAATTCAGTACCCATGGCGCCCCGAAACAAACATTCATGCTGTTCCAGAATGACATCCCGATAGATGTGGCCTGTCATCGTTACACTCTGAAAATGCAGGTCAGTTCTGGAACCAAGAATAATTCCTCCCCAAATGAGCCCTCCTGCACCACCGTAACGGTTTCGTTCAATGGTGTTCTCTTGGTAACGGGTACCTGGCGCTCTCCATATTAAAGTCCGGCGAGAATCAGACTGCAAACTAAGCCTGGACTCGTCGGAGAGAGAGAAAACATCACACAAGACCACTTTTGTGGTGTCCACAATGCATGCTCTCTACTCCAGGTTAATCGCAGGCGACAGTGAGTTGCGGTAAATGGAACACATCTGACAGGCCTACGCGTATATAGACCAATGTGCCCTAAGCGTCTGTACACGGTCTGCCTTGAAACTGTCGTACCGGTAGCTGAAGAGAGCTGACGAGACAGGTATGATGCTATGCTCCGTCTGTTTCTTTTTGGCGGTAACTGCCAAATATATATATATATATATATATATATACATTCTGCGTTGTAACTCGGGGGCGACCTGTGCTGTAACTTCTACTCATTACCATCATCTTGGAATCGTTGCCAAAGCCTGGAGATGACACTCTGGGTGATTCAAGTTCCTCGGATACTTCCAGCTGGGTACGTCCACATTCCAGTCGTCCAATAATTCTACCACGTAAAAAATCATCCAAATGCTTCCTTTGTGCCATAACTATGCGATTATTGCACTGAAAGGCTTTTAAAGCGCTTGTGAGCAATTTTACTTCTTTGCCACCATTCCTTATATACCCTTCTCTTACACTCTCGTCATTGTGACGTACTATCCGCGCCATCTGGTGGTTTTCTGTAATTTGCATATTCTTCTTCAAGATGTGTGTGATAATTCTACACAGGTGAAATTTTTATTTTAGAGTTCAGTTTCTGTGTGATTCTGAATTATCCTTAATTTATGGACATGAGCGGAGAATAAATAATAGATATATCTTTTTAATGCCAAAATTGTTGATATCCGTTTCTAACTTTACTTTAAGATCTTCGTTAGTGTCTGTTCTTAGTGCCTAATTCTTGTAACCTGACATTTTTTTTCAGAGCGAATATATGAATTCATTGCCTACTGTGATATTACGATAGTCAAAGCATTCTCAAACCTAGTTTCAAAATCTAAAAAAGGAGCAATTAAATGTTGAACGTAGGTTGAAACGTCATTTTCTTGGCAGATTGTCTGTGGCAATTGAGAAACTAGGAAAATTTGCGACGTCCAAAATTATACTCCTTAGCTTAATTCTGGCAAGAAAGAGACTGGAATATGGTTCTTGTTTTAATAAAATGTATACTGTCGCCTTGTAATTGCAAATTAACCTCATTAAATTTAGTAAATAAATCTGTTAAATAAGTAAGTCTGGTTTCCGCTTGATTAAATTTCCTTTTAAAATTAAAATCACAATCTGATTTTTATGAGAGCTACTATCGTAGACCCTCGTTTACATCTCAAGGACTCCCAAATTATTTTTCAGCTGACGTGGACCCCTTGCAGGTAGTCATAGACCCCTAGGGATCTATAGAGACCACTTTGGGAGTCACTGGCATAAGGGGTTTAAAAGGATTTGTCTATAAAAAGAACACGTGAAAAAGAAATCAGGTTTACTATATTCGTCTCCAGTAGTTCAGCATTTACTTTTATTGTAGAGAAAAAAAATTAAAGAAATATGAATTACATCATCAACTATTACCACTATAGAAATAAAAATATTTTTTATATTTATGTAAAAATGACTTCCCACCCACGGCTTCAAAATACGAGTAACCTTACCAAAAAACAGTATTACCCTCTCATCATAATTAATAAGAAAAAAAGAGAATAAAATTAATTGAAAGTTCCATAAAAGATACTATCAAAATTATTAACAACAGCTCAGAGCCGTTCTAAAAGAAAGCTTCTCACCAGTAGCTGAGGACATACCTACCAGTGAGAGAGCGAGAAATAATTCAATTGGCAAGCATAGAACATATTTAATGAGGCACCATCCCGCAGAGAGGTGGTAGAAATCTGTGCGCTTCTCTAATTTGTCCTTTTTTTGCGGAACGAAATCAGAAAGTAGACACGGAATTTGGAAGATAAAAAAGATGAAATGGAGAATAAAAGCAATTAATGCCGTGGTGCTCGTGGTACAAAATGTTAAAATAAAGGGGAAGGACAAACACTGCTGAATCGTGTAGTGATGATGGGAGTGTCGTTGAACAGCGAACGAAAAGAGAAGGCGTTGACACAGAGAGTGTCCATAATGTGATGCCATCTGCTGGAAAATGAGTAAAATAAAAGATGACCCACAAAAGATGTGGAACATGGAATTAAACTAAACTACCACGTAAGACCGATTCAAAAGAATGTGGGTTTAAGTCGAAGTAATTTAAAGGAGATGAAATCTTGCACACGCAAAATGACAAAAGTTAAAATTAGAGAAATTTAAAAAAAAAATTGAAAAGAGTTACCAAACTCTATATTCAGGATCTCCGAAGTCTTTTAAGGATTGGAAAATGCTGATATATGTGGTGAAGAGCATCTCTAGGTCTTTTTGCGGAGCTTGGGACCGAGTTATCATAGGCAGGGATGACTCGGATAGATTGGTTAGGAATTTGAAGTAATCTGTCAAAAAACCTTTTTGGACTGATTTTTAATGAGATCATGAATTGGATCAATTTTGAGAGCTTTGTGCAAGATTTCCTTTTGACAAACCAGGGAGCATTAGTAATTTTTCGAAGGTGTTTATTTTGAAAAACATGCAATTTTTTCAAGTGAGTTACTGCAGCAGAAGCCCAGATGGGAGATGCATATAACAAAATTGGTCGGAGAAATAATTTATAGAGCAAAACCTTGTGTCTGATTGGCAGCTTACACTTTCGAGAAATTAAGAAATTGAGCGTTTGGCTCATTCCTGCCGCTTTTTGAAGTACCGCACGGATGTGGGGGGGGGAGAAGTTCAATTTTGCGTCAAGAATGAATCCTAGGACTTAAATTCAGTGACCCAGGAGACGGGTTGGTCAAAAATGTAGATATTGGGTAAGTTTCCTATACACCTTTGTTTCGTAAAAAGGAGGCTTGCGCTTTTTGATGCATTAACTTTGATTTTCCAAGCAACGAGCCAGAGCTGAAGCCTTGTGATGTAATTTTGTAATCTTTCAATAATTTTGAAATTATAAGTGTGTTGACTAATGATAGCAGTGTCATCCGCATACATAGCTAAATGGACATTGTCAGCCTTCGGAATATCGTTAATATATAGGTTAAAAAGTCTTGGTCCAAGCAAACTTCTTTGAGGAATTCCACTTTTTACTGGACGAGAGCTGGAGAGGCAGTTTTCAACTCTAACTCTAAACTCTCTCGAGTTTAGGTATGAGTGAATAATTTTTAGGATTTGGTCCGAAAATCCAAGTCTCATCATCTTGGAAATTAAGTCATCATGCCAAATTTTATCAAAGGCTTTGGCTATGTCCACAAATAGCATACCCGTGGCCTGATGGTTTTGGAAGCCTGTGTGAACCAATTCAGTGACTCTGAGGAACTGGGTTACTGTAGAGCACTTAGTTACAAAGCCATGCTGTTCTGGAATAATAATATTCCTGGCTAAGCAGTGTTGGTTCAGGCGATTCAATATCACGAATTCGTATGCTTTACTCAAGCTACTAAGTAGTGAGATTGGACAATAATTTTGAGGATTAGAGTAATCAGAATTGGGTTTAAGAATGGTGATCACCACGGCAATCCTCCAACTTTTAGGGAAGTAGCAATTTTCCAAAAGCATGTTGAACAGCAAAGCAATGAAAATGATAGATTTAGTGGGAAGATTTTTAAGGATACGATTTGTGATGAGATCAATACCAGGAGATTTGTTTGGTTTGAGATTTTTAATGAATCCCTGTATTTCAGAGGGAGATGTTTTTTCCAGATCCATACAGGTAGGGAAATCAAGGAATCTTTGGACCTTCCTTTGCATATGTGCAGAGAATCTAGGGTTCTCCACATCAGTATTTGGTTCAAATTGTTTTTGAAGGCTGTCAGCAATTACCTCGGCATTTTCAATCGGGGCAACTGCGATACTGCCGAGAGAACCCTTTAGGGGGAATGTGATGAAAAGGCTTTTTGAGAAAGGAGGTACGCCTCCAAAGAGTGCCTGTTTCGGGAGATAACTCCTCAATTGTTTTCTCCCATCTTGCACGGGAGAGGTGTCTGATATCACTGGTGATCTCATTGCTGATAGTACGGAGTTCATTAAAATGACTTCCCATTCATCAAAGGGCTTCTCTCCCGTATACAGTTCGATTTCGATCATCGGCGCTTGTTTGCGCTGAACCTTCTTGTTTAGAGTGTCCTGGGAATTCAAAAACGAATAGGGTTTGTCCATGAAGCTACGATTTCTCGTGTATGATAATATAATCCGACTACAAGAATTCTCCCGAGGGTTTCGTTTTAAGCTTTATTCCAGATTTTTAATAGAATAATGATGAAGAACTATTATATATATAATATCAAAATATTTCCTCTATTAAAACAAGAAACGCTGCTTTTTCGTGAAAATAATTTCCTTTTCGAGTGAAACTATTTTCTCCTTCCTGTACACCAAGGGTGTCAAATTCAAGTGCTAACTTAGGCCAAACAAACAAAATTTAACTTTAGGAGAGCCGCAGAAAAAACTGTGTGTGTCGTCTCCAACCACGACTAGAGTTTACTCCTTAAGTATGATTATCTTTGATTATATAGTAGGCAAACATTGTAAATAAATGCATCTCAAATAATACTGAAAGCATATGCATGCATTTTCTTTTATTCTAACCAAATTTTTCAAAAAAAAATGTATGTTACTCATAGTATATGAGCACTTTGTTAAGAAGGTTGATTTACTTTACTATTAATAACACTTTGAGTATTAAATGCATAAATACTCTCGCCATTATTAATTATTATAAAAGAGGCTTGTGGCAACTAAAGTATGATACGTAAACGTCGGTAGTTTCGTGATTTACGAATCATAAAACATCACATCAATAGTTTTACCATACCAAGTCGTCTCCAATGCTCTGTGGCGTGCTAAAACCACATACTCGATTAAAACAAAAAAATCAAGCTAGACAAGCTAAAATAGTTTGTTGTCTACGGAATCTGCGAAAAGTTCTACGGGAAGCTGCGAACTCTTAATCCTGTATCTGGTACAAAGTGTGTTAGATGAAAATGACGATGTTGAATTTTCTTGTTGAATAGGCGTTTCTTTTTGGGCATCTGGACTGTAATAACAGTCCTCAATTCCATATCATGACAAGTCTTTGATGCGGGGCATGGCGAGAGTGGGGTTTTCCTTTCTGCTGAGTGGCATGACAGCGATTGGTTGAACGATGGAATCCGGGAGGCGTGGCTATGGCGCTTCTTCTGGGTGGAAAATTTTCAGAGTTTTTTTGGCTTGACTGAGAGCTTAGAGTCTGCTCTCTGATTGGATGCTGGGTACAGTGAGCAGTGACTCCAATTGGCTGCCCTGGGGGCTGGGATTTAGGAAATGGGGAGGCGCAAGTCCAGTGGGGAAAGCAAGAGAAAAATAATGACAAAAATATTAAAAAGAAAGTAACATTTTAGCAAATTAAGGTGCAATAAAAATTATTGCACGAAAAAGTAAATTTAAGGAGGATTATATGAATCAAGAAGAATTCTTCTTAGTCTTTTAGAATTATCATTAGGAATGTAAGGAATTAAGTTCTGCATATTAGAATTATTGGTTGCAGGTAGATCGTTGAAAAAGTTAATGGCAATTTTCTGAATATGCGATTTAAAACTGTTAATTTTTAATGCATTACGTATATCGTCATTGCGCATGTACCTTGTGGCTTTGACAATCATACGTATTAAAGAATTTTGCAGGGTATCAAGTATATTAATATTTGTTTCAGCGGCATAACCCCATACTGGACTAGCGTAAGCTAAAATTGGACGCATAACGGCTGTATAGAGAAGAAGCAATTTGTTTTTTATACTTAAATGAGAGTTCCGGCCTATTAAGGGGTAGAGTTCAACATAATTTTTTTTTCGGAACTTATCGCGAGCGTATAAAATATGTTGTTTCCATGTTAGGTGTGTATCGAAAATTATACCGAGATATTTAGCTTCCTGAGACCAGGGGATCTGTTTGTTGTACATGATTGGTGGTGGGAGTGAGTGCTTTTTTGTGAAAATAATAGTTGTGGATTTTTCCACGGTAATACTTATTTTCCACTTGTCATAGAAATTTTGTAACAGAAGTAGATGCTTATTTATTGCGTATGAAATTGTTGTCAGATTTTTGTAAGTTGTGTGAATGGTGGTATCGTCAGCGAAGAGATTGATTTTCGTTAAAGAGTAATTAGGAATATCGTTAATATAAAGATTAAAGAGCAGGGGTCCAAGCAAAGAACCTTGTGGACACCCTGCAGATACAGAATGTTCGTTAGATAATGACTCGTTAATCCTAATTTTGAAGAAACGGTTAGTTAGATAGGAGTAAATGAGGTGAATCAGTGGGGGTAGATCATAGGATATTAGCTTGAATTGATTGATTGATTGAATATTAACGTCGCACTGTTCAGCTACACGAGGGCTTTTGGCGACGGACCACGTAATTTTGAACCATGGTCAAGTGACGTGGACGATACCTGAGCTGGCACCCCTCTCCTAACTGCCACACCAGACCAACGGGAGGACGTTTCAGCTCTCGACAGATTTAACGTGCATCGCTGCCCTACACGGCGGGTCTTTAGCGGTACTGGGCTCAAACCCGTGACAAAGCAAGCGACAGTCCGATACCTATACCACTCGGCTACCGCGGGCGTGATATTAGCTTGAAAGTGAGGCCATTAATCCAAACGTGGTCGAAGGCTTTCTGGATATGAATTTTCTTGTGAAATTCATATCAGCATATATACAAAACTAATGAAACAAAAATAGTGGTAACTATTTACAGTATAATAAAGAATGGTAGAATGACGGCACCTCATGTACGCAGCGAATGGTAAACTGTGTACAGTGAGGTGAGCGAATGGCAACGCCACCTACAAGTAATAAAGGAGTGATGACGCCCCATCATCCCCTGGGGAGAAAAAAGGTTAAGTTTGAAAAAATTCGAGAGTTGATTGCGATCAGAGAGGCCTAGAAATTCGGATGCTTGAAGAGCAGCAGAGGCAGAGAACCGTGTGCCTATAGAGTAGCTGAGGCAAATTTCCGGTTGACTGTAGAGTTGCGCTGAGACAGAGATCCGGGGGCTTGAAGAGCAGCTGAGGTAGAGATTCGTGTGACTGTAGAGTAGCTGAAACAGAGATCCGGGCGCCTGAAGTGCAGCATCAACGAGTAGTGACTTCAGCACAGCAGGCAAGTAGAGAGATTCCAAAAAAACGTCATCTCGGGCAAAGGAAGGCAGACAGTGACCATCTGATAGCAGATCCAGCTTCAGGAACAGCAGTATCAAAGGCAGGCAGGCAGCGACGTCTGGTAGCAGATCCAACAGCAGCAGCAAAGGTAGGCAGCTACATCCGGCAGCATATCCAACAGCAGCAGCGCATAAGGCCAGTTTTCTAGGGTCACCAAATGTGGTGGCAGGTGAGACTCTGGGTCGCCAAATGGGGGATTGTGATTGTCTGGGTATCCATTATGTGGACGGTGAAAGTCCGGGTCACCAAATGTGTGGTGCTAATCCCGAAACTCAACTAAATCAAAAAGCCAAGCTGGACAAGCTAGGTTTATTGGCGATGATTTGGGGGAATGAGGTATCTGTGGCTTGCGTCAGCAATTCTCAGCCCTGTATCTGGTACTGAATGATGCTGGTGTTGGAAACGTGACTGGAAAGCAGAAGGCGTGGCCAATAGATAGGCTTCGACGAGAAAGTTCGCTCTCTTCTCTGATAGGCTGTTGGATGTTGGAAGTAAGAATAGGGAATGACTGCGCGAGCTGAAGTTTTAGTTTAAAAATGGAAATAAAACGAAGAATTAAGGAAATAAAATTTAAAAGAATTAGAGGGAGAAGATGTTTTGTAGTTTCGAGTGATGTAAAATCTGCTAATTTTGTTAATTGTAGTTTTCTTCTTGGATTAATTATTTACTGAGTTTTTCCTACTAATCCTATTGGGGAATCTTTAAGGCCAGCATTGAGTTATTTCTCAGCCAGCCCTCTCAAGAAGAAACCTTGATATTCAGATTAGTTAGTAGATATATAGTGAAGGTTTAGTAATCGTAGGAAATGGAGGAAGAAATGAAGCTGAGTTACTGAATGCCGTGAGCTTATGGTAAGGATCTAAACTTAGAAGCGTAATTATAGAACGGGCTTTAACTATTCAAATAAAGTAAGGAAGATTGAGATTCATACGATAACTTTACTTAAAGTTAAGAGGTTAGGATTCCGGGCGCTTGTTCACATAAGATTTACGGTTACGATATATCATTCCTGATTTCCTTCCTTGAGTAAGACTGTCTTTGATATTATAACTGATAATAATAAATTGGTTTTATTATGGGTAGCTTGGATCATCAATCATTACCTCCCACAAATCTAGGTCAAGTAGATGAAGAGATGGTTCCCCCATGGGGGGGTATCACAACTCTCTTTATATATATTTATCTATTTTTTTTCTGTTCAAATTTTCAATTGTTAATAAAATATATTTTATCCATCCACTCAAGTTCAAATACATTTTTTTTAAACTTGTAGTGGATAACACTTAATGTTAATACAGTTTTTTCAAATATTAATTAATTGATTAAATTTAATTAATGAATAAAGAGATACAAAAAAATAATAGCCCAACACCATATATAAAAAGAAAATCGTTCGTTGTTTTCCTGAAGCGCAATGGATAACGCATTGTACTTCTAATTCAAAGGTCGTGAATTCGAATCCCACCTGGGATGGCCTAATTTCTGAGAATGTGATTTCTTTTAACTATACTATTTTAGTGGAATAATTAAATTTAATTAATGAATCAATAGTAACAAACAAAAGTAATAGTCCAACACCATTTATAGAAAAGGTAAATGGAAAAATGCAAGGCTTTCTATTTTACCACTTAATATTGTGATTCTATCATATATAAATACATATTTATATTAATTGTAATTATTCAATAAAAAGTATCTAAAATAAAATTTTTCTTTGTTGACCTAAGTAGGAATAGATTTAAGAATTTTTTTTTTTTGATATTTTTTTGTTTTATATTTCTAGTGTTATGTTCACAAAGCAAAAAAAAAAAGGTAGAGTTTTTAAGAAGGTACCAATTGTCATAATTATTTAAAAAATAAATTATCTTTACTTATGTAAGTCATTTTGTGTGTTTTACTTTCAAACCATGTTGCATCCTTCACTAAACATCTAAAATTCTCAAAGCTTTCACAAAAATTGCCAAAATAACAATAGAAAACATACTCACATAAACATTAAGACGGACATAAATACACTCATAACATCTCATCAAGTTCATCCGAGTAGTTATTCTTTTTTAATTTTATTTTAAACAAAAATTATAATTTTAATAAATAATTCAACATTTTTTTTAAAATTTGTAATTTTTACATTATGCATTTATGTGGCTTTTTCTTTTGGGGAAAGCTTTGACTTTAAAAAGGGGTCCGTTGGCAAGTTTTTACTATAAAAAAGGTTCATGGGTTGAAAAAGTTTGGGAACCACTGTTCTAGCTTATCTGGGTGTCTCTTTGAGGCATCTGATGGCTGACTTGAAGATTTTCAAACTACTCGTACTGCGAGGTCTTTTGAACTTGGTGTAGGCTTTCCTACACCCGGGAGATAGACAACAATAACAGACACATTTCGTATCAGATACGGGCTTACGAGTTCTTCAGAACTCAGATGCCCAGAGATTATTTTGCTGTTATATCCAAAGGCTACTTGCCTTCGGGTGCGATAGGTCTTCGATTATCACCACATCTTTTGTTTTTACTGAATGTAATTATTTTACCCGTGGTATCCGGTAAGAACTTGATTTTAGCGCTCTCGAATCACATAAGGATTTCGAAGATTTAACTGTATGTCTTTAAGAGCTTCCAAAAACACAAAGTAGCTCAAAATCAGAGCTTAGAAGTTCGTCATCGTTAATCCATCGTATGCATTGTACGGAAAAATAATAAGGCGAGTAAAAAATATTAAAGAAACAAAGTGTTATTGTTACTAAAAATAAATACTTGTGTGAATTTATTCAATGAACTGACGAATTTTGTTTAGGATTCATCTATTTATTAGTAGATATTCACTACTGCGGTTCTTGATTGTCAGCAATACTTTTTTTATACTGAAAGTATTTCAATTGAACTGCAATACTTTCAAAAGAAACTGAAATCTTTCAAATGGTAATGCTCAGAAGCTCAATGGACAAAATGATATGTTTATGCAGAGGGCATCCATGATAACAAATCAGTAATACCAGATTTATTTCCAGTAGTGCATTATGTAATTCCAGTCTATTGTCTCAACAAAACAAAAATAAATGAAAAATCTCCAAGAATTACCACTTTAAAAAATTAAATACTTTGTGTACTAATGTGTAAAGATTTTTCTGAAACCTCCAATGGCCTCCCATTGCGGTGTATGTAAGATTTTGATATTTTAGTGTGCGTACTGAATTGTATATTAACTGAAGAAAGGATTGGCAGCCAGCTGTCCGGGCTCACTATTAAAATATCGGGACATTTAGTCTCGGAAGTTATGATGTGAATTACATCCCCTGTATACGGTGAGTTCAATGAAGTCCGATGTCAATTGCCTGACAGTTATAACTCGGCAGCACAGCCAAGAACAGGAATTAATCTTTTTGAACTTGTCTCCTTTTTCTCCATGTATGACTACCCCTAACCATCCGAGTCGACAACACCTTGCCACCTCTTAGTTTCAAATAGGGGATTGAGGGCAGCTAACGCAGCCAATTTGCCGTGCAAAAACAGAAGTCTCTTCAATTATATATATTTAATCTGATTTTAATTTACATCGCATTTTAATGCAGCACGAGAGCTGTTGGTGATGGACCTCGTAACCTTAAGCCGCGGTTAGGTGACTAGGATGATGCTTGACCTGGTACCTTCAACATGTCAATGGAGGATTTTGAGCCTCGACAGATTGAATGTGCCTCAGCCCTCTTCCCGTGGGTCTTGGGTGGCACTAATTTCGAACCCATGACTCGACAACGCTGGCCAACCAAGGCCAATTGGCTACCATGGCTGCAATATATATATTTACGGGATCATTCTACGTTTATGGTCTTGAACTCGTAGCCCACATTCTTCTATTAGGTTTTGAGTACTTGAGTCCAAATGCCATGGAAGCTCCGTCATGTGGAGGGGCTGATGCAGTTCAAGCCTGTCAGATCTCAATGTCTTAACCAGGGAGGTTTTAAGGCCGGGGCCAATTGGGTCCGGGCCCTGTGCTTAAGCCTCGGTAGAGGCCTCATCTCGTTTTCGACTCAGAGTCAATAAGATTATCTAAATATTTTTATTGGTCTAATGTCATTCCCGGATATATTCCCGGATTGGTATTTCGAACTAAATACCAACTAGCAACAGTGGCAAGATTTTTCATCTCCAATCACCAAGTGGTCCAAAAATGGTTCACTTTTCTAACGAACAAGATTTGAAAAATATGTCGAAAATCTGTCCATTAAATGTTCTTCGCTTAATTGGTGTGGCACCCAAACAGAGAGTTTGAACACGAAACTAAGCCTTTTAATGTAATCCAAAGCAGTAATCTGATAAATTCCAAGCTTGAAGCCCACTTCTGCGGAAGTAAACGTGATATTTTTGTCTTGATCATACATACCGCGTAGTACTTCGTCACTGACATATGATGGTCTTCCGGGTCTGGGTTCATCTTTTAAAGAAAAATCACCCAAGCGAAAATTCACAAAACATCCTTGATATTTTCGAGCTGTAACTGCTCCCTCTCCAATCATGGCACACAAGTTTCTTTTCTTTTCAGGAAAATGAAGAGCCCTACTGTGACGACAAGATAGAAGAAGTTGAAAATTTAGTCGATGACTATTTCGACAACTTCGCCACATGCACGCCCCTTCTCACTTCCCCTTCCGAGGTCAGAGGCATTATTAAAAAACTGCAGAATAGAAAAGCTGCAGGCCCCTATCAAATACCTAATATAGCTTTTAAATATTTTACGCTTAATGCTCTTACACACTTAACGAAATTGTACAATCAATGCCTCATTAAAAATCACTTTCCTACACTGTGGAAGCAAGCAAACGTCATAATGTTGGCCAAGCCAAATCAAGATAGAACATATCCACAAGGCTACAGACCAATTAGCTTAATTAACGCCACTGCTAAGATTTTTGAAAGAATTATTTTAACTAGAATCAAATCTCACTGCAAAGCCATAGATTGTATTCCCCCGGAGCAATGCAGCTTCCGAGAGGGCCATTCAACGCGACACCAATTGATACGTGTTACAAACATTATCAATGAAGGTTTTGCCCACAAATTTTATACTGTAGGTGTCTTTTTAGACGTAAAAAGGGCATTCGACAAAATGTGGCACGATGGCCTCACGTACAAATTAATTAAATTGCAGTTCCCTGATTATTTAATTAAAATCATTCATAATTTTTTACACAATAGAACTTTTAGGGTTCGTGTAAATAATTCATATTCTAACACGGGATCTTGTCTCTCTGGGGTCCCTCAGGGATCTGTCCTTTCTCCGTACTTCTACAACATTTACACACACGATTTTCCACAGCACTCCACCGTCAGTACTTGCCTGTTTGCGGATGATTCCGCAGTCCTCTCGCAAGGTGTCCAGCTGAAATACACTATTAAAACTGTTCAACACTTTTTAGATAAACTTGAAACGTGGCTTACACATTGGAGAATTGCGATTAACGTCGATAAATCACAAGCAATTGTTTTCAGGAAATGGGGGTCATCGACCCGCCTTTCCAACTTACACTTTTTGATGACAACATCCATTGGGTTTCGGTGGTGAAATATCTGGATCTACACATAGATAGCCGCTTAACGTTCAATAAGCACATCGACTATCTATCTGAAAAATAGAATTTCTTTAGCCATCTCCCTCATTGGGAGGAGGTCTCCTCTATCCCTGGAAAATAAAGTTATTCTATACAAGCAGATTCTGCGCCCAGTTATCACTTATGGTTCACCCGTATGGGGAGCCGCAGCCGCCACCCACATGAAAAAGATTCAAGTAATGCAAAACAAGATACTCCGCGTCATGACGAACGCACCTTGGTACGTCCGAAATGACGTGATACACAACGATCTACAAACGGAGCCGATTTCTAATTACACCACTAAACTCTCTAGAAATGTCTTTAAATCTATTGAATCTCATGACAATCCAATTATCAAAGAACAAACACTGTTTACGTATCCTCATCCTAAAATTAAATATTCATACTCTTCGACGAAGTGGAGAAACCCGCTCCGCCCCCCCATAACTCAACAAAAAACACTCTTTTCACACTCTTAACAATACGATTTAGCTGCACTGCACTGCGTCTTTTACTCTGGGTTCTTGGGTGATATCTCACCGCCTTGATTCACTACCTTCGGTCGTCCCGCTTTCCTTTCTGCGTTCTTCCCCTCGCCCCGTCGGCGCTCTGCTTCGATAGAGCGTTTCGTGCTTTGGGGTACGTCCTCCCTCCCCGTTTTGTCGTGGGAGTTTTCTTCATTAGATCCATCCTCACATCATGGTTTACCTTTTTTTCCCATCCTTCTGGGAATAGGTGCCCGCGATCATCTAATTTTAGTTTAGTTACAAGTTTCTTTTCGCCACCATTCCCTTTTCGGAACTCAAATAACATGACAACGTCTCAAGTGTAACTTTTTTTCACTCATGTTGACAGTTTTACAAGTTTAAAAAAACTGACTAAAATACGATAACATTTGTATCAATCATCGATAGCATACTAATTTAACTGCTTAAACCGGTTTCAGTCTAATCCGAATTCTTGCTAAGGATCCGCAGCTCATAAAAATGCACATGTTTAAAAACGACAAAACTTTCCCTTACCCAATAAAAGGACAGAATCATTGAAATGTTATAAAAGGGACAATGTGTGTGTGTGTGACAGAGAGATAGACAGAATTGTCTACTGCAACGCCTTTCAAACTGTGTGGCACGCCCAACTAGGAGGGCATGATAACCCTAGGAAGGGGGCGTAAGCATATTTAAAAGTCGAAAACAAAAGATTATTTAAAATAATTATTAATTTATTGAATGTAAACAAACAAAAAATATACATTCTGACATAATAAAAAAATAATAAAAACGTTTACACTGATATAATGCACTTGTAAATGCATCAGTATTGCACAATGTATTTTATAATTAAACAATACTAAATTAAGACACGGGCTTGCCATGCATAAAACTGTATGCAAAAATTAACACTTATCTTGATAATTTTTGTACGGTTTATAATTAATTCCTTAACTGCCAATTAAATTTCCGTGATTCGCTCCCCTATCCTACCGTTTTGCACGAAGCATGGATATGTGGTGAATTGAGAGAAGAGAAAGGGAATAAATAAGAAAATACATCCTCTGAAATAAGCAGATCCTTCACAAACAGTGCCAAGGTCATCTTTTTGCATTCTAAAGCCTTTGGAATAATTTTATAGATAGCAGTAAACAAAAAAAAATCGCATTTCGGAAAGACGTATATATTACGCACTGACTGAGCTAGACGGTCATATACGCCAGCGGCACTTAAGAGGTTATTGTAGCTTTAGCGTCAAAGTATCGTATTATCGAATTCAATACATTATTATTGTATGGAGGGGGGACGCGATGAAAATTATCATTGAATATTGGGTCGCAAGTGTTGAAAGTTTGAGAAGCAATGGTTTACTGTACGGAATACAGAATTTCTTAAGAGGTGTTGGAAAGGTAAAATCTTATTTTTTTGACAATTTGAGATATTTACATTTTCATATCGTATAGATTTTAACCTTTCTAAAAATACCTTACTTTAACCTCTAAGGTAATTAGAAGCCCGTAAAACCTATTTTTAAATTCGTTGAAACTGGGCCAAGCCCATTTGAATGGCGAAAAATGTAAACAAAGTACTTAGTTTTTGCTTAAAAGTTGAACGTCTGATATAAACCAAAACATGTATCTTTTATTGTAAAAATTGAGCCTTTTATTGTTATTTTTATTTCCTAGCCGATTAGAAGTCTCACTGTATACATAAGAATCAATTTATCTCAAAATGTAAATTTTTATTTTCGGTGTACCTTTTCTAAGAAGCTACTATTCACACGTATTTAAATTTTTTGTTATATACTTGTAAATATAACTAATACATACTACAATAAGTCTTTTTGTAAAAAACTCAAAAATTTATTTTTTACAATCTTTTTTGTCGTGAAAAATAGGTTGAATTTCACATTTTTTCATAAAATATTTTATAAATTATGAAAAAATTCGAAATTAGCTAAAAGCTCACTTCAGTATAATGAGAAAGGTGTACTTTAATTCTATAAAAAATTTTTAAACATGTACACATAACAGATTTTGAAAAAAGGTACATCGAAAACAGCCAATTTAACATTGTCGGTATAGAGGTTTCCTACTTCCCTTTTAAGTGTGGTAAAGGTAGCAAATCATTGTAAATATTCATAAGCAAAGTTTTAAAGGTCGGCCAGGTTTAATTGGGTAATTTATTTTTATTAACGACGCCTTTTGAACCTGCACGAGGGATAATGACGATGGACTTAGTAGTTTTCAAGCTTAATCATGTGACGACGACGACACCTACCACAAAATCCGGCGTATAACACGCCCTTTGAACACAAAAAACAAGATCGAAAAGTACGGGTGCGAGTTGTACGCCGTTTATAAAAATAATAGCTTTAAAAATAAAAAAGAAAGATAAGCATGAAAAAATTAGACTTTTACATCGATCGAACTGCAGTTTATTTTTTTAAAAAACTGGCATATCTTTTGAACTTAAAGAGTTGTACTTTTAGTAATATACTATATTTTTTCAAAAGTCTTGAAAAGCCCCGACTAAGGAACTTCAAAACACAAGAGCATTGGATACGTATAATCCGGGCTCTCTTCTTCGTAACAAGTAATATAAAAAATAATTTTTAATCAATTCCTACTTTGAATGGATAAATAGAAAGTATTAACGATTGAAAATTTGGATTATATATATATATATATATATATATATATATATATATATATGTAGGATTTAAAGTATTAGAGAATATAAATATATTCTCCGATCAGTGAGGTTACAACCTCACCAATAGATGGCGCTACCAGCGAATACATTTATCGCCCCGGAATGGTGGGTTTTGAGGGGGGGACGATTGCAACGCGGAACGAGACAGACGCGATAGGAAGAGACTCCGGTTTTACAGGCGAGAAGCCACGTTTTTCGGTCAACGTGGAAGCCAATAGGCTTAGCGACAATTGAGAGTATGCTCCGTGAAATAACTCGTAAAGTTTTAATTGTAAATAATCTAATATTTCATTAAACAGTAATTTCATTCTAATCTGCTTATTTCATTGAATATCAAGATCCCGAACATTACTTACCCCTAGACACCCCTATATATTTAATGGGGGCTCGACCGGGATAATTTTTTTTTAATTTAAAGAAAAAAAAAGCAGAATCGATTCCAGATTGCCAAGGATTGCCTTCTTCATCGCGAAGTAATGTGCCATCCTGCCACGAATAACATTTGTTTTTACTTCTGATTGCCGCCCTGGTAATAGAATTCCTTCAGTGCATGCCGCCCTGGTATTAGAATTTCTTCAGTGTGTGCCGTCCTGGTGAAATAGTTCCTTCAGTGCATGCCACCCTGGTAATAGAATTTCTACAGTGAATGACGCCCTGGTAATAGAATTTCTACAGTGAATTCCGCCCTGCTATTAGAATTTCTTGAGTGAATGCCGTCCTGGCCAAGCGAAAAGTGCAGTCCCTGCGTTTGAAATTGTAAGGATTTGTGTGTGCGCGAAAGTGAAAAACCTTCAAGATTGTGTAAAGGCCTCGTATCCGCCATTTTGCATGGGAGCACAAGGACAGATTAGGTTGATGGAGTAACCGACTTTTGTGACGTAGGAAAAGAAGGGAGTGTTAGTTTCTCCTTCCCTCTTTTGTGCCAAACCCTCAGCTCCATCAAGGTCAGACTTATTTATGTTTACTTATCTGTTTTTTTTTCTTGACAATCCGTATTTTGATGATTTGCCTATTTGAACCTATATTTTTTTAATCTGAGCAAATATTTGAAACGAAATTGATTTTTGTTATTTCTATTCTCTATAATTTGTATGAACAGTTTATTCACCTAATTTTGCCACTATAAACTTTTATATTATTTTCTTTCTTTTCGAATTTGTACTTAATAACTATTAATTTTGAATTATATATCCCAATTTAAATTATTACTTGATATGTTTTAAATTATTGATGCATGATATATTATTATTTGAATTTTACATTGGTTTCGGAAATTTTTAACTCAAAAATTTTATTTGCATAACTTTTATATATTTAGTAGAAGTGTGGGTAAAATTTATTAGAGCTAGCATCTATACCTTTCACAGTATTTAGTACTATACCTGTTATTCTCCAGTACAATAATTCTTGTATAAATTCTTAACTCATTAATTAAAAAGGGGAAAACCATGTCTTTCTTGTTAAAAGGGGAAAAGGAAGATTTGTTAGAGTTAGCTACAGAGTTTGGTTTAGAGGCGACAGTCGACATGACTAAGCCAATGTTAAAAAATTTAATAACCAAAAGTGCAGGGTAAGATGAGGAAGACACCAAATTGATGTACGAAAGTATCGTTGAAGAGAGAAAGGAGAGAGAATTATTAGAAGAAAGGAAACGACGGGATAATTTAGAGTTAGAGAAACTTAGAATCGAGAGAGAGAAGCTCAGATCGAATTAAATCAGGAAATATTGAGTAGGAATAATCGTACACCTAGTAATGAATTGAACAAACTGTTACCTAAATTTGATATGAAAGAGGATATCAGCTTATATTTAATATTGTTTGAGCGCCAAGCATGTAAGATGAATGTGCCGAAAGTGTTTTGGGTCTCACACCTGTTAGGCCTACTCCCACAAGAAATCACACAGTTGATCGCTAGAGAACCTGAACAAGAGGCGAGGGATTATGACCACGTGAGGTCTTTGCTTTTGAAAAGGTTTAAATTGTCCCCAGAGAAGTTCAGGCAGCTATTTGTTACACATCAGAAAAGTTCGGATAAAACATGGCGTGATTTCTACCAAGAAGTTCAAACATTCTTAAATAGATGGATTGAAGGATTGGACTTAAAAACATTTGACAAACTACGGGATCTGATGATAGCTGACCAGATGAAGAAAAGAGACCCTGTCGAATTCAAAGAACGTCACCTAGACGAATGGCCAAGTATCAACTGTCCAGTTGAATTAGACGAGAGACTTGAAGAATTTGAGGAAGTCCGTAGGACGTTGAAACAGAAAACACATACTTTAACGCCTGTTCGAAGACCTGAAGTTAGAGGATCGAATCAAGCGGAGAATTTCAAGAAATTTGATAATCACAATACAAGGAGAACAGGAAATTTCAATCCTGAAAAAAGATATTTAGACACTCCTGCGAGTAGAGATTTTGATAGAAGAGCACCTATAAGAGATGTTACATATGTCATTCCTTAGATCATTTGAGTTTTAATTGCCCTAAAGCAATGAAAGAAATCAAAAGAGAACAACCCAATCCCTAAGTACAAAGCTGTTCTGTCACACCGCAGAAAAGACTACACTTAAAAAGCATTATGTTAGGCAATGAAATTGTGTAGGCAATTATAGATACTGGTAGTACAGTTAGTCTAATCCGAGAAGATGTAAGCACGAAGATTGTTGACCATTCAAGACTATCCAAAATAAACACTGTGTTGTACGGTTTAGGACAAACTGAAGTAATAACCAAGGGCTCCTTTGAGTATGATTTTGTTTTGGACGAAGATCAATATTCTTTAACGTGGCATGTGGTGCCAACCAAACAGCTCAATTTTGAAGCATTTATAGGTACAGACATTTTGGGACAAGCTTCTTTGAATTTCACCCAAGAGGGTGTTATGTTCCATAAGCATGAGGAAAAGGCATGTCTAATGCAAATATCCGGAGTACATCCTGAAGATGAGTTAGATTTCAGTCACAACCTTGACTCACAAGTGAAAAATGATCTAACCAGAATAACTTCATCGTACAAACCTGAGAAGACTGGATCCACAGATGTGACTAGGAGGATAAAACTGAACGATGATATCCCAGTCTATCAACCAGCACGTCGTTTGTCGTACGCGGAAAAGAAAAGTGTGAACAACTACATTGAAGAATGGCTCGAACAAGGAATAGTCAGACCAAGTTCATCCGAGTATGCTAGTCCCATAGTACTTCTGAAGAACAAGAAAACTTATAATAAGAAAAGGAAAAAAGCTTCCGAGTACCAAGTTGGTGATTTGGTAGCGGTCCAATGTACACAATTTGGTGGAGGTCTTAAACATAGACCCAAATTTTTCGGACCATATCAGATTACGGAAGTGAAACCTAGAGACAGAGATATATAGTTGAGAAAGTAAGGGATTACGCTGAGCCAAATGTAACTGCTACTTCCGCTGATTCAATGAAGTATTTTTCTCATTGATAGAATAGTAATTACAAATGTATACTTTTAATTTTAATAACTATAGAGTATTTCTTTCACTTTATATGTCTTATGCATGTTGTTTACTTTTTCTTATGTTTTGTAATGTAATCATGAGAGCATTCTCAAGCGTCGCTGAGGTCATCGACAGTCAGGATTGGCCGAGTTTGTAGAGTTTAAAGTATTTGGGAACATAAATATATTCTCCGATCAGTTAGGTTACAACCTCACCAGTAGATGGTGCTACCAGCGAAAACATGTATCCTCCCCGGAATGGTGGGTTTTGAGGGGGGGAAATGATTGCGACGCGGAACGAGGCGGACGCGATAGGAAGAGACTCCGGTTTTACAGGCGAGAAGCCACGTTTTTCGGTCAACGTGGAGGCCAATAGGTTTAGCGACAATTGAGAGTATGCTTCGTGAAATAACTCGTAAAGTTTTAATTGTAAATAATCTAATGTTTCATTAAACATTAATTTCATTCTAATCTGCTTATTTCTTTGAATATCAAGATCCCGAACATTACTTACCCTTAGACACCCCTATATATATATACAAGTTTAAAAAATTTATTTGAACTTGATAGGATGAATAGAAATTATTTTATTAACGATTGAAAATTTGAACAAGATAAATAGATATATAAATATATATAGAGAAAAGGGTGCACGTTATACTGCGAATATACAAAAAATTAAAAATGCAGCTTAAAAGTATAGGTGCGCGTTATACGTCTGATTTTATGGTAAGTTAACACACAATTGAAACTTCTAAACATTAATAATCCGCTGTCTGTTTGGGGACTGTCCCCTCTACACTGTGGATTTTCAGTCGCATCAGTCGGATTGATTTGACAACGCCAGACATGCATTCAAGACCTTGACTACGTGCCTGTCAAGTTGAGTTGAGAAAAAGAACAGTAGATTATGTGCGCCATACAGGTATCTTTGGACCTAAATGAATTGATCGAGTACAGGGGGTCAGGCAAATTTATGTTAAATCTGTCGAGATTGAAAGTTTTCAGTGTACTATAATGAGCTGAAATTCACAATCAGTACGAAGTACTGACATACTACAAAAAATCTATAAGGATACCAACAAAATGTCATAGTGTAGTTTAGAAGTCTTTTTACATTAGTACAAAATATTTAGTTTTTAAAAGTGGTGGTTCTTGGTGACTTTGTAACATTCCGTTCCCCTTTTAAATTACTACCATTGCAATAGTTGCAAACTGGGGATAAATATTATATTGATCATTTGTTGTCAAAGACGCCATCATCACAAACGTATTATTTTGTCGGCAAGTTTTAAAGTAGAGGTTCCAAAACTAACCATGTTTTCGGTTATGAATAGACTCCTGTTTACTAATATTGAATTTTTACAAATTTATCAGCTTAAATGCATTTTTGACAGCTGGGTGTAGAGCTGCTTACTTTAAAATATTGAAATTTCTAACTATAGTGAAGAGTATAGCGTTTAAAACTTAAGAGAAACACATGTTAATTTAATTAAAAATTTAATTATAATACATAAAATAACTGATAAAAAAGTTTATAATGGAGAGACGAATATGGTGCTTTTCAATAACAAATTTACAACATTTAGCATCAAAATTTGTGTCAGGTTTACCCTTAAATCTCCTCAATCATCATAGTGTCCCCATAGTCTTTTTTTTTTTTTTTAATTTTTTATTTTGGAGATTTGCAATCGCGCTGAAAATCTTTCTCACAAGGAAAAGTAATTAAACATCTTTCTCATGGGTTAAATAACAGGCATGTCTTTTTGAAGCTAAACTGCTGACATCCGTTTCTAAACTTTTTACTTTAAGATCTCCGTTACTGCTATTCCGATCAGTTCATCATGTAATATGACATTGGTTGTTTTTAATTTTTTTTCAATGTAGCCATATATGAGGTGATTGCCTACTGTGGTAATTACCATAATCAAAGTATTCTAAAACATAATTTTAAAATCTGAATGTAAGGCATTTAAATACCTAATAAAGGTTAAAACGTAATTTTCCTGGCAGAATGTCTGTGAAAAATGAAAAATAAGGAGAAAATTCGTGATATCCAATATTATACTCCTTTGCTTGATTCTGGATAGAAACGCTGAAATGATGGTTCTTGTTTTAATAAAAATTATATACTGTCACCTTGTAGCCGCAAATTAACTCCCTTAAATTTAGTAAATCTGTTCAAGAAGTAAAATCGGGGTTTCGATTTGCTTAAATTTTCTCTTAAAATTAATGACGTTTTTGGTTAAATGACAATTTTGTAGACCCCATTTACACCTCAAAGACTCCTAAATTTTTTTTTTTCGCTCATATGGACCCCTTCCAGGTCATCATAGACCTCGGGGGTCGATATAAAGACCATTTTGGGAATCATTGCTAATTAAAGTATTCCATTTTAAGAGCATTCAATTTCTTTGCAGTTGTTGTAGCTAAATTGTTGTATTCAATTTGTGCCACCCATCAGGTATAGTGGTTAGTGATACTGACTGTTGAGCCGTACGGTCTGGGTTCGAATACCGAAGAAGGCATGGACGTTTATAAATGTATAGTGCCTTTGCGGCATGGGGTCTTCTGATTAACCCGTCAGGCCGCAAAGTCTTCGCTTGAGGATGGGGAAGGGGAAGTGGGAGGCCCCTGACCATCTCAGGTTTGTTCTCCCTGAAAATTCAGGGTGGAACAGAGCCAAATTGTTCTGTCACTTGTGTGGTGCTAAAAGTTACAACTAACGACAAGCGTAATTCTAGCCCCTCGCCGCGATTAATTTCGTGGGCGTTAATCTGATGTTACTGTCGATCAGATGGCATGAACAACAATGATGAATTACCCTTTTATTTAAATCAGGGGTGGCCAACCCAAATGTCCTTGTGAGACATCTCGGAAAAACATTATAATCCCGCGGGCCGCATATATATATATATATATATATATATATATATATATATATATATCTTTATATTAGATTTGGACCCATTATATACAAATATTAATTTTGGAGTGAAAATTTAAACCAGAATGAATTATTACTGTTAGTTTCATTATTTCTTATGTATACAGACATATAGATAATGCAATGATCAAATAATGTTTAATTTATTTAGATAATGAGATATTTATTTCTCAATTTTTTTTTAGTTTTTGTTCGTCGATCTCAACCGCGTGTATTTCCACATCGAAATTGATATTACAAGTTTGAGCGTGATTTATGTTTAATATATATATAAGTTTTGTTTTTCGAAAAGAACGATTCGCAGTTGCATACAAGTTGAACTAAAGTCATGGGAATCAAGCGGGATGCTGCGGGGTATCTCTGGAACGCAATACTGACCAATTCTAAGTATCTATAAAAACAAAAGTAACGTGGATGAAATAGAAACAATTATGGGATTTATTTACTAAACGCTATACTACAAAGAAAAATATTGCAAAAAATAATCGTATTTTTGTAAAATTGCAAGAATTCTCGCAGGCCGCAAATTATTCAGGGGGTGCCGAGGGTTGGCCAACCCTCATTTAAATAGTGGTAATATTTGTTAGTCTAAATCGTGACCTCTCTTTTTATTTTTATTTTTTTCTTGGACACCAAAGTATTTTACTTAATTCTTGTACTTTTAGAAAGAAACGTGTTTATGAAATATCTACGTAATCTATGTATATATTTCTAATATATGAATAGATAAATTGTTTTTACGCTAGAGAAGAATAACTTCTCAATTGTTATTTCCCATTTATTATTATTTAATACCATTCTCAGGCTCACATTTTCGAAAATAGGGTTGATTCTTTAAACAGTTCATTAATCAAAAATGTAATTAAATTCAATGAAACGTTATTTAAACGGGTTGAAAATTTTTATAATTCGTACGTACAATATCGAATCATCTTTTTTTTATTTTCTTACTCCTCGCTTGAATTTATACAAAAATATATCATAAAAGATCAGAAATTAATTAAGTCTGCTAATTTTCTAAAAGCATGTAAAGAAAGTTTAAAGGAAGCCATTGCAAGCCAAGTTACGCCAACGTTGTGGCGCCATCTGGTGTTACGGAAAATAAAGGAAAGTCTTCCGATTATTGTGTGGTTGTAGACTCGGATAATTGCTCTTCTGAGGATGTTAAAAAAATTATTAAAGCGAAAATAAACCCAGCGGAATCTAAATTAGGAGTTTGTGACTTGAAGAACATCAGAGGAAACAAATTGTTAGTTAAATGTGTCTCTGAAAATGATCGTGACCGGCTTTTTTAACAGAAATTCAGGAAAAATCTCAGAATTAAAGGCTTCCGTTCCCAAAAGGAGAAATCCAGCCATAATTATTAAAAATGTGCCAAATGAAATAAAAATGAAGATCTCTAAAAAGTGATTATTCGGACAAATCCCTAAATGATGTGATAGCGAAAAGTATACGGCAGTGCAGAGTTCGCTTTACTTTGAAAACCTTTCAACATACAAGGCATGTTGTTATCGAAACTCACCCACGGTTCGTAAATCCATCCTTCGACAAACAAGATTGAAAATTATTTGGAGTGCATGTGACGTAGATGATTTTCTTATTATCAATAGATGTTTTAACTGCCTTGGATACAATCATCGCGCTGACGAAGATCAACAATGCACTAGCCTGCTTTTTCACTGTTCCCGGAGAACACAAAAGGGCAAGATTGTCCAAATAGGGATGCAGCGGCTTGTACAAACTGTATCTGTTTCAATCACAAAACAAAAAATATTCATAAAAAAGTGAATGTTAATCATAAACCCTTTTTTTTTCGAGTGCTGTTCTTGCCATATTTTTTATGAAGAAGAATACCCATTCTAGAATTAACTATGATTAGGTCAGATAATCAAGTTCTAAAGTGTGTGCAGTTAAATCTACACAAGTCTAAATCTGCGACACAGCAACTCATTTTAAACATGGAAGCAGATTACATTGATTGTGCGCTGGTTCAAGAACCTCATAGCTACAGGGAGTACTCTTCCGGGTTATCCTAGTACTTATCGACTTTTTTATGATCCTAATTCTGACATTATTAAGGCAGCTATTATTGTTCGTTCTCGTCATCTTCGACTTTTTTATTGATTATAAAAATTCTATTGATTATAATATAGTCTTTAAGAAGTTATCGCAGGCTCAACTGCGTTTACTCTTTCTCTTATTTTCGAGCCTTCAAAAAACATTGACTCGGATCTTCATATAATCAGCCAAGTTTTTAGTAGCAAAAATCTCAATCGATTGGTTTTGAAGCATGGACTCAAGCAAATCAGAATTATGGTTTAGTCCCTACTCAGATGCACGAGGAAATAAGTTAAAATTGAGTTTATTTCTGCCAACAACTTGTTATTATCAACGAGGATTGTGGGTCTACTTTTCCGAACTCAGGGAACAAGCTATATTGATATTACAGTTGTTGGTTCGATCTACCTTGAGGACAACTGGAGTTGTGTCTTTCTTATAAATAATCCTCTTCTGATCACGTGATGATAGAATTTTGAGTTTTGTCTTTCCACTGTCCTGCGAGATACAATCAAGTGCTCCTTGTAATATTTAATTACAAAGAAAGCAACCGGTGTCGCTGAAATTTTGTCTCTCGTATGACTCATATATTTGATACTTTAACAGTTGCACTAATAGTTCTGCCCCAAATACAGTCATTGAGAACTTTTAGGTTTGTTATTCATCATGCACACGAAAAAAAAAAAATTCAATACTATTAAGAAAACAGCGCCATAATGTTGCGTGTCTTGGTATTCATCGAGATTGGTTTGCAGCGACGCTGTGGTTTACCACGGTGACGCAGATTTCAGCAAGAAAAAATCCAACTGCGAGACTATATGTAAAAATAGCTGGTCTTGAATATAGAAAGATTATAATCAAATGCTTATTAACGCAAAATCTGAGTCTTAAAGAAATTTCGACCATTGATGCGCAAAATGTGTGGAAGAAGCTGTTTATACGCATGCAAAAGAAGTCTATTACAAAAAAATTGAAATAACTGGTATTAAGCTACCCATTGGTAAGAAACAACCACTTCTTTAGATGAGACAATTAATGCCGTGCTTCAGAAATCACCCCCATCTGATCGCAGGAAAAGGACGCCAAGATCTTCAGAAAGACTATCGTCATGCTGGCGTACTGCTTACCCTTCCTTGTATTATTAATGCTAATAAAAAGAACACGCCAACCTTCTTTTTCCACATTGAAGTAATAATGGTTTCTATGCTAAAGCTAAATAAATCACCTGGTCCGGATTCTATTTCAAAATGAGATTGGCTAAACAAGCTCACTAGCATTCCTCTTTCTCCAGAAGCTTTTTAATGTTTTGGTTCTTTGGTTTAGGCATCTTTCCTGACGGAAAGCTGTTCAGTGATTCCCATCCCTTCGCCAAAGCAATGAGGCCTTTAGAGTCTCCTTCACTTGGATAACCTTAGGTGCATGTTTACTTCCGCCTTGGTAATGCTAGAGGAAACTTTTTGTTAACAGGATTTCCGGTATCTGCGCCGGAGACTTTCTTCTCCTCTAGTGATCAAATACGGTTTTAATCCCTTATGTTATATACTGAAGATGCCTTTACGTTTAAATGAGATTGTTCAGAGAGGCAAAAAGAAACATTTACACTAATCTTGATATCTCTTGAGATGGTATGCTTTTGATAATGTATGTGGCCTTGCATTCTGAATCTCCTTAAGAAAGCTGAAACTGATAATATTTTTTTCACTTGTTGCTGACTTTTTAAATGATGAGTGCAGCTTAAAATAACTGGGTTCGACGTCTGCTATCCGCTGCCTTGAAAGGGGTTGCCCTCAAGGATCAGTGTTTGACCTATTTTTTTTTGGAATATCATTATCAATGATCTCCTACTAAACTTAATAATCTTGCCTGCTGTGAAATCATAGCTTTTGCTGATGACATTTTAGTTTGTTCCCAAGGTAGGGATATTTCTGAGACTTTCCTACATGCACAGGAAGCTTTGAACTTCGCTTCTGACTGGTCAAAAAGTTTAATTAAATTTAACCTGATAAAACCAACACCTCATAGCTGCTGAAAAACGAAACTGTTTGTTACATGTACTAGCTATATCTCGATTTTTTGGAACTCCTTGATCTATAAAGAAATGAAGTATCTTGGGTTCTACTTGATACTAAATTTTCTTGAAGTACACTTAAGTTACATATCCGAGAAATGTGACAAATTACAGCGTGGATTAAACCACAGATTGCTTCGCAACACGTTCGGAACAACAATGTACATCTTCTTGGTCGAGGGCAAAGTGTGAATCGAGCCTTCTCTATTTCGTATGGCTCAGAGCCGGGGGCATGCACAAAGAAAGATGAATTTTTGGTATTCCTGGTGACGCATACAAAGAAGGATACTTCTTGCTGGTCATATGTGGTTATCGCACAATAAGTTACGACTCAGTTTATGCTCTTCTGGCTTCCCTCCAATCGACATTACTATTCTTCAGCAATATTGCTTTAGGAGAAAATCTCTGCTTCTTTCCATCTCTAATTATGATTGTATTCTATCTCCATTTTTTATCCTCATCCTTCAGAGAGGGTCGTTTCCAATACTGTTCAATTTAGTGACAAGAGCACAGAAGATTTCCCTGCTATTTGCTATAGGGCCCTCGGATGGCAGTTAACATTGATGGAAGAGTTGGTTTCGCATTTGTTGTGTTCAGGAGTGGTGTTGAAACTGAGAACTTTCAATTTAGAATTCGTGATGAATGCACAGTTTTTTGTAGCTGAACTTTATGCTTAAATTTCGCCGTTAAATGGATCGCTGAGCAAAATAGTGTCATTCCCAGAATATCCGCCATCTCCGGTACTGATCTCTCTCTCTCCTCCTTGATTCTCTCTTAAATGTATTTCTTCATCTAACAATATAATCGTCGAGATCCAGAAGCAACTTAAAAGCCTAAGAGATAAAAACATCTCAATAGATTTTGCATTTGTTCGTGGACACACGGGTGCCTTTTTTGAAATGCTTTGAGCCGGATTGGCTTGCACAAAGCTGCAACCAAGCGCAAAATTGACATTGACGTTAATATCTAATAAGGGGAGCATAACAAAGAAATTTTTTCCCACCACCAATAAGTAAGAGACTATCATGTCATCATTTTTACACTAACTACAAATTAACCCAATTTCACTGGTCACGGTAATTTCCAAAGCTACCCGAATAAATTTAATTTAGCTCCTTCATCTTTCTGTGACTTTGTAATATTTATGGAGCAGGAAATAGGAAAATGTGATCTTCTGTGTTCCAAGTACAAGTCAGAGAGAGAAAGGATCATAAGACTGGCGTTCAAGGATTCTACGAAATCGTAAATCAACACACAATGCTCATGGTAAAAATGAATGAAAAAAAATTACAGCTTAACATTATCTCCTTCCATATTATTAGACCTTTCTTTGCTTCTTTTGAGTGTTTTTATCATCGGAGTGAAGGGTAGTATTAATTATACGAATACAGTTGAACCTCTATATAACGAAGTCGCTAAATTACGAAAAAAAGCACGTTATGTGGAAAATTCTTCAAATAGAGATTCATCTTTTCATATACTTTAGAAACCACATAAAACAAATTTTAAATTCATAAACAGTATATGTTATTAAAAAAGTAATTTTTTTTTGTAAATTAATATCTATTTTATTTTATGCATCTTTCCGTCAAAAACAAATTTGCAAAAGAAAAAAACACACTGTCCAAGAATACACTGTATATATTTTCCCCTTTAAACAATAATTCTCTGTTAAAATTAATGAGTTTTTAAAAACCTTTTCTAATTTTAGGCCTACAAGTAATTTTACATTACTTTACAACCAGTAATTTTAAGCATACACTACCACACATTCGTCCTTAAATTTAATTACTGATAAAATCTGTTAATTTTACTTGAGTTTTTTGTTTGAAAAATTACGGCCATTTCATTGCTGTAGGTGAGTTAAGCATTTAGTAACACAAGTTTAAGTTCACAGATCACCACCATAAAACATACATAAAGAGAGAATAATTCGAAAAATATCCTAAAATATTTTAAAAATAGGGAGAGAAAAAACGAATCATGAAAGAAGGACACTTTAAAATTACAGGAATGTTGTTTTCAGGCAAAACTGTCATATGTTGTTCAAGTTTAATTCTCCTTTGATGATCGACAAATAGCATGTTGAACTTTTTCTAGCTTGTGTCTTTGACAGGGTGAAGTGCTACACTTATGACTTCATATTTTTCTTGATGGTCGTCTTTGGGTAGCACTCTCGGAAATCTTCCTTTCAACTCAAACGTTTCATGTTTATCACTTTTCTCAAATTTACTTTCGCTATGATGATTAATTGCATTATTTGACATGATCTTCCCTTGCTCGATCATTTTCAGCTTCCTTCAATTGAGATCGCAAATCAGATTTCAGAGATTTCTTTCTTTTTTTTAATATTCTGCTCATTTACATTAATGGCCCCACGTTGGGCGCCATTGTGATACCCCGCGTGCTGGGGGTTTCATCTCATCATCATCCACGCGACCTATGTTTGATGGAATGAAAGATGGACCACTAAACTCTGCCATAATAAAATTTGTTTATCATGATCTTAATTTATATTCGATAAAACAACACTAGTCTAGGAGGCTTATGATCAAGAGTGATGCGACGTTTACCGTAATTATGACAAATAGCGCAATAAATCGCTGTATCTATATTTATAAGTGATTTTTTAACTTATTAAAATCCATTCTAGTCTTAAAGCTTAAGCAAACTGTCTTACCGCTATTTCTTCGGTGAACAGCTGCAGCCCTTATATCTTCAATTTATTCTTCGATCCAACTTGATCCGGCGAAGGGAATACTTTTCTGGCCTCGGACCCACTTATTAAGAGGCCCTTAGACAGAAATCGAAACTCGAAAACGATGAAAGCGCCCTCTTCTGGGAGAGGGGATTGGGCGTGTCCAAAGGAACGGTGAAGTACTCATGTCGTACTGGTCTTAATGATCGAAGGTACATAGTTCCTTCATAAAAGATGAATTATATGCCTTTTTTTTTAAATTTCTGTTATTTTCTCGATTTTGAAATAAACATTTTTTTTTTTTTCATGCTACTATTCTTCTAAATTTTTGCTTACTTTATTCAACTTTCTGATGATTATGTTCTGACAGCTGTCATGATGAAAGAAAATGACATCACTTTTAGAATCTTCCCAGTTTAGGGATGGCTTCTGTTCGTTTCCAACCGTTTGAAACACTAAAACCCCTCTCCCCCCTTCTACTTTTGTTCAAAACTAAAGATAAGGAGAGCTTCTGCATTCTTCTCGATTGGTGGGGTTCCAGTTTGACTTCTACAGTCTGTGACCCCTCTTTTATTGCTCTCTTCCCCCATCGTTCATGTTTGTGATGGACTAAAGACTCAAGATTCTAAGTTCAAAAAAGGTAATGAATACAAAGCTGTGCTCTCAAGTGCCATTCTCGCTGTCCGATCTTGACTTAGAACAGGGATGGCCAACCCAAATGACCTTGCAGGCCACTTCGGAAAGCATTATAATCCTGCGGGCTGCATATAAAGATTATATATCTAAATATTAGATTTAGACCCATTTATTGGAGTGAAATTTTTTTTAAAAAAAAGCGGAATTTGAGAATTATTATTGAGATTTCATTATTTTTCATCTATACAAGCATAGATAATTTAATAATAATAATGCAATGAATCAATGATCTTTTTTTCACACAAACTGTCGAAGTCTACGTCTATTGAGATTAAATGCAATCACATTACGTATCCTGAGTTTAATTTTTTTTTTTGTATCCACTCACATTGAAAAATATATTTCACTTAAACATAATTTTCTGAATGGCATTAAAATGTTTATAGCTGTGTGAGATGTACTGTGTATTTTGCGTGAGAGAGTTTGCAATATAAAATTTACGAACAGTTCTTGTTTAAATTTAGATTTTAACATCAAATTTGTTGATAAGCCGATAAGTTCTTTCCTCTTCTTCATTTTACGTGTTTTTTTTTTTTCTACAAATGAAAAAAGGTGCATTTTCTATTAGAAAACTAATTAGTTTTGTTAGACATTGTGCTGACGAGAATAAAATTATCTCGTGGAACCCAAGGTAGTAAAAACTATAGAATATTCCCAATCTCATAGGAAGTATATATATATACAAAGATAAAATGTGTGTTTTAATATTCTTCTGTTATATTATAATAAAAGTTTAAAAGGAGTTGCGAAATAAAGTTATTATATATAAATAAAATTTTCAGTTTTAATGAATAAGATGCGCTTTATATATTTGTAATTATGCAAATTTCATAAAGAACGTGAGTCCATTTTGCATACATATTTATAAGTTTCTTTTCAATTTTTTTATTGTGACTCGGGGAACCCAAGGGTTTCGTGAAACTCAGTTTGAATTGAGGAACCCAATGAACTACAAGGAATTTGGAGGGAACCTTATTCCATTTTTAGAAAAAAATATCCTGAAACAATATTTAAATTTAATCAACTTGTTATAGGTACTTTATAGATTGTAAAAAGTATTATATTTGTCATAACAAAAATTCATATTATTTTAATATTATTCAGCATTAATAATGAACTATGCCCCAGGTGTCACCTACTCATGTATTATATTTAGTAATTGGGATATGTTTGCATTTTTTTTCATTCAATCGCAAATTATTTGCAAGTGAGCCTATCGCAAATTATTTGCAAGTGAGCCTATGCAAATTATTTGCAGTCGCATTTCATATTGTGTGTCTAATTTATTTCGACACCTTCTTTTTGTTTCCTCATACGTGAAGAAACACATTGTTCTGATTGATATTAAAATTTTTAGAGCTGTGTGAAAAGTCTTGCGCATTCTGCATGAATTTATAACACGGAACTAAGGAGCCATTCATGGTTAATTTTAGATTTTAACGTTAAATCTGTTGAATGTCAATAAGTTGTTCCCTCTCCTTAATTGAAAAAAAAATTCTCATTTATCTTTTATCATATTAAAATAAAAGTTCAAACCCTAACTTTGATTAAAAAAATAATAATCAACTGGGGGTAGTCGGGGTTCCCAACCTCTCGAGAGGACATTTGTTGTTAGATGGCTATTTAGAGTCCTACCATGCTGCAAAGGCACTATACATTTATAACCATCCAGGTCTTCGCCGGGAATCGAACCCAGGCCCTACAGCACAACAGTCCACGGTACTAACCACTTTACAGTATAGGCAGCAAGAAAATTTTACAAAAAAGCATCAAGGCATAGATTTTTATAAAAAATTATAATACATTTAGATTTAATTCAGTAAAATTGAAAAATTATCAATACATATAAATAAAAATGAAGTGTCTGTTTGTAAAATGAAATTAACAGCTTTTAACTAAATGCATTTAAAAGTATACACAGTACTTATATGAAAAAATCAATTTTTAAAATTTTTGTCTGTCTGTCTTTCTGTCAGTCTGTTTGTTCGGGCTAATCTCTGAAACGGCTGGACCAATTTTGACGAAAATTTCACTGGCAGATAACTAATGTTATAAGGAATAACTTAGGCTACTTTAATTATAGAAAAAAAAATTAGGGTTCCGCAAAAATAAAATTAAAACGAATGAAATGGGGAACAATATCCGTTTCAAATAGGGATTATTTTTATTCAATAGGAATTATTTTTTGTCAATAGGGATTGTTTTATTTTGCGAGCCTTCTGTCTCATCGTTTCTAGCAGTTATATCAAAATCTTGTTTAATTAGGTTACTGACACTTGCGATTTTTCCCTTTCATGTTTGATACTAATGATTTTAACAGTCTTCACACCATCGACACTGTCAAAGGTCATGCATCTTTCTTACCCCTTGCTTGCGGCTTCGTTTGTGTTCGTTTCACCCTACCCAGTCCTCACCCCATCGACAGTGTCAAAGGTCACGCGACCCTCTCCCCTGCTTGCAGATTCGTTTCACCCTACTGCCATTTAGACCTGTTTTGAACTTTTGCATTCAACGCTTATAATCATTCCAATGATTTCATTCTCTCTCAAGAACACTGAGCAACATCAATTTTTCCATAACATAGACATCATTTAAACTTAAATTAGGAAGTTTTTGGGTTTTACATCACTTGACTTCTCACAAGGCTCCACATTTAAATAGAGGTAAGCTAATTTCATACCTCTATTGTTTATTTCATTGTCAAACACTGCAATGATTTTACAGTCCTCACCCCATCGACAGTATCAAAGGTCATGCGTCCCTCTCACACTTTGCTCAACAAAAAAAAAAAAAAGTAAAACAAAAAAGAAACATTGATTCACAAAGTAGAAGAATGACATTATACTTATAGCATAGGTATTTCTTTACGAGGAATATATAATTATTAAGTTTTCCGTTAACTCTGCGAATTGAATAAATACTTTTTTGTTAAATTCCACGTGGACGAATTCGCGGGTAACAGCTATTTAACATAAAATAAATGCATCAGAAAGTAATATTAACGTATTACACATCCAGATACAAATTATTTACATTATTTTAATGCGTTTATTACACAAAATTTGTAACAATGTGTTAATTTTGCTGAGCAGAAGGAAGGTGTTTTCAAAAATCGATCCACAGGAGAGTTACGGGGCGTTATAAGTAAAAAAAAAACCCTTTTTATCAGCTATTATATCTACAGACTTCAAATTTAGCAAACATGGTTTTTTGTTCAGCTGAGATACGCAAAAAGCTTTTTTTTTCTTTTTGTTTAATTTACAATTCATGTAAAATTAACTCATTAAAAACTTCTTTATCCTTCAGTCTGTATTGCTTAAATTTTCAATTCACCCGTGCGAAGAACGGGTATACCAGCTAGTTTAATAAAATAAATATTTATATTTGTAGCGTTAATTACGTTGATTATGAAATTGATGAGCAATTTCAGGCCAAATACTAAAAAATAATCAAATACTAATAAAATTGTATCAATACATAAAGTCTATTGATATATTAATTGAAATGGAACTATTATGCAATTACAATCTATGTTTCGGAAATCTTGTTTATATTTGTAAAATTATAAAAGAAAAGAAATCTTATAAAACGTATTCCCCCTAATTTTCTGGCAATATTTTTAGTTAAATTATTCTTGTAAAATTTTTAGAGTGCAATTTTTTAGCATTGTGACATCGTCGATTGTTGTGAATCCCCATCTTTCGATTCACGATAAATTTAATAGTTTCACCAGTTGTTCAGGGACAAGTACGACGTCTTCGATTGTTGTGAACTCACACCCATCGATTGTCCCTGAATTTTTAAGATCCACCAGCTGTAAAATGACCGGTGCTTGTGCAGCTGGTGTTCATTATCGCTTATTTAGCGTCTGGACTTTGGTGCCACTTAGACTAGGCAAACAATTGTCTGGCAATTCTACTGTGGACGAGATCGCTTCCGAGGCAGCTGACTGTCGCCTTACATACACAATGGCGAATTGTCCTCAAAGGCGGAAAAATGACGACAGTGGGCCGAAGGGGTTCGGCCGTCGGAGCATGTGTCGGACATCTGCTGGTTTGTGAAGATACCGGGTGAGTGGACGATTGGCGGATTATGAACCAATGGGCTCTAATGAGTTGAGGTTCAAGGATCGACTCATATGGGCTCACCAATGAGAAAACGTGAGGGGGGGAAATGGACTGCCCCTGATGTTTTAAAAGGCTGGAAAACCCGGGAGAAGGAGGGAAGGAGGAAAAGAAAAAAAGAGTCGGGAGAGAGAGAGGAGCCGGCCTTGGATGGAGAAAAGGGTTAGTCCGAGATTGGGAGTGGAAAGACGATGAACGCCGGTGGCGTTGGGAATAGAATATGGACTGACTGCACCGGCTTGGCATATGAACTGAATTCTTTTGCTTCATTAACAAATGGTTTAGCAAATAAACAATGCTTTTAAATTATATTAGGCTGTAACATTTTTTATACTAGCTATACACGACGTTACAGCTAATATATATATATATATGAAATTGGTGGCATCGGTGACGATCCGGCATTTAAGTAAATAGATGCCCGAATCCTTAGTTTTAAGTGAAGAAAAAAAAATGTCAGCCGTGTGCGTTTGTGATGAGACGAGTTGAATGACTGCTAATTCCTGGAGTTCCCAGCTGTGAGAAGTGCTGGATGCAAGTGTCTCCCGTTCCTGCTAATGATGAAGTGTGCCCGCCTGTATTTTGGAATTGCCTGTTATGAGATGTTTTCCTGGTGTCCCCATCTGTGAGAAGTATATGATTCAAGCATCTCCCGTTCCTGCCTGCGGAATCAACGAGGATCTGTTTGTCTGCGTTAGGAGTGCCATTTTCCCAGATTTCCAAATGTCAAGTGCCAGAATTCCTGAGCGTTCCTGTGTGTCTTCTATAAATTTGAAGGTGAGTCTTTTCATTGAGATTATTTTCGGGGCAGCAACGGAGTATTGATTTTGTATGTAAAATGTTTTAAATAAGGAATATAAAGACTAGGTAAAGTTAGTAAGCAATAAGAGACTAGAAAGATTTTAAGTTTTGTATGAAGTGTATAAATGTGCAATATTAGTGTTGTGGTTATAGATTTGTGAAATTTAGTATACAGTAGTTATACTTGTTTTGTTGGCACAGTATTGTGTAGAGTATTGTTGTGGTTTTAGATTTGTAAAATTTAGTATACAGTAGTTATACTTGTTTTGTTGGCACAGTATTGTGAAGGGTATTGTTGTGGTTATAGAATTGTGAAATTTAGTATACGGTAGTTATACTTGTTGAATTGGAGAACACTGATGTGTAGCTTATTGTGTTGTTTAGATTTGCGCATATGGGTAAAATATAGTTAAGTCTAGGTCTAGTGTATTGTTAGGTTACCTTGAGTCTTTGTATAATTTTTGTAACGATTAAGTTTAGATTTGGTTTTGTGTGCATTAGTGCATCATGGCGTTTCTATTAAGAGAAATAAAAGACGTATTGTTAGAAGTTGCAACAGAATTAGAGGTAGAAGTTGATATTACTCTACCCAAGATGGAATTTAAGAAGAGAATCTGTCAAAGTAAATACTATACTGAGGAAGTAGCTAAATGTTTGTTGGAGGGTATTTTGGAGGAAAAACAGGAAGAACGTGAAGAACGTGAAAAACGGGAAATTAAGAAATTCGAGGAACGTAGACTAGCTAGGGAATTTGAGTTAAAAAGTCTGAGAGCTCAACTCAGTAATAAGTTAAATGAAAATGAATTGAAGGCATGGAATAGGATTAACAATCTCGCAAATGTTTGTATTTTGTCAGAAAATCGTACCGGAGAAGTTAGTGGACCGGTTAATAAGTGTAGGCCATTAATTAACCCGGTAGTTAATAAAAGCGCGGAGAACGCTACATATTGTGATTTTGAAAATGAGAATTGTGACCCCCAGTGAGAGGGACGAATGTTTCCCCCCCTCTGAAGTAAGAAGGAGAGGAACAGAAAAGAATAATATATTTAAGGTTGAGGAAGGGAAAGAAATCAGTGTATAGGAGTAGTGATTGTGAAGTGAAAATGAAAGTAGGGGTATGTGAAGGAAGGGTCAGAACTGTGGCGATGGGTGCACAGCGGGTAATAAATCCGGATAACATTGGAGTGGCTCTTTTGAATTGAAAGGAGATAAGGGAGTGACGAACCCTGAAGGATTGATTTGTGAGAATATCTGCGAGGAAAAATATACCATTGGGACGTTAATGGGTTGTGAAAAGCAGTTAACAGGGGACCAGGAAAGTTTTCGAAATCATACAATGGCTAAGATAGCAGGGCAGTTAAATGGGCGAAAAGAAAACATGTGTAAAGCAGACGTGCGGAAAGGCTTGGGAGACGGGTTAGCAATTCGATTGCCTCTCTCAGAACCAAGGGAGATTTATAAGGATAATTTAGAGACGGACAATAGGTCTAACATCGGTTCAGAATTTAATTTCGTGATAGATTTACCCGGAAAAAGGGATCGCAGTACCATTTATCGTCTTAATTTAATAAAATTGTACCGTAGAAAGCCGGAATCGGCAAATTTGGTTATGGAGAATAGCTCAGAAGGAATAGATTCCGAAACTCTCTATTCGGTAAAGCTATTTATGGATTTTGGTTTTCAGGGTAATTTAAGGAAAAGTCAATTGTATTTTAAATTACCTCCTGATCGAAGTAGCTACTTGAGAATGATTAACGCTAAAAAGAAAGGAGGGTTTCCATCAGATCCTGGGACGATTGTTTTAAGGCAGAAGGATATTATTTTAATTACGGGAAAGCCGTTTAGAATCAAAACTTTTTGTTCATCCCAGATGTTAATTAATTCACTACGAGAGGATACAGAGTATCTTTTAGATTTAGGTGTAAACGGGATGGGACAGTCAAACCGTACTCTGCCCGTTGTTTGGTTAGGAAGAGTGAACCGATACCCGTACCCGCGTATTAAATGTATTAAGTATAGGAATTTGAACCAGGTGACGCGAGCCGAGATTTATCTTTCGTTAAAAAGGGAAAGTTTTGTAGGAAAGAACAACGCGGCATCGTGGGTCAACAAATTAACTTTGTATTAAAATGGTTGAGTAGGGTTGGGTCGGAAGTCGGACTGACCATAGGTAAATTAGAGCTATGGGCAAGTTTGTTCCGTGTATATAATGTAGATATAGAAAATTCATTGCATGAGCTACTGAGGTTTGTTAATTATGTTCCCAATTTAAGTGTCTAATTTTCCTCAATAACTAACGTAATGGAAGACAATACCATGAATTGTGAATAACCTGTTATAATGGTTGTGAGACTGCTTGCTGATAGCCATAATTTAATTAAATTTAAAAAGTCTTACTTTAAACTTCTTAATTTAAAAATTTGGTTTATAATGTTTTTTGCGAAGCTTGGAATTTATAAATGTTTATTTTGTTTATTTAATATCGTTGGAAACACCGTTGGAATAAGTAGATGGTAATGAGTAATTCTTAGGATTGGTGCTAGGTGTGAATTAATATTTGTATGAGTATGAGTATTGGTGTGTGTGTAAGGTGGAAGGAAATTATGTGTTATGGTAAATATTTTGTGTCTCTTAGGACTGTGTACGCTCACAGATGTTTAACACAATTGAATGAGCGATTGATGTATTAGAATTATAGAAATATTATAATTTGAGTTAATTTCTTTAAAACCCTAAATTTTAAAGTGTGATGTAACTGTATGAAATGGAAAAAATGGTCCAAGATTCAGAATTTAAGTTTTTTTAAGTTTTAAAGAATTTTGGGTTTATTTGTTTATTTTACTTGTGATTGTATATGTTACTTGGATTGCTGTCCTGATAGGTCTCATTGATAAGACAACCCTTTGGTGTGAAATGTTACGAACTGAACCAAACTGAGGCCAGAGCAGTCCAGTGAAATGGACCTTTTCAGGGGGAAGGAGTTGTGACATCGTCGATTGTTGTGAATCCCCATCTTTCGATTCACGATAAATTTAATAGTTTCACCAGTTGTTCAGGGACAAGTACGACGTCTTCGATTGTTGTGAACTCACACCCATCGATTGTCCCTGAATTTTTAAGATCCACCAGCTGTAAAATGACCGGTGCTTGTGCAGCTGGTGTTCATTATCGCTTATTTAGCGTCTGGACTTTGGTGCCACTTAGACTTGGCAAACAATTGCCTGGCAATTTTACTGTGGACGAGATCGCTTCCGAGGCAGCTGACTGTCGCCTTACGTACACAATGACGAATTGTCCTCAAAGGCGGAAAAACGGCGACAGTGGGCCGAAGGGGTTCGGCCGTCGGAGCATGTGTCGGACATCTGCTGGTTTGTGAAGAAACTGGGTGAGTGGACGATTGGCGGATTATGGACCAATGGGCTCTAATGAGTTGAGGTTCAAGGATCGACTCATATGGGCCCACCAATGAGAAAACGTGAGGGGGAAATGGACTGCCCCTGATGTTTTAAAAGGCTGGAGAAGGAGGGAAGGAGGAAAAGAAAAAAAGAGTCGGGAGAGAGAGAGGAGCCGGCCTTGGATGGAGAAAAGGGTTAGTCCGAGATTGGGAGTGGAAAGACGATGAACGCCGGTGGCGTTGGGAATAGAATATGGACTGACTGCACCGGCTTGGCATATGAACTGAATTCTTTTGCTTCATTAACAAATGGTTTAGCAAATAAACAATGCTTTTATATTATATTAGGCCAGTGCTTCTCAAAATTTCAATAGTGGCGCCCCCCTTTTCAATCATAATTTTTATCGCGCCCCCCTTATACATTAATAATGCACTTTGACGCTAAAGCTACAATACGAGATCTTAATTATAAACCATACAAATTAATAACATAAGTATTAAATTTTGATTGCTACTCTTTTAAGCAAAAAATTAATTAATTAAGTAATAGGATAATTATTATGTTATTTTTCCTTTCTCTAATTTTTAAATTGAACATATTGCAAAATGCGGCGACTGCTTAGAAGACAAAATATGGATATCTGCTAAATATAGAAAAATAATTCAGAGGTTCGATTTCTAATCAAAAGCATTCCTTATAAAAACTTTGCTTTGCAAGACAAGCCCATGGAAGTCGTTAATACTTATTAAACTCGTTCTTAATTTGAAAATACTCTGTGCAGCACTGATACATTAAAAGTATACCGGCCGAATACTTTGCAGGAGTTCATTTATAAGAAAATAAAATATTCTTGATATAATAGCTGTATTGTAAGGAGAGTAATGCCAAGTGCGCGACAATGTTTACAAAATTGTAAAATGTTTTTTTTTAAATGATTGCTCAAATTATTATTAGTTTTAAGCGAATTTTAATTTTAAGCCTCACAGAATTAGCTTTTATAATTGATGTTAAATAATGAACAATAATATAAAATTCCGATGAAGAATAATTGTATTATTTTTAATATTTAAAGCAAAAAGTCTTCAACATGTTTTAACCTGGGAGCAGGCGCTTCACTCGATATGGTCGAGAGGGGTTATTGAGTCATCCCAATCCTTTTTTTTAATAATTATTTTATTGTACACGATACAAATCGTGATTCCAGAGAATAATTTAATTAAGAGAAAGTTTACTTACCTACTTTCAAAGACTTTTCAGTTTTTCTTTAGTAACAAATAAACAGTTTTGCCAGAATTAACAATTTCGTGATCTGTGTGTCCCGCGCGACCACTTCCGGGTAAAAAGTGTATTCATTATGATAATATGTATGTTACTGCTAAAAACAATTGTTATGCTTTATATGTTTGAAAGTACTCATCTTGGTCTAAGTCTTGGCCAAGTAATCCATCAAAGTGTGTGCTCTCCGTGGTTTTACAAATATCATAAAACTGTTTTGCATGGAAAAAAGCGCAACAGAGAAATACATTACTTACAACTTCCTTAAATGAGAAATAAACACATAAGAGAAGGGTCATAACTAACTGTACCAATAACTTAGAAGGTCAAACAAATTACAGCTATAATGTGCAGTATTTCAAAAATAATGACAGTGATGAATTGTTTATGTTCCTAAATTTTTTCGATTCAAGATCTGGGATCTGTTTTTTCTCTGAAAGAGTAGAATGTTAGTTTTAAAAAAGAAAACGTAATAAAAACTCTCTCATCATGGGATTACCGCAAATTAATTAAATATTTTTTATTTGGTTATAGGATCAAAGATAGCTAATTAAGTATTCAAAAAGTATTTTTTTTGATGATTTAATATCGCGCCTATATCTTATATCAGAGTAAAAGTGCATTTTTTATTATGTCTGAAAGTATTTTGTTTTAATTCATTTCAGTAAATTAATTATTTTTTAAATCTTTTGTTTTCGATATGCTCGCGACCCCCTCGTAAGGTTATAGCGCCCCCCAGGGGGGCGCGCCCCACAGTTTGAGAAACACTGTATTAGGCTGTAACATTTTTTTATACTAGCTATACAGGACGTTACAGCCTATTTGTTGTATTGCATGCTATATATTACTGAAAAATGTAAGGGGACTGAAAGGAAAATCATTTTTTTAAAAAGGGATCACTACTGATAAAAGTTTGGAAACCCCACATTAATTTCTCAATAATACAAACAAACAAATTGCATGACAATAGTGTAGGAGTGGAAAGGTAGATTAACACCTGCTAAAGGGGATGGGTAGTTCCCCTCCCCCTTGGAATGTGGAATGTGAAGTTTCACCATTCGGTCTTTGGGTACGACGGAGTGAAGTCATGTCCGAGTGTTGCTAACTGTATAATAACGGTTTTCTTTAAATGTTTTAATTTTAATAAACCTTAATATTTAAAATTTAGACGCCATGTTCTTAATTTGTTTCCGTGCCCATTGATTAGAATCAAACTTTAGTGGCGCAGCCGGTAGGATCAAGCCTTTTAGTGGCAAACCCCACAGGAAGAACGTTAGAGCCAGAAATTTCGAGTTTTCTGGATTCCCGCGTGGAAATGAATCAGGTAAGAGTTTTTGCTTGCAACTCCCTGTAATGTAAGACGAGAGAAATTTATAAAATTATACTGTTTAATATCCATTTATTAAGAGAGAATTTTGATTTTATTTTTTGTATACGTCAGTGTACGTTTTTTTTGCTCTGCATATCCATGCAGTTGTAACTTGTTGAACGCCAGTTCAATTTTGAATTATTATATACATCAGTATATATTTTATTAGTCTTGTTCCATATAAATGGAAAGCAAGTTTTAGAACATCAGTTCTATAAATTAAGGAAAACTTCAAAATCATTAATTCTCTCAGTATATTATTTTATTGCATATCCATGCAGTTATAAAATTTTGAACGCCAGTTCAAATTTCAGTTATTATATATCAGTATGTTATTTTATTGCATATCCATGCAGCTATAAAATTTTGAACGCCAGTTTAAATTTCAGTTATTATATATCAGTATATTTTTTTTTTATTATTTCTTGTTCCATATCAATGGAAAGTAAGTTTTAGAACATCAGTTCTATAAATTAAGGAAAGCTTCAAAATCATTAATTCTCACAGTATATTATTTTATTGCATATCCATGCAGTTATAAAAATTTTTGAACGCCAGTTCAATTGTGAGTTATTATATACATCAGTATATATTTTATTATTATTGTCCCATATAAATGGAAAGTAAGTTTTAGAACATCAGTTCTATAAATTAAGGAAAGCTTCAAAATCATTCATTCTCTCAGTATATTTTATTGCATATCCATGCAGTTATGAAATTTTGAACGCCAGTTCAAATTAAAATTATTATACATCAGTGTATAATTTATTATTTTTTGCTATTAAGGGTTAGAACATCAGTTCTAAATTCAGTTATTCCTGCATTCAGAATATTTATGTTACACTCGGACAGATATAGTTCGAACACCAGTTCGCGATTTATATGTGTATTTAACATTTTTTAATACATTTTATATAAGATTGTTGTTGATAAGTAACTACCCGAATTACTTATTGTATTTTATGAGAGTTTTAGAAAACTCATTAAGCTGTATATTCCAAGTTGTTTAATACGTATAATTGGTTAATTGTATTCGTATTTTGATGCATTAAGCAATGTAAATCGGTAAAATATACGAGTTATTTGAAACAGTTTGTATAATCGAAAATTAATATGGAAAGATTGTATGTTTTTTTCATGATATTGTATTTATTTATTTTTGTAATGCACAATAATAAATTCACGTCAGTGAATAGAAATTGAGTTTATTGAAAAATTAATGCTAAAGAGTAATACTTATTTCATGTCAATGAAATTATTCTGTGTTTATGTACGTATAGTATTTTTCGATTAACGTGAAAAAAATATTATCAGTTTAAATTGGAGATAAAACTACCGAAATATTTTGTAGTGTTCCATTATTCCAGCCAGGAATAGATTAAGTTGTGCATATAGGTAATATTTTAAGTGATTATTGTGTATCAGTAATATTTTTAAGTGATTATTGTTTATCAGTAGTATGTTAAGTGATATTGTGTATCAGTAATATTTTAAGTGATTATTGTGTATCAGTAATATATTAAGTAATTATTTATTAGTTATTTAAGTACACTTGGTATATTGCGAAATATATAATACATTATTCTGGAATTCCTCCTAATTCATTGACAGTTGTGTTAGTGTAGCGGATGCTTATTGTTGTGTGTTTTAAACAAAGATATATTTGTGGTATTTAATTTTTGGCAATCCCTTCGGGTGTTATTTTCATTTGATTATTTATTTAGTTGCGGTACATTGGAAAAAGAAAAATTTCAAATGGCATTTTTGGAGAAAGCTAAAAAGCAGGATTTAGTTTTGTTGGCTGAGGAGTTAGGTCAGAAGGTATCAGATAAAATGACGATTATAGATTTAAAGAATATCATAATCGGTAGCAAAGATTACGAAGAGGAGTTCGTTAGAGCTCAGTTATCCGTTATTTCAGAGGAACGCGTTGAAAGGGAAACAGAGGAAAAAATCGCCAGGCAGCTGCGCGCTGGAATCAGAATTGAATGAACTGCGGTTAGAGATCGAAAGTATTCGGTCGAATGTTAAGCGGATGAGTTGTGCAGAAGATCGTAAGAAGACATCTTCAAATTACCGAATTAGTATCAGGAGGGCCGAGGAACATATGAGGGAAACATCTTCTGCTGTGTTGATGGCTGAAGCTACGATACCAGTAACTACTCCTATCAAGGAAGAGAAGGGAATGGACGATTTAAGGGTTGTTCACGTCAAGGTCAAGGGTGAGCAAGAAATTTTGAATGTTGCCATAGACACAGGTGCCCAGATACCTGTAGTAACAGCAGATGTTGTTGAAGGACAAAGCGTCGATAATAAAGGGACAATTCAAATTACGTCTGCATTTTGGGAGCATGAAATTGGTGAAGTAAAAGATTCCAACATGGAATTGAATGACCTTAGGCACGGTGTTGTGCCTGTCTCTAAAATTTGGTTAACGACATGTTAATCTGTTCCTCTGATTATGAAGTATTAACAGAAAACTCGCAAATGATTCGCAATCCTGCGAAACTTCGAGAACCTTCAAAGGAAGAAGGAATTATTAGTTCAACAGATACAAAATCAGTTTGCAGCCAAGAAGTGATCACCAGTCTACGTCCTGAGACTTACACACAGTCTTTATTGAATGTTCCAAACGGATATTTGGTTGCAGTAAAAATTAATGCATCGAATGTCCAAACAAATGGACAAGGTATAAAAGAAAGCAAGAGAGAGGTTGCCTTTACTTGTGTATTTAAAAATAGAATCTTGTATAGTAATAGGCGGGGTCAGCCCCGTAAGGAATGTATTTCCGAATTTATTGACTCAATCCTAGTGCAATGTTGTCGTGATCTCATAACAGGTATTGTTAAATTGGAGTTGAAAGCAGGATTGGAAGTATTTAAGGTTCGCGTGGATATTTTATGGACAATAACATGCATTGGTTGCTTTTTGTCGCTTTTGGGATTGAAAAGGATTTTTCTTGCTTTCATTCTACATAGAAATTGGAAGAAAAAGAGAAAGAGAATTTTTTAAAATGTTTAAACCTGGTACAATAAAAGAATTAACGTTTGGCTGAAGGCTTACGCATGTAAAAGTACTGAATTATCCAGATTGCCTGCTCCTGTTAAATAGATAAGATTTAAGCCAATGATTATATATATACTTAACGTTTTTCTGTACCATAATTTCTGAAAACTGCTAAAGATTAAAACTTTGGCTTCTATATATGCTTTGCTAATACATGTTGTATAACTATTTTAGATTTTGTGTAATATTTTTAGTAACTTGTCTTTTATATTGTAATATTTTTGAGTATTATTTGTGGTTGTATCTTGTATGGATATTAATTTTCTAGAATATTAATGTGATTTGTAAATCTATTTTTTGGGAGTTGTATTAGCAAAAGCTCTTTTTACGTGATACCTGGAACAAAAAATTTCTCTCGTTATCTCGTTCCTTGCCATGTATGTATGCATGTGTTTTTTGTTTTTTATAGTTTCTTTTCAGCTGCATCATCCTGGAATGACGGATGAGCTTTTTAAGGGGGGAGGTATAGGAGTGGAAAGGTCCATTAACACCTGCTAAAGGGGATGGGTAGTTCCCCTCCCCCTTGGAATGTGGAATGTGAAGTTTCACCATTCGGTCTTTGGGTACGACGGAGTGAAGTCATGTCCGAGTGTTGCTAACTGTATAATAACGGTTTTCTTTAAATGTTTTAATTTTAATAAACCTTAATATTTAAAATTTAGACGCCATGTTCTTAATTTGTTTCCGTGCCCATTGATTAGAATCAAACTTTATTAATAGAATCAACAAAAAGACCCACGATGTAAAGGGTTTGATAGATGTTAAATTTGTAGAGGCTCAGTCTTGTTGGCAGGGTGGGGAAAGAAAGGGGCAAACAGGTGACGCGTCTTCATCATTAGTCCGTGGTGAAGAATAAAATGTATGTGCATACAAAACGAATGCATTACGTTTTTCTTTTCTCTGAGAAATTTTCTCTTATTCTCTTGATGTCAGAACTTTCTGGTGATTTCTATAGTTATGTCATTAAAATTTTCTTTTTGTCTTTCGTTTCTTTCCTTTCTCAAAAGAGAAACACAAATTTGCTTTATAAGTACAAAAGCAAATAAAAACACGACGATTATTACTTTTTTTAAAAAATAGAATGCGTCAAAGAGAAAAGTGTCGTGGAAGACAAGTGTCGCAATGGTACAAGAGAATGTATATTCATATTTAGAATAACCAATGCCAAAAATCTTTAAGTATATCACAGTTAATAAATAATTTTAACTAAACTTAACGAGTCAAAAAGAGAGGAGGAAAATCAAAATATTTCTCTCCTGTAGTTCACATCTACCTTATAATTAAATTTTAAAAAATTACCGATTACCGTAAAATCCGGCATACAACGCGCACTTTTAGCACAAAAAATAAGAACGAAATTTAAGGAGGTGCGTTATACACCGGGTATAAAAAATGATAGCTTTAAAAATAAAAAAAATGAGCACACAAAAAAATTAGACTTCTACTTAGATTAGAGTACTGTTTATTTAAAAGAAATGACATACTTAATGAACTTAAAGGGTTGTAGAATTCTAGAAGTACACTTTGAGATATAAAAAAACACATAACTTTTTAAAACCTAAAATAATACCTCGAATAAACCATTTCAAAACATAAAGCATTGTTTACGTACAATTTAAGTTCCTTCGTAAAAAACCGCGAATATACCTAAAAATTAAAAAAAAAATCAGCTTGAAAGTATAGATGAGTGTTATACACCGGATTTTACGGTATCAAAAAACCTCTAATCCTTATATCCAAATAATACTCACTGCTCACTTTAGTGATTAATAAAGCTTGTTTAGAGTAATTTTATAAATATTTTTCAGCTAAAATAATATTAAAAAAAAGGATAGTTCCCTCACATTGTATATGTTGAACTTTTTAAAAAAATTGCAAACAACTGCCGATATTTATGTAAGAAACTAGTCCCAACTTTCCTAGGAATGAAGGGACTTAAAATACACGTTTCTTTCTTTCTTTTTACATATCCTATTTTAACCCCCTACGATTTCTAAGAAAACTACATTTTTCGTTCACAACCCACCAAACGAGTCATATCACCATTCATCAATGGAACATACTGGGAAATTTCATGTATCCTTCTGCAAGAAGGCGGAGTTTCAAGTTTACTTTCCCCCTCTTTCCAAATGTGCAATGCTGACTTAATAAGTACTCGCAAAAAAATTAATTTAAAAATTTTAAAGTATGTGCTTTTGAAAGGGCATAAAAAAAAAGGAAATTTTTCCTGTTTTTACTTTTTTTATCCGATAATTTAAAATATTTTTATGATCGTTTTAATGCACTACATATGAATTTTCAGATCTTTAAATAATACTTAAGAATACTTAGAAATTTTTTTAAAAAAATCAAAATAATGGCAGAATATAAAATTTTTTTTTGCTTTTTTAGATGTACTTTTTTCCATGCAATCGAAAGCAATACCCTAGATGTAAATATACGAGAAAGAAACTCTACAGGATTAACATTGCGTTCGAGATTTCGTGTTGGCGTATCAACCGGACCCTTAATCAGCTTCACTGGCACTACTAGACCGACTCATAGAATACACTTGGACTTTTCTCCTAGAACTTCCCCTAGAGCTTTACCTCACTTCACTTAGATTTCACTCAGCTCCCCACGCGAACACTAACGTTCCTATATATATATATATATATAAATCCTTATCTGCATAACCACGCTCTCTTCCTGGGTTGGTTGGAAAGAATTGCCATTCTGGCCGCAAAGATATCCCAAAAGGATTATTAGAAGAAGTACCGATAAAGCCCCGTCACACATAATAAGTCGTACAACACAGCAATCAAAACCATTGAGTTATGCACAGAGGAAAAATGTAGCATGTTCACAGAAAATATTTTGGAACAAAAATGGTCACGTGAGGAAACTCAGTCAAAACAAGTAATTAAAGATTGTAATAAACCATTTGTCACTCCCAAAAAAGAAGGAATTATGTGACAAATACATTTTAATTCCCATGAAGACTGTCCTATAGGAGGATACTGTCAAGATCACTGGTAATAAACAGTTTTCCCAAAATTAACGATTTCGTGAGCCTGGGGTGACTCTGTGCCCCGCGCACACGCTCCCGGGCTATATATATATGGTTTATTACACACATAACGTAGGCTTATTTTAAATATATTTTTTATTTTAGTTTGTACTAAATTAATTTTTTTCCAGTTGAAGGGTTCCTCTCTAATAAATGTTAGATGTGATAGTATTTTATTGAAACGGTTTATCATAATTAATATTTCTTTTGGTTTATCTATTTCAGGTTATTTCACTCATAGTTAACATAAGAAAAACATACTACTGCTATTACTTTTCTGTTATAATTTATATATATATATATTCAATCTTTCATTTCTATTTACATTCTTAGCATGTTAATTTTCTCTCTTACATTTCAATTACAGTCAACCCTTTTATAACGCGGTGAGTGCGTACCGCGTTGTATGGGAACCGCGCTATAAGAAACTCAGAATTAGTACTGCGTTATATGGAGACCAATAAATACAAAAGCCGAGATAAACTCTACCGGCGTTACTCATTATGTTTTGTCTACGCCATGCCTCAGTGCGCGCTCCGCTTTTAATTTATTCCTCGATCAGTGTCATCACTACTTTTTTTTATTTCATAAAAAAACTAAAGGGTGTTTTTTTGAGAGGTATAGAACTTTGAATTGCAATAAAACAACGATGTATTATTCGATTGACATGAATTTTTTTTTATTCGAAAGATAATCTTGTGGCATTACATTTTAAATATGATTTCTGGCATAGGACTGCCACGGCTGGCTCGGATGTAGTTCAATCTGGACGTCCAATTTTCGATGACTTTTTCCAACATTTGTGGCCGTATATCGGCAATAACACGGCGAATGTTGTCTTCCAAATGGTCAAGCGTTTGTGGCTTATCCGCATAGACCAATGACTTTACATAGCCCCACAAAAAATAGTCTAGCGGTGTTAAATCACACGATCTTGGAGGCCAATTCACAGGTCCAAAACGTGAAATTAGGCGGTCACCCAACGTGTCTTTCAATAAATCGATTGTGGCACGAGCTGTGTGACATGTTGCGCCGTCTTGTTGGAACCACAGCTCCTGGACATCATGATTGTTCAATTCAGGAATGAAAAAGTTAGTAATCATGACTCTATACCGATCACCATTGACTGTAACGTTGTGGTCTTCATCGTTTTTGAAGAAGGATTCCACCAGCCCATAAAGCGCACCAAACAGTCAGTTTTTCTGGATGTAACGGTGTTTCGGCATACACTTGTGGATTAGCTTCACTCCAAATGCGGCAGTTTTGTTTGTTGACGTAGCCATTCAACCAGAAGTACGCTTCATCGCTAAACAAAATTCGCTTATGAAAATCGCGCGCGCGCGACCATTATTTTCGAAATAAAATTGCACAATTTGAAAGCGTTGTTCAGGCGTGAGTCTATTCATGATGAATTGCCGAACCAAACTGAGAATAAATCACTTGACAGCTGTTAAATCGGTCGCCATCTTGGAAAGTAATGCCAACTTAAACTTCTATACCTGGAAAAAAAACACTCTTTAAAATAAAATGAATAAATAGGAGGGAGGTAGCTGCCCTTAACACCAGACAGATAACTAACGGCGAAAATTTCTATAAAATATAATTAAAAGCTTTTTTTTTTAAATTTCACCTGAAACTATTGGACAAGTCCTCAGATCATCTGGTTTAAAGGGAAATTCTGTGAAGAGAAATTTTGTAGGGGTACAAGGAATAGAACTGTGATTTAGATCCCCCAAATTAATAGTAAGATATTTTATTGGAATAAAAAAAATTTTTGCAGATGAGAGCCAATTTCTCATTCTTTAATCCGATTACCATACCAAAGAATGGAGAGAAAGAAAAAATGAAACTCAATCAGAACTTATTTGGAATAGTGACTAACAGTAAAGAATTCATTAAAACATGCCTTAAATGATGTAAAAAAAAAAAAATTGTCAAATCAGACAATATTAATTTTTGCTTGAGGAAATATTGAATATTTCATCCACTTATTTTTCTTATGAGTATGGCCATATTCAATTTGAGTAAATGATTTAAATTAATAATACTCTATAGCAGAGGTAAGCATTGAGTTGATCGCGATCGACCAGTGAACCACCTAAACATTTTGGAGCGATCCGCTTAACTAAGACCTAAGACACTCACCCTAAGCGAAACAAAGAAAAATATAATGAAATAATCAAACTTTACTCCGAATGTGAGGGACGTTTTCAAAAATTTATAAGACTAGAACCAATTGTTACATTCTTGTGTTATCCATTTGGCAATGTTGATATGGAAGAAATCACTCAAAATAATTACCGTAAAATCCGGTGTTTTAACACAAAAAACAAAAGTAACATAAAAAAAACTATTAAATCAATTCCTACTTAGATCAACAAAGAAACATTTTATTTTAGCTACTTTTTATTAAATAGTTACAATTAATATAAATATACATATGACAGAATCACAACATTAGGAGGTAATTAGTTTTTATTAATTATCATTAGTATTGTATTGTCATCCAAAACAATCGAGTATATAAAATTTCAGTTCAACTGAATGCTTTAAAACGTGAGAAAAAAAAACTTTTCTTCAAGTTTTGACACAAGTCGACAAAAATGATGCCAACGTGGCTGCATTTGCAATTCTTTGAATAATTAGTTTTAATCAATTAATTTTTATTAATTATAAATAAATTATTGCATTGTCATTCAAAATAATCATGTATATAAAATTTCAGCTCAATTGAGTGTTTTAAAATGTATTTTATTAACGATTGAAAATTCCACCAAAATAAATAAACAAATAAATATATAGAGAGAGATTGTGAGCTAATAGTAGAATTGAATAAGATTGAAATTTACGGGTTCGTGTTATACGCTGGGTATAGAAATGATAGCTTTGAAAATAAAATAAATTATTAGTTTTTTAAAAAAAACTAAAAAACACGTTTTTATGTTTAATCGAAGTAAAAACTAAAAACATAATTCTTAATATAAGAAAATGATTGACGAGAAAATTAATATTGGGGGGTAAAAGCGTGGGGCGCTCTATATTAATTGTTGTAATTTCTTACTAGTTCTATTCCGAAATGCTGAGTTAGTGTAAAAATTTTATACAAAGCACACCCCACGCTTTTACCCCAATGACATTAATTTTCTCGTATATAAATCATTCTATTCCAATATTAAGAATTATATACTTTTTTTTTTTTACTTCAATTAAAACCATAAAAGCGTGTTTTTTTAAGCAACTATAATTTATTTTTTGTTCGATCTACAGTAAAAGCATGTTTTTTTTAGTTTTTTAAACTATCATTTATTCATACACTTTTTTTTTTAATTTTTAGCTCGCAATCGAAAAAACTTGCCCATCCCTAAGTTAGAACCACTTTTTTTTCCTTCACATTCACGAGTCTTTTTTTTCCATTTCCATTTTCAGAAACACCGGACAATCGTTTATATTATAAGAAATTGCCAATGCAAAAAAAAAAACGTTTTCGCTTTTAGGGTTATTCTTAATCTTTTAGTCGCCAAATCTGGAAATCGTTATTCCTGTTTAGAACAATGGAACAAAATTAGGTAATTATTGTATTGTCATCGCGGTCGTTGACACGTGTGCAAAATATCAAATTAATCTGACCTTATAAAGTGGGTAAAAATCGAGTTCAAAGATTCCATTACATACAAGTGAAACTTATAAAAGCGTGTTAAAAAAGGAGATCAGCATGAAAAAAAAATTATACCTCTACATTTATCGAAATATTTATTTAAAAAAAATTACATTCCTTATGAATTTAAAGGGTTGTAGCTCTAGAAGAAATTATTGTTTCAAAAGCTTGGGATAATACCTCGAATAAATGATTTCAAAGTATCCCAGCAATGTGCACGTATATTTCAGGTTTTCTTCGTAAAAAAGGAGGTGCGCGTTGTAACTAAAAATTACAGCTTGAATGTATTTCTGCATGTTAGATGCCGGTTTTTACAATATATATTCTCTTTATCTCTGGAGAAAAACGAAATTTTTCTCCTTCAAAAGCACATAGTTCAGAACCTAAAAATAATTTTTGTAATCTAACGAGTAATAAAAAAAATCTTTTTTTTAAAAAAAAGTTGCATTTAATTTAACATTGTTCTTTGGCTTTATCTACCTGTGTGAATTTGCATTTTCAACAGTGAATATAACTAACACAACATATTGCTCCTGTCTCATATAACTTAGCAGTTAGTAATTATATACCGAGATAATCAAGATCTGCGGACAGCATATTCAGACTAAGTCTTCTACTGACTATAATTAGGGGAACTAACCTCAGATGAAAATGATTTACTTTTTAATATATTTCGAATTGTTTGATAATAAATGATTCATTTGATTTTATTATATTTGAGGCTATTATTATGTTTATATATCTTGCATTTTGCTTTAAAAGAGTAAGGTTTTTTTATTGTAGTCATGTAGGTAACTTCATATTCCATATTTATTATTAAGCTAAAAAAATTATTTTTAAGAACTGACATCGATATTTTTATATTGAATTCACTTTGAACATTGCAGCGGTCGCATGAGGTACAGAGTCAACCCAGGATCACGAAATCATTCTCTCTGGGAAAACTGTTTATTCCTTAACAGTGACCTTGACAGTATCCTCCTGTTAGACAGTCTTAATGGGAACTTAAATGAATTTGTCACAAATATATGCCTCTTTTTTGAGAGTGGTAAACGTTTTTTTACAATCAAGGTACTTGTTTTGATCGAGTTCCCAACACAACCACTTTTGTTCAAAAATATTTTCTATGAACATGCTACACTTTCTTCTGTGAACAACTTTGTGGTTTTGATTGCTGTGTTGTATGACTTATTATGGTTTATAAATGAAAATGAGCACAATATAAAAAAATGGGCATCTGTGATCTCAATTGAAGGAAGTTGAAACTGATCAAGCAATTGAAGAATCTGTTGAAATAATGCATATTAATCAAGACAGCGAAAGTAAATATGAGAAAAGCGATAGACATGAAACGCTTGAATTGAATTGAAATTTTCAAATGCTGCCTAAAGAACTCTATCAAGAAAACTATGAAGCCATAAATGTAACACTTCACCTAGTCAAAAAGACACAAGGAAGAAAATGTTCAAAATGCTATTTGTAGATCATCAAACGACAGCAAAACTACAACAACGTGAACAAAATATGACAGTTTTGCTGGAAAATAACGTTCCTGTATTGTTAGCGAAAAGTGTCTGCTATTTATGTCCTTTATTAAGGTCATGCACATTTGGAACATTAGTTTCATTGGATTTTTTTCTCAAATTATCAAAGAAAAATTTAAAAGTCCTTGAAAGTAGGTAAGTATTTTTCTCTTAATTAAATAACTAGAATTGTGATTTTTATTGTGTATAGTAAAAATAATTGTAAAATAAATTATAGTTTAAAAACAAACTAAAAAACATGCTTTTATAGTGAATCGAACTAAAAAATAAAAAAATATATTACTTAAAAGTAACATACATAAAATTTAATACTTATCTTGTCAATTTGTACGGTTTATAATTATGATCGTATTGTAGCTTTAGCATCTCAAAGTGCATTATTATTGCATTAAATACATTACTTTTTTTTGGGGGGAGCGATAAAAACTATGTTTGAAAATTGGGTCACTAGTAGTGAAAGTTTGAGAACCACTGATTTAAAGTTTGAAAAATTTTAAGGCTGGCTGAATTCATCCAACATACACAGCAACTCTTATTATTCAGTATGATGACTTTTTAGCAACCAAATTTGAACATTAATGTTTAAAATAATCTAAATAACCAAATAACAATGCTAAAGTGAGATTTCACTTTGGGTGAAACATCATTTTAATACATCTTGTTATAGAAAAGGCTTGTTTAGTGGATTATAAAATAACTATGAATTTAGTCATTGAATTATATGCACAAAAATAAATAAACATTTGATAGACTGGAAATATCTCTTTTATTATAAATATATATTTTAAATTTCATGAACGAGTACAAAAATATTCACAGTATTTATGTACAGATGGATTATTAATTCAAAATGAAAGAGTAAGCATCATAAAATATATTTGAGTTATTTGGTTGTCATATAAATGTTTTTAACTCCAGCTTTGACAATTATTTTATCATCGTAAACCAACACAGAAATAATTTAGTGATAAATTAATAAACAGTAATTCATAGTTGTGATAATTACTAATATCAACATTTTTTAAAATCATGATACCACATTATGGTATGACATTGTCTACATTACTGCCTTTTACTGAACAGTTTTTAATTTATACAAAATAAATAAAAATATATGTTTTTTTAAAAAAATAACTTTAAATATATACATGTTATTTCAAAGAATAAAGACAAATTATATGCCAGATAATATTTTTATATACTATATTTACTCAAATCTAAGCCACACTTTTTTTCAATGTTAATGCTACTGAAAATCGAAAGAAAAAAAATGTTGGATGGGGCAATTATAGCAATTACCAGTTCATGTATGTATTTATAAGTTTACACTACTGGTAAAATAATTATCCCCTTCTTATTAGTTCTCATTTTAAAATTATTTTTATTTTGTAAAATTGGATGTCAATGAACTATCTTACACTATTTTTCATTTTTCTCAAAAATTTGTTGAGAACTTGGGGTGTGGCTTAGATTCGAATAAATGCGGCAAATAAAATTAATGATATCAAAATTAAAAGTGCTTGATAATACAATAAATTTCAGAAACTACTTACTAAGAATTTTCTTATGTAACTTAAGCATACTAAATTGCATATATATAAAAACATCACACCTGTATTACAAACACAAAATACAATAATTAAACAAGATATTGAGAATTATTTATTTTCAAAAAATAGAGAGAAATTTTAGTATCATACATTACATGAATAGAAGAAAATTTTTTAAGTTAGGTAATGTCACAAAATATTTTAAAAGATCAGTACAATTAAAAAATTAATTATCAAATAGTTCATCTTAAATTAAAGAATACTTACTAAATTTATTTCACATATACATTTTTTTTTTTTGTAAAAATACAATCAAAAGATTTTAAAAACTGTGTAAAAAAAAAAATCTAAAAAATGTTTATGAACATGAACATGGAAACATTTAAATATACAAATCAAAGCAACTCCTTCAATCTATCAACTCTAGAGAAATCATGAGAGCAGATAATGCAGTAAAAGCATCCTTAAATTCTCGTCTTTTGGTTCGTCCCAACACCCAATCAGGTTCAATAGGAATGCTTTCCCTATAGTTTATAGTGTGGAATCTGATGGCATTAGCTGATGCAACTGTCTTAGAATGAAGTCTCTTTTCTTCTAATTCTTTTCTTTTCAGTGAAAAAGAATAAAAGCGTTGAATCTGTTCAATAAAAGGAGGCTTTCTCTTCAGTATCTGTAAATAAAAATGGTTTTAAGTACTTCATAATTGATGCAAGTATTTTAACTGTGTGAATTGTGTTCTTCAGTAAAAGTATTATTTCATGTATTCAGTACATGAAACTGATAAATCCAGACATATACAGACAATTTTTAAAAATTTTGAAATGCACTCAAATAAAAACTACAGCACTCGTGAACTTCATTTTCATTTTACTACTTTTTACATTATCCCCAATGGAGATTTAAGCACTTCATTTATTCTGTACCACAAATTTTTCAGAGAAAGTGAGCCTTGAACCCTCCACATGATTGTTCTACCAACTGCACTATTACACCCTTCTTCTACATAACTACAAGAATAATTCTTCAATGATAGGAATTGTTAAGTCAATATCTTGAAAGTTAGTAGGAATTCTATTTTTATTTCACTTCATGTGTGTATTGACAGCAAAGTTGTAGTTAATTTCACATGAAATAATTTTTTTTAAAAAAAAATAGAATTTTACACAGCGAAGAATTAAAATTTGAACTTTTATTTAAAAAGGAATAAATGTACGGGACCTATTGGTGTATAGCAATGGTCAACAAAATTTTTTCGACTCACGGAACCAACGAATCATTGAAACAACAGTAAGGTGTTTTGGTGGTCTTTTTTTAAAAAGGTTTTTAGAAAAAAGAGCTTATATACATGAAGATTACAGTATAGTTAATATACTTAAATTTTTCTCAACAGTACATAACTAATTATGTTTGTTGGATCATGAACTGAATCCGAGCCAACGCATTTAATTCTTTTTCATTTGTTGTGTGTTTCTGTTACTGCAAGGTATCTGGCAATATATTTATTTTGTTTTGATTATTCGCGATACATTGTTATTCAAATCAATTCATGGAATTAAGTGAGGTATGTTGAAACTTTTTTCTTGTTGAATTCTTAATGCTACAATTCTTATTCTGTCAAAATATTATTCTTAATAATTTATTCAAAACTATTCATTCCTGTTCTTAGATCATCGTTTAATTTTACAGTCCGCTAATTTATTTAAATTCAAATCTGTATCCCCAATGATGGATGCATGATGCTTTAACCCAACTTAAATATATTTTTAAAACAATTAATGGAGTAAATTTTTGTAAATTATATATTGTAGTTTGATTCTATTTAAAAAAATTTTAAATAAGCATTTAATTGTAAATATTGTATGTCAAATCTTTATCAGTGCACTTTTGACAAAGAGAATTTCTCTTATCACTTAAAAAACAAAGAAATCAAACTGAAATGTATTGAAAGAATAATGTTATAATACCAATGAAATAATGCAAAAATCTCTAAATGGTTTTAAAAATGACAGTAATCAACAAATATGTATAAAAATTTCTGAAGGCTTAATAGTTTTTAAATGAGACACCTTTTTATTTAACCTTTGTGATTTAGTTTGGTTAAAAAAAAGAGTTCACTTTTTAAAAAAATTTCTAGCTTCCAAATATCAAAAATATTTCCATAAACTGTAAAATATATATGTCTACATTAATCTTTTTAAAAAAATTGGAATAGCTTAATTTGGACATTACAAACAGGAAAAAAATACAAAAATTTGCACCATACATTTGTAAATAACTAATCCTTTAATCACTTTTTTCTAGTATAAAATTTCAAAAACCCAATCAGAATTATCTATAGATTAAACATGGTCAATGAACTAATTTCCAATTTCAACATTAAAAGCTAAATCACTTCTCAAAAGCGGAAGATAAAATTTTTAAAAATTTTTTTAATTTGTATGGAAAGTTTTAAAATGACTATTATAAATACTTCTATGGAGCAGTTCATTTTTTCTAATTTTATTTAAATTAGTTAAACATTACCTCAGCCTTTTCTGGATCCAGGCAGAAGATCCAAAACAAAGTGCAGCACTTTGTAAATATTAGCAAACCTTTTTCTCTGTAGATATGCATCAGATTTAGAATTGTATTCAATGAGTGTTTTTCAGCCCAAACTGAATCTACAGTTTTCTTGCACTTTTAGAAAAGGAAGCAAACAGTTAGTATTTTATAACACCAGAAATGAATTAAAGTACAATTAACAAATTTTTAGCAATATTTAAGAAAAAATTAAATAGGAAAAATAATCAAAATTGCTATTGAACTTTATCCTGTTAAAAATTACACATACGATTACATAAATTATCCTCATTTAAAATTTGAGTGGGAAAAAAATTCATTTGTGGAAGGACAATGCATTTTTTTTTGTTTCATGTTGTAAGATTGCAAATTTGTATACATTGATGCTACAAATTGTTCAATGTGTTCTGTCTTATACTAGAACAACAATCATCAAAAGAACATACCCCAAACTGTTTTAATTTTGTTGATTATTTATTGATGTGGCATTTTGAAGCTACTAGTGATGGATTTTGGAATTGCTTAAGGTCAAGGATACCGATGCTTTGTGGCACCTCATTCTCCAAACTTCCTCATCCCAACGTGAAGTCTTTGTGCCTTGATATTTAATATAAGCTATTTTTAAAGTTAAAAGTTATGTCTGGGCTGTTCAATACTTGAGCCAAGAGACAGAAAAAGAGCTAAACATGTATCATCACAGAGAAACTGCCTCTGTTGCAGTAAAATAATCCAATTTCTTTTAAAGAATTACTAGCTGCATGGCACGGTGTTGCACAGGCTTATAATAAATTTCCCCTTTCCTTCACAAAATCATTACTTCTAATACTCTTTTTCAAAATGACTCCCCCCCCCCTCCGCTTAGCCGGGTGTTGTGCAGGCTTTTACCCAGTTTATAACTTAAAATTCCTTGTTTCGAAATTTTTTCGCTTCTTTTCTTTGTCAGACAGGTTTATTCGACCCCCCCCCTGGCATTACACGAACATTTTTAAATGCATAACATATTGCCATGGAAATTCCCCTCTCACTATCAGCTGTTCATGGTGTGTGTGTGATTTCTATATTAACGTCACTAAAAAATTTGCATGGTAATTTCCCCAATTAATTATTACTGCCCCTTTAAAATTTTGGCTACTGCTGAACACCCGCTGTTGAATCTGTCGAGAGTTTAAACGTCCTAGTGTTGGTGTGGTATGGTAGTTAAGAGAGATGGGTGCCAGCTCAAGTCTCATAGTAAGTGAACAGTGGGACTTTAATATTCACTCACTCACTTTGCAACTTTTTAGGCCCCGGAAACAAAAATGTACCTTTTCAAAAATAGTTGTATGTTGAAAAAAGTAGAAATTTTTATAATTACAAAGTATCACAACTATATTAAATGTTGAATTAAAATTGTGAGCATTTTTTGAAATGTTCGATACATTGGGAAAATGTTTCATATACAATTATTTTTATAAATGAAGTTAAAAAAAATTTGAGTATTTTTAAAAAATTTTTAAGTTTTTGGCATTTTATTTTTTAAATTCCTAACTCTAAAAGATCAAAGTATGAGTTTTTTAAAAATCATTTTCATATAAATGCATCAATATTGATTTACTTTAAAATTTTGAGTATTTTTTCAAAAATCATAAAAATTAAAGTGATGATGTTGTTATGAACCCGGGTACAAACGTTGGTAATAAAGCGCTCTCCGATCACACCACGAAATCTTCGAAAAAAAAAAGGAGTGAAAAGACCTTTAAAATAAAAGGAAGATATATTCAATTTCGTCAAATCTGATTATTTTCAATATTTATAGGTGCATCTTCTTTACCAGTGTAACCTTTCATCAAATGTGATGGGCACAGAGGAAAAGAGTCATTTGGTGCCAAACCCTTGGCTATAGTAAAATTAGGTTATTTGTAAAAGTTTTAATTTTTTTTTTTGAGGGCTTCATTTTTAAGTTAATGCTTTCAAACTTCATATGTCTATTGCAAACAACGGTAATATTTAAACAAAAAATTTAACAAAAATAATGCTTAAATATTTCTTGTAAAAAGGGAAAAAGCGAAAAACACAATTTTTTCAAAAAAAATCCGTAATTTTTAAATAATTTTTTCAATCTTTGTACAGATTACAGATAATATCGTTCTACACATGGAACAACAATTTCGTGAGAATATTTTGATAAATAAAGAAGTTATTAAGTATTTAAATAAAATTTTGAGTACTTTTTGAAAAATCGTAAAAAAAGTCTTTGCATTTTGCAAAGCATGAACTTTTTTAGTGTAGAATATCATTTCATTAACATGAAAGAAAATGCAAACAGAACGATTTAGAAATCATTTTCATAACTACTTTGAACCTACTTTGAAATAAATTACATAATCAGAATTTTATAAATGCATTTTTCATTTCTTAAACTAAAACAAAGAACACATATATAACGAAAATAGAGCATAAAGAGGAGGGAAAGAACAAAAAGTTAACTAGAAATTACCTTTGCAAGATTAAGTAAAATATCCACGGAAAATTTAATGATTTCTTGATGAGGAACACTGCGGTTGCAGGTACGAACAAACTGTATAATAACTGACAAACCTCCAGATTGTTGAAGTCTCTCACAACATATAGAAGACAAACGAGTACAAACCTCTAAAAAGACATTGAAAATGTAAAATATAATAAAATCACTAGTTTAACATCCAAGCATTAAAACTTCTACATTATTTGGAGGAGAAATTTAATAGTAAAATGTTTTAGTTTATTTAAATAGGGAGAACTATTTTCTCTGGTTTTAAATATAATTGTCACTAACAATATGTCCATTGAAGTAGAAATTCTTCAACCTTTATCATAAATAACGCTGGAAATGTGTTACACTTTAAATCTTGAAGCTTTGAAACAACTTGCATATTATTCTGCATGTCAAAAATCAGCAATACTTGAAATACATGTTGTTACATCTAAATATTATGAAAAGGGAAAATTTTTTCTATTTTCAAATACTGATTTCTAAAAAAACTTACAAAATCTTCAAATAAAGCATCTTTTCTTTCAGTATATACAAATTTCATTAATTTTTTAAAATTCTATATAACATACTATAAGACTTTGATATCTTGCAGTTTTGAATTGTCAATTATTTTGACATCAAAAATGATACCAAAAAGTATTTAGCTCACTTACTATTTACGATTTAATAATGGGAATAACACACTTGCAGAATAGAAGTCTAATTAATGTAAAATTAAAATACATGTGATTTTTGGGAAGATTAAAAGCAATTTTCTAGAAATTAGATAAAAAGAAATCAAGATGTTTTAAAATCAAAAAATAAACATTCTGCAGGCATAATAAGGTTAAGTTATCTTCCTTTCAGAAAAACAAAATGAAACCAAATTCATTTTTTAAAAAACAGATGCATTGCATTTTAAAATAAATTTCACATAATGAATGTGCAATAACCTAGATCAGGGGTCCTTTACAGGACCTTTTAGCTGTGGCGTGCCAAACCAATGTACCAATATGGTTCAGTGTGCCACACATTAGGACGTCTTTTAAACAATTTGATTCCTGCAATAATGCTGTAAAGCTACAGAATAAAAGTCAATAATATATAGGATTTACAGATTTATTATATATTAATTTTGCGTAATTTAAAGATATTCATTAACATAAGAATAAACAGCATAAAACATAACTATTTCTATAACAAAATTTTTTAATTGTACAAATATATGTATTTTTTTTAAACATTTTTATTAAAACAAGAAATAGACAACACATAAAGTATAAGCATTTCTCTTCATTATAATTAAATAAAAAGGTACATAAAAGTTTTAATGAGAACCTAGCACTTGCACCGCATTACTTTCATATATAAAAAAAATCAAAGGTATTCAATTTCAATTTGACACGATTCTGAGCATTCAGTTGTTAAAAAATTTCTTAGCAGACTCGAAGTATTTTTTCATATGAGGAAAGATTTTTTTACTTAGTAATGTGAACAAAAGTGGAAAATCTTATATGTACATAAGAGAAAAGCAGAGCACAAGCAATTTTCTCTCTTCAAACAATTAAATTTTTTCAGCAATGGCATTCAATAATTTACAAAATAGCAGTAAATTTATCTTAAGAATTATCTTTCAGATTTTTTCGTAATTCCATAAATGTCCATAATTCTGAAGATGTTTGTCAAGTAATGTCCATTACAAATTTATCAACTTCAATCCACTCCAAAGTTGACAAATTTGTAGAGTAGTGCAGAGTGCCACAACGAATTGTACCATGGGCCACATGTAGTACATGTGCCATAGGTTGCCGACCCCTGACTGAGACCATAGATTCTAAACAGGGGCGATAATAGTGGGTACTAAAGACCTTCAGGGGGTCCAGAGGCAAATGGGAGTTAAGACAGTCGTGAGGAGCAGCCTTGGTGTACCTTCCTATACAAGAAATTAACATAATAAAAAATTCTTACTTATTACCAATACTTAGATGTGTTCATGCTGATTTTATGGAGTGATTCCATGATATATATACTGATTTGAGCCTTAAATCCTTTAACAAATTTAGAAGAGAAACTTGTAGAGCTCCCAAATAATGAAAAAAATAAAATCTAGATTAAAAAATCAACACCAGCTATCTTTACCCTGGATTGCGGACGGCATAGAAATTTTTACTTGCATTTTGCTCACCATATTTGGAGGAGAAAAGGTTCAGTACAAATTCCCTGTCTATGAAAAAGAATAGACTGCATATCACTGAATATGATGATTTACAATCATTTTTAAAGATATTGGAACCTAATTCACAGATTGTTAAAATGTCACCAATCTCAAATACCACATTAATAATTTCTATTTTTTATTGAAATATATTTTGGGTTTATTTTTAAATTTCTTTCTATTTTACTATTAATATTTTTTTATCATTTTGATAAATTTCTACTTCGTGATTCTAAATAGATAAATATACAGATAGCGTGCATATAGATGATATACAATATTATATAATTACTTATTAAAGAAGAGAGGGTATTCAATTTTTTTCTTTCTTGTAAAGGAAATGGTGGTTCAGAAAAGGGGTTGGGAGTCTGATCTACACACAAAATACACTTACCTAAATTCTGTAGAGCAGTAAGAATGTTCCTTAAATTTTCGTCTGTTAAAAGTATTTTCAGGGCTCTTCTTGTACGGTTCTTAAGACAACTATATTCGTCCAAAATGGCTGCTTTGATCTTTTGTCTTGATTTAATAATATCTTTATTTGTCACTGACTGCCTTACTTTATAAGCCCTCCAAACAGCCTATTAAAAAAAAATTAACTAAAAAAAAGCAACATTTTTATAATTTTTTTTAATAACGATAAAACAGCAAAGTGTCCAATATTAAATAATTTAGAAAATGAAAGGGAAGGGAATGAAGAACCAACTGCTTAATTTTTTTAATTCTGATCTAAATTATGAAACAAATTTTCAAAAATAAAACTACATCACCTGAATCTTAACAGCAGCCTTTTCTCTTTTGTACCTTAATCGAGCTAACCACATTCGAATGTATGACTGAATGAGTATAGCTGACTTTGTTCGCCTTTGAAGATAAATTCTTGCTTGTCTCTGGAATTTTATGGTACTGATTCTTAAATGTAGATATCTTTGTCTATAAATATCCTAAAATAAATTTAGAATTTAAAGTTAAAAAGTGTTTATTACAATATATAACATTACAATTTCCAAGATTCAATACTTTAATAAAACTTTTTTAATAGAACAAGACATTTATTAATAAATGATCTTTAGAATTGATGCAAGCATTATGTGATTATTAAACCACAAAATGTGTAAATATACAGGTCAAAGATTGAAAAAAACTTTATTCTGTTTAAATAATGAAGAAAACCTTGGTTGTGAGAGAAAAACGTTTAGCCAGCATTTAATGGAATTGCTTTTACTCTGTTAGAAATTTATGTATGTATTAAAAAAATTAATTTCTGAAGGTATATCAGAAAATTGCAGCAAGCATCAATGTGTAATTATAAGAAATGACATAACAAAGTATCTTAGTGCTTTTTTAATTATATTTCTCATGTATTTCTTTCAAAGTAGTGTATAATGTTTTATTGAAAAGTTTTTTTTTTTTTTTTTTTTTTTTTTTTGACAAAAACATCTTAAAAATTTGTAAATAATGGTTACATAAGCCCTATAAATAACAAATTCGCAAAATCAAGACATATATATACATATATCTAAGACTATAAAAGAGTTTTAAATTTCTATGATTGATACATATCATTTAAAGTTAAGCAAATTAAAAAGACTTAAATATATTACTAGGTTATACTAATTTTTTTCCCTTCAAAATATTCAATTTTACAAAAAACTTAAAATTCAGACATTTACTCTGTTTGGTATTTTTATCATCTCTATTCCAAATGAACAGTTGATATCGCAACTTGCAACATTATTCACACTAATACAAGCAAAAATCAGTAACACTAGAGATTAATAAATTGATATATTTGCTATACATATATATATACATGTAAAAATATTTTTAAAAAACTTACAGAGCTGGCTTCCAATTTTCTTTTTTTCCATTGTCGAAAGTATTTTTGAATCAGTATGATTGCTTTACATTTTCTCTTAAATACTTTACGAACTTTGTAGCCTCGCCAGAATGACTGAATTTTGATGCAATTATTTTTCTTCAAATTCAGTATGTATTTATAATGATATAATTGCTGAATAAATATAATTCTGTTACGAATGCTTGCATAATTTTTCTTGCACTTTAACATTCGAGCAAAGGATTGTATTTTAATGGCAGCTGCTTTCATTGCTAGATACTCTTTCCTTTTAAAATAACATCTCACAGCAGTTTGAATAACTATTACACTCTTTTTGATTTTTTTATATTTATGTATCTGCTTTTTCATCTTTTGCTGTGCACGATACCTTTGCTGAATAATAACACAGCTTTGTTTTAATTCCCTGTAGTGTTTCATAGCAATCATTTTTCTATAATAGGACTGAATTATAACAGCATTTCTTTGGAGAACCTTAATGTTATCTCTAGCCTTGATACCGCGATATAATGCTTGGAGTTTAAGGAATCCATTTTTTTGGATAAAATATTTCTGTTTTTCTGAACACATTGATCGATATCCTCGATAATATTTTTGAATTTTAATAATAGAAGATTTCAAATCTGAAAATTTTTTCTTGGCTATGTAGCTTCTAAATGTTTTTTGAATCGTCACAGCTGCTTTTTTTTGCTGAAGAAATTCTTTTCTTACTTTGTATGATCGGAATTGAGCTTGAAATTTTATAAAACCAGTTTTCTGAGTATTGAATTTCTGCCTTTCAGAACATGTTAATTGATATCCATGATAATATTTCTGAATTTTTATGGTAGATGATTTTAAAGCTAAGAATTTCTTCCTGCAGATGTAAGTCCTGTATGCATTTTGAATGCAAATAACTGCTTCTTTTTGTTTGCAGAATTCTTTTCTTGCTTTGTAAGCTCGAAGTTGTGCCTGAAATTTTGTAAATCCATTTTTCAAGGTCAAATATCTCCTTTTCTCCATACACATCAGTCTGTAACCGCGATAATATTTCTGAATTGTTATAAGAGAAGATTTCATAATCAAAAACCTTTTATTGGCCTTGTAACTTCTAAATGTTTTTTGAATTGTCACAGTAGCTTGCTTCTGCAGAAGAAATTTTTTTCTTGCAATATGAGATCGGAATTGTGCCTGCAATTTTACAAAACCAACTTTTTGAACCAGATATTTTTGTTTCTCAGAACACATTAGTCTATAGCCACGGTAATACTTTTGAATTTTTATGGTTGATGATCTTAATGCTAAATATCTTTTCCTATTAAAATAACATCTAAATGCACTTTGAATAACAATAGCAGCTGTTTTTTGTTTTAAAAATTTCTTCTTTAGGCTGTATGCTCGAAATTGTGCTTGCAATTTTATGGTACTATTTTTCAACATTGTATACTTTTGTTTTTCAAAGCACATAAGCTGATAACCACAATAATATTTTTGAATTTTTATGACACATGTTTTTAATAACAAAAATTTTTTTCTTTCTATGTAACCCTTAAATATTTTTTGAATGGTTATGGTTGCTTTCTTTAACTGAAGGAATTCTTTTCTTACTTTATATGCTCGGAACAGTGCCTGCAATTTGATAAAACCAATTTTCTGGGTTTGATATTGTTGTTTTACACAACACATTGTTCTATAGCCACGATAATGTTGCTGAATTGTTACAGCAGATGATTTCAATGTCAGATATCTTTTTCTTTCAATGTAATATCTATAAGCACTTTGAATAATTATTGCAGCTTTCCTTTGCTGAGTAAATTTCTTCTTTAATCTGTATGAGCGGAATTGTGCTTGCAATTTTATGAATCCATTTTTCAGAATCATATAATTTTGTTTATCATAGCACATGAGTTGATAACCACGATAATATTTTTGGACTTTTATTGCACTATTTTTCAATGTTAAATATCTTTTCTTTGCAATATAACTCCTAAATGTCTTCTGAATTAATACAGCTGCTTTCTTTTGCTGACAGAATTCTCTTTGCACTTTGTATGCTCGGAATTGTGCTTGCAATTTTGTAAAACCAGTTTTCTGTATGAAATATTTCTTCTTTTCAGAACATGTTAAACGGTATCCACGGTAATATTTCTGAATTTTGATAACAGATGATCTTAGGGAAATAAATTTTTTCCTGGCCATATAACCTCTAAACATTTTTTGTAGAGTAACAGCTGCTTTTCTTTGTTTGCAGAATTCTTTTCTCTTCCAGTAAGCTCGAAGTTGAGCCTGAAATTTGATAAAGCCTCTTTTCTGAATTAAATATTGTTGTCTTTCTAGGCACATTTGCCGATATCTGCGATAATAATTCTGAATTTTTGTAACAGATGATTTTAATGCTAAAAATCTTTTCTTGACAATGTAACCTCTAAATGTTTTTTGAATAGTTACAGCAGCTTTCTTTTGTTGACAAAATTCTTTTTTTGCTTTATATGCTCGGAACTGGGCCTGTAATTTTATAAAACCATTTATCTGAAGCAAATATTTTTGTTTTTCAGAACACATAAACTTGTAACCTCGATAGTATTGCTGAATTTTAATGACACACATTTTTAATGTAACATACTTTTTTTTATTGACATAAGATCTAAATGCACTTTGTATAACAATAGCAGCTCTTTTTTGTTCACAGAATTTAATCCTCGCTTTATTTGCTCGAAATTGAGCTTGTAACTGCATAAAACCAACTTGCATTAAAGAAAACTTATGTTGATCAGAACACATTAACTTGTAACCACGATAATATTTTTGAATTTTTATAACAGATGATTTTAAAATTAAAAACTTTTTCTTAGTGATATAACATTTGAATGCACTTTGAATTCTCACAGCTGCATTTTTTTGTTTACAGAATTCTTTTTTGGTTTTATTTCCATGGTAAAGAGCTTGTAATTTTGTGAAACCATTCTTCATTACTAAGAATTCATGCCTCTGTAAGCACATTAGTCTATAACCACGATAAAACTTTTGAATATTGATTGCAGAAGATTTTAAGGCTAAGAACCTTTTCTCAGCGCTGTAGCCTCTCCAAGTACTTTGAATTAATATGGCAGCATTCCTCTGCTTACGATATTCTTTTCTGCATTTATACATTCTAAAGAGAGTCTGTAACTTTATTATATTATCTCTCTGCGTTAAATACATCATTCGCTGTTTCTTGCCCTTTCTGTAGTGTTGAACAACAGATACAGCTTTCTTTAATCTATCATAATTCTTTTTTGCATGATGCATTTTCCACATACTCTGTAATTTAATTATTGCTGATCGATTTTCAATATATTGCTTTCTGATTCTACGACCCAACAAAATGTTCAGCCACCAATTCTCTATGTACATTACATTTGTTTTAAGTTTCAAAAATTGTTTTTGGACAATCATTTTTCGTACATTTTTTTGGATTACAATTGCAGATATCCTTTGCTCCTTGTATTTCTTTTGAACAATTAGTCGTCTGACATGAGACTGCAGAAGTATAACCAATTTCCTTTGCATCAAAAATGAAGATCGTACGTTTTGTCCAATAAGGGAAGCTCGCCACCATCGCTGTATTTTTATGACTGAAGAACGGAGTACTGTATACTTCTTCATTTGGAGCCATTTTCGGATATGACTTTGCAACAACACAGAAGCCTCTAAGTGCTTTTTTTGGTACTTCATAGACCTATATTTCCTGTATGCAGCCTAGAAGAATAAATACTACAATTGAAATTTTCAGATATAAAAAAGTATTCAACAGAAAAAAAGTCTAGAATAAGAAAAATGTATGCTTTCAAACCTGAATAACTGCAGCTTTTTCGTTGAGGTACGTCATTTGCTTCACATGCCTAAGATGTTCAAGCTCCTTCTTAGCAGAACACATTCTCCAAAAACATTGAATTTTAATTGCTGCAACTTCTTCTTTTTGTTTTCTTTTACAGATCAAATAATTGTGCCAGTACCTTTGGATTTTTATAGCAGCAGTGATTTGAACCTATGTTACAAATATGAATACACTATGTATTAACTAATTACAAATTAAAATAGAGAAAAGCATCTAGGGGGAGTAACAATGTTGCTTTTCAAATAGTGTATGAATTTGCTGAACTAATGTCAAGGTTATGGGAGAACTTCTGATGCATTGCCTCGCTTTCAAAGTTTTTGAATAACGTCACACGAAAACTTCAAGACTCATTTACAAGTTAATGTGTACCATAAATTGTTTCATGAAAACAGGATTTAAACTCAAGAACTGTTGATGAAAATAGTGTCTGAAACTAAGGTACTGGTATTTCATGTAATAAATTTTTTTCACTAATAAATTGTTATGAAACATTAAAATATGATAAAATTTACTAAACAAATTACTATAAAAGAAAGATTTTTGTATATTGATCATAATAAATCAATTATTAAAATTCATTCATGCTTATTAAGAATGAGAACCCATAATGAGATCCAGAATGTGTATAATAATGCATTTTATACTTTGTTCTTAATTTATCACAATTCTTCTCCATATAAGAAAATACTTTTGTTAACTAAGTAATTCAATAAGTTTTTTTTAAAAAAATGCAACTTTTTAAGTAATATATAGTATGGATTTAACTTTGAATTTGAGAAATTTTAATTGCATGTATAATGAATATTCATTTACGATAAATAAAAGATGATAAATTTGGTTTCTCTTCAAAAACATTTTTAAGGATTCTTTACCTCATACTTATTTTGATTTTGTTACATACTGATGATTTTCATATAAAATATTATGTAAATAATATAAACAATTTATGAATTTATCTGAAATATAACTATTTTATTTAAATACTGTAACAAATCAGAAAAAAAATATATATAATTAATAAAGCTTTATATTGAATTCTTATAAGCCTCTTACATTCTACATATGAAACATCAAATAATATTTATAACAGTTTTATCAATGGGTAATTTATTATATTCAATTTTTCATTTTTTTTATCTGTTCTTTTTTCAGCTGTGTACCAAAGATCTTCTATTACAAGGGGGGTGTCCTAGGGTCCGGATCCCCCCTTTCCAAAGTCCTTGATTCCCCCCGGATTAATTATAATTCTAAGTATACAGGACGTAAAATTTAATTATGTATTTGTCATTAATGATTAATTTTATTAATTAATTCTAATTATTATAATTAGTTTTTTACTGTTTTCCTTCCAAAAATTGACAAAATTAAAAGGATCATGATACAAGAATGGATTTTTGACCCTGGACACCCCCCTTGAAAAATTCCTGTGTGCACTACTGCTCATCGCATAACAAATAAAACTTAAAATACAAAATTGCTACAACTCTTTGAAATTTAAAAAAAAATGAAAACCAAATAAATTAAGCATCATATCAAACAATCTTTGCAACACATATTTAACTACTGATATAATATTAAAAGAAAAAAATAGTCCTTAAAGGAAAAGAGAAAAAAAATTGAAAGCTTTCAAGTTTTAACAATTTTACACAAAAATTTAGAACTGCACTAAAAATAAATTTAAATTGCATAATAATGAATTACAATAAATTTCATAAGTGTATTAAATCAGGTAGCAAATAATATATGTTAAAACTATGCATTCCCTTATATATATGATTGAATAGTATAAATTTTTAAAAATAATCTTTATATTCAAATAAATAAAAAATAAAGATTAATAATTATTTTGGCAAAGTTCTCAAATGAATGGCTTCAGTCAAAACTATGCTCTGAGCCTCTCTTTCAGTTAACATGCTGAAATTACTTAGGTATCTTTCATTAGTATAAAAAGCCCTTGAGTAATTAAACAGTGCGACATTAATATTTGTTGCCAACAGATCCTATTTTTTGCGATCTCATCTACTTCAACAACTTGTACATTCAACTCGTAGACGTGGATCCGAATAGTTCATGTTCATCGCGGTAACTGGCAGTGACATCATAGAATGCAAATTAAGTGACGTTTGCCAAATATATAAACGGATATACAGATAAACTAGATGGCAGTTGAGGTTAGGTTAGCTCTAGGAGAGGATAGTTCTGCCAATTGGCGAGATGAGTAATTTAGGTAAATTGAATGTTCGGAATATCGCATGCTTTGGGCAGTTAATAAGTTTGTTGTAATGAATTTTATTGAATTGAATGCATAATACATGTTATTTGGTTTTAAAACTTTGGTCATCATCATTTGGTATAAATAAGAAACACCACTGATACTTTAGTCTTCTGTGTATATATTTTGCTAATTTTCAATAGCCCACAGGCGGTAATGATCTATTCAATCAACAATATTCACTTGCTCACCCATGAGTTTTGTCAAATATAATGTTCAACAAATCCTCTATAGGTCAGGTCTATTGAGGCGTCAGGACTCTTACCTGCAACTCGACAGAACCACCGCCGTCCACGACCACTTGGTATTATGTGAAAATCGAAAAGGCCGCATAGCAGCTGAGGTGTTCCCCTTGTGATCCAGCGGCGTAACGTACACCCCTGCATCATGTGGGAAGAGGAAGGATTCTAGGTGGCCCAAAGCCTGACTGATGCCAAGAGCGTATCCTTTGTAAGATCCGGCGTGGAGCCTCAAACCTGACTTTGCAGGGGAGGCCTAATACCCTCCATTACACCACTGAGTATGAATTTATGAATTGTAAAATAAACATTCAATACATATTTTTAATAAATGTCAATCTCAACAAAAAGAAGAAATAAGTTTTTAAAATTTTATAGAGAAGGAAGAAAAAAAGGAGATATAAGGTGACAAAATAGTGAATATCCAAAACACTTCAGTGTTTAATTTCCTTTAAAAAATTATTTTTAGAGTTGTAAAGAAATGTCTATGTTTTTTCCAAATAAAAACAATCACAAAAATTGATTCTTACCCTTAATTTTTCTTGTTTTCTTCTTAAGCACCACTTGCGATAAGCCAGAAGTATTGTTCGAGCAGCTCGAATTTCTACACTCAGCTCCATTAGACGAATGTTGATATAAGACACCAAAATAATTACTACCTTTTCATCAGGAAGTCTGTTTTTACAATAAGTGGGAAAAGACATCTTTGGAATATGCCCAATTTCCTGCAACTATAACCAAAGAAATATTAAATTCTCATTAAAAATAAAATAAAAATTATTTAAATTATTATTGGCAATAAAATTTCACTTGAATGCAAAAAAAAAAATATTCAATTACTTTGAAATTTAAATTTATGAGAAAAATCTCAATTCCCCAAATAATTTTGAAAAACAAGCAAAGTGATCAATTATTGTCAATCAAAATTATCTCTTCTAAACAAACTTTTAATTTTATTTTATAACCTAATTTTAAAAAAACTTTAACTCAAGAGATTACAACTAATAAGGGGAGGGCATGACTAAAGAAATCTATTTGGGGACAAGACTTTATATGTAATAGTAATACTCTTTTAGGGTGTTCAACCTCCAATGTAATAGCGGCGAATGGCCAGTCAATTTGGAGAAAAAAGCCTTTGAAATTCATGCTTACACTTTATACAGAGTGTTTTTTTTTCAGGTATAGAAGTTTAAGTTGGCATTACTTTCCAAGATGGCGACCGATTTAACAGCTGTCAAGTGATTTATTCTCAGTTTGGTTCGGCAATTCATCATGAATAGACTCACGCCTGAACAACGCTTTCAAATTGTGCAATTTTATTTCGAAAATAATGGTCGATTTTCATAAGCGAATTTTGTTTAGCGATGAAGCGCACTTCTGGTTGAATGGCTACGTCAACAAACAAAACTGCCGCATTTGGAGTGAAGCTAATCCACAAGTGTATGTCGAAACACCATTACATCCAGAAAAACTGACTGTTTGATGCGCTTTATGGGCTGGTGTGGAATCCTTCTTCAAAACGATGAAGGCCACAACATTACAGTCAATGGTGATAGGTATAGAGCCATGATTACTAACTTTTTCATTCCTGAATTGAACAATCATGATGTCCAGGAGCTGTGGTTCCAACAAGACGGCGCAACATGTCACGCAGCTCGTGCCACAATGTCGATTTATTGAAATACACGTTTGGTGACCGCCTAATTTCGTTTTGGACCTGTGAATTGGCCTCCAAGATCTTGTGATTTAACACCGCTAGACTATTTTCTGTGAGGCTATGTAAAGTCATTGGTATATGCGGATAATCCACAAACGCTTGACCATTTGGAAGACAACATTCGCGTGTTGGTTGCCTATATACGGCCACAAATGTTGGAAAAAGTCATCGAAAATTGGACGTCCAGATTGGACTACATCCGAGCCGTGGCAGTCATATGCCAGAAATCATATTTAAAATGTAATGCCACAAGATTATCTTTCGAATCTAAAAAAATTATGTTAATCGAATAATACATCGTTGTTTTATTGCAATTTAAAGTTCTATACCTCTAAAAAAAACACCCTATACAATTAAATTTTAGTTACCTCCAGCAACACAGTTGGTAGAGTACCTGTTAACCATGCAACAGGCCAAGGTTCGATTTGCACAAACGTTTTTTTAAATTTAATTATTTTTACAATTTAATAAATATATTATATAAAAATTAGTTACAAATAGTTTTATAATATGAAATACAATATATAAATAAAACAAAAAATTATTGTATAATTAATCTAATTGTTTAAGAATTATATAAAATATTTAATAAGTTTTTTAAATAAAGTTATGTAATTGTAAAAGTAAATGAATTTAAAAAAAAAAACCAATCCTGTGACTCAAACCTTGGGCCGGCTGCATGTTAAATAGGTACCAATTATGCCACTGCATCATTGGAGGTAACTAAAATTTTATTGTATAAAAGCTAAGCATGAATTTCAAAGGCTTTATTCTCCGAATTGACAGGCCATTCGGCACTATTACATTGGGGGTCGATCATCCTAAAGGACTATTACACAAAGTCTTGTCCCCAAATGAATTTCCTTAGTCATGCCCTTCCCTTTCAAGTATTAATAATGCCACTGAAGAAAGGATATGTTTTTTAATTAAAATAAAAAAACAAACTAGAATATATCAACTAAAGTTATTATTTTTCAATATAATATTAATAAAAAATTACTTTAAAAATGTTTTGTAATATCTATTTCTTCAGAACTGAAATAAAAAGAAATCTTTTAATAATTTGAGATAATTATTTTTTAATCTTCAAAAGCAGTTCCTCTTTAATTCTACCAAAAAAAATGTATTCCTTATCAAAAAATGTACTTAATTCCAAAAAGAATATTGATTAAAACAATTAACCTTAATGGAAATACATACTTTTTGAAAAGCAAGTTCCAAATTTTCTTTTTCATTTTTCATTAACTTATCCATGAGTTCTGTAGTCAACTCACCTTTTAAAATAAAATGAAAAATAAATAAGAAAACATATTAAGCAAAAATACACACTTTTAAATGCTTTTACTCTGAGCACTACATTTGAAAACTTACTGCTTTCAGGAGGAAAAGGGCAATCCTCATCTTCAGCAGCCTCCATTTGTTTCTCAAAATAGTGTGTAGTAGTATCTTTGTGGATCTTTTTATGGGGAAGGAGGTTAGGATGGTAATGATGTAAAATAAAACATAATGCTCGCCCATCCGAAAATGATGAAGTAAAGTTATGTACCTAAATCATGAAAAACATTGCAAAGTTTGATATTTTTATTTGTGTGAGAAGCACAATTTACACATTTTTTATTTTCAGTACTATTACTCATCTTTACAAGAATGGAAAGAAAATTAAAATTTAATTTTGAGTTTATGATTATAATGGTAAATTTTCATTTAAAATGTTGTATCCATTTGTTCCATCTTAATTACATTCAGTGGTGCACACAGGAATTTTTCAAGGGGGAGGGTCAAAAGTTCACCATTCTTGTATCATGCTCCTTTTGATTTTGTCGATTTTCGGGAACAAAACACAGTAAAAAATTAATTATTGAATAAATAATTAGCATTAATTAATAAAATTAATCATTAACAACAAATACTTAATTAAATTTTATATACTATGTACTTAGAATTATAATCAATCGAAAAAAAATCCAGGTCTTTTGGGGGGGAGGGTCCGGATCCCCAGGACCCCCCTTTGTGTGTGCCACTGATTACATTACATCTTACATTGCTACAAGATTTAGAAACATCACTATTGTTTTTGAGAAATATAGAGACTTCGTAACTTTTAGATGTAAATATAGCCAACAATACAAGTCCTTTTTTTAAAAAAAATTTAAGTTCATGGAAAATTTTTGATAATATCACAGTCAAGAGCAAAACCAATGTTTGTTGCTTTTTTAACGCGTAACTTTTGTGAGAAGTTGTTTAATTAGTGAGACCAATTTATTTTGAAAAAAGAAAAACATCTGCTTTGCACATTTAATTTTTATACTATATCATAAATTGAATAAATGTTTAATAAAACTGTGGTGGAGATCATTTCACAAGGAAAACAGACAATAATTCTTCAAGTCTAGCAATTTCTTATAAAATCAAATTTAAAGAGAAATATTTTTTTTACTGCTTATTTATGTAATTTGTTTTTATTCTGAATAACCAATGATTTTTTTAAAAACAAATTTAAATAGTAGCAAAGTAATATACATCATTTAATTGAATTAACATTTAATAATTATGTATGAGGTTGTCATTTTGAGCCATAATGAGAAAACTATTTGAAAAAAATTACCTTTACACCATAATGAGCACAGACATTTTGGCACCAATGAAATAGTTGCTGGATCACTTCATTTTCTTTGTAAAGTTTTGAATTTAAGATCTCCATATCAAAATTTTCAACTCCATCACTTAAATTTTGCAAAGCATTGAATATAGCAACATCTGTTTTCAGTTGTAAGCTACGTCTCAAATATGAATTTTCTTTTTTTAATACATCTAAGTTTACATGTTTGGATATCTGGAAAATTAAAAAATTTATTTATCAATTAAAAACCATTCAAAATATTAAATAAATACAGCTTTTGAAAAACTAACACATTTGAAAATACCTGTGTTTTGAATATTATTTGCCATAGCAAACTCAGAGTTTTCTCTCGATTACCATCCACAACATCTCTAGGATCAATATTATCTAAAAATTGTTCAAGAAATAATTCCACATGTAAGAGTTAGAAAATAATAAAATCAATACATTTTCTAAAAATTTACTTGTATTCCTTAAAAACATACATATCATTCAGTAATAAACATGAAATTTCCAGTCAAAATACTAATTTAAACAATAAATTACATCAATAATACACGTAGCTGCTACTTATTGACAATATTTAGTTTTATTGAACAAGGAAAACTTTAAAATGTCCAATTCTGAATTTGAACTGTAGAAATCAATCTAGAAAAACATCAATAAAAAATTAGTAACAATTATGTCAAAACAATCTGCAACTAGAATATATACTGAATTATTTAACAGGGGGAAAATTTCATAATCTTCATGAATATCAAAATTTTTCACATAACCCTTTAGTGCCCTCCGTTTCGCTCAACTAGCGCGTTGTGTACCCTGGACGTATGTATCCGTCCTCAGAAATATTATTTTCTTCGTGCGGCTATTAGTGAAACTATTCCAAATGCTTTGGAATATAATAAAATGACCTTGACAGTATTTGCAAAGAATTTACTTATTTCGGAGAAAAATTTGTTTATTTGTGCCCTTTGGAAGTGAATCATGTAACTTTTAATCAGTAGTTTTGGGGTTAATAGCATACTTATCTTCATACATAAACTCAACACCATGTAGAACAACAATACAGAAATCATTAATATTTTAACAAAAGCGTTAAAAAATAATTTTCTGATACCTTCAATGTGAATGAATGCCCTTTCAAGAGCTTGCAGTATAACTTCATTATTATGAATTTTTGCTAATCTATTGAGAGTATTTGCTCGCAAAACCTTAGAAATTGACCAATCTTGCAACAGGATTTCAACAACTCTCCTAAAAAAAGATGTTATAAAAATGCATTAAATATAAAAAAAACGAACTTTAAGCTCAACAGAAAAATGTTTTGACATCAGAATTCCAAAACCTTTTCTCTGATATCTATTCAGGTAAAATCTATAAATGAATCTACCTGAAGAATAATTCCTTATTAGAGATAATACACTGAATACACTAACTACTGAACTAAAATTCAATTCATTATATAATACATGTTTCTATAGAAACATTTATTACTATGCTATATATATATGCAGTGGTGCCCACAAGGGGGGGGGGTCCAAGGGGTCCGGACACCCCCCATAGCCCTTGATTTTTTTCCTGATTGGTTATAATCCTATGTGTATATATTACATAAAATTTAATGAAATAATTATTATTAATAATTAATTTTATTAATATAATGCTCATTATTAATTCAATAATTAATTTAATATTTTTTCCCGAAAATCCACAAAATCAAAATAATATGTTGGGCGGTGTATTGGAGCATAATACCAACATAGTGAACTTTCGACCCTGCACACCCTCCCCCCTTGAAAAATTTTTGAGTGTGCTATTGTATATATATATATATTATTCAGACACAGAACAACTCTTTTTAAGGAAATTTCAAAACAGAAACATGAAATATTGTGATTATTTAAAAATGATTTCTCTGTCTCTATAGTAGTTACCAATATCCTTTTTAAAATAGCATTTAAATTGCAAATAGGTTCCCTCCACTCAATATTGATAAACAGAAAATACATCTTGTAATGAATTTCATTTTATAATATCACTTATTTTAATTTTGTCATGAAAGACTAAATAAAAAAAATTAAAATAATTTGTAAGCATACACTTTGAAAATTGTCACATGCACAAATGCAAAAAAAATTATAAATGCTAATGTGTAATATGCAACCACATATTACAAGCTTTGCTTTAAATTTAAAAAATTTCATATATATGTAACATATAAATAAGATTTTGATTTCAGCAAAGAATTTACTAGATGTACTTTTCGATACATGTATTATTTACAAAATTAAATACAGGAAGCTTCTTAATATGTTCTACAACCAGAAAACCTCTCAAACTCAGTGTGAAATTTTTATTGGGGTCTTTTTGGGGAGGGGAATTAAAAAGGAAACTTAATTTCCATTCATGAAATGAAAAAATTAAAACAGAGTTTTCATTAAGCTTTCTTGTGATTAATGTCTAACTGTGCTGTCACTAGAAAAATGACTATTTTTGAAAAGGTAATTCTTACCCAAGTCGCAATCCACATCGTAAATCACCAGCAATATTTCGCACTGCATAATCAAATTCTTCAAGAGGCGTTTGCTCATGCTGAACAATACAGCCAAGGTAGCGAAGATGCTTAGTAATGTCTCCTTCCCCACTTAAATATTCTCGTGAGAATGTCAAAAGTAAACTTCGGCTATTCTGAAAAAATCGAAGCATTCTAACTGAATAACAATAAAAAAATGAAGTACTACAAAAAACATCCTTTTAATCTGCCATCACATGAACACACATATAACAGCTACCGAAACGAACATGGCAGAGAATATTTTTCAAGGATAAAAAAAAAGAAATGAATTTTTACACTCAAATATTGCTAACTGAATTTTGAAAGAAAATAATCACAGACTTGCTTTTTAAAGCATTTAATATTTGAAAAATATCGAATCTTGTTCATCAAGTAAAAATGATTAAGATACTGCTAAAACAAAATAATATTATCTGCACAGCAATAAAAAAAGAAATTAAAAAACAAATTATTTCATTTTTTATTAATATACACCACATCAATGCAAATAAATAAATAATGATTATTAGCAATGGATCTCGAAATTTCAAACAACAATCAGGTGACATCTCAGTCATGATAAATGTGTTATAACAGCTATTATTTAAGGCTCTTCTATGACTGAGAAGTAGAACAGACTGAAGGGCAATATTGCAACATCAAATATCACTACACTAATACATGAAAAAAATATACAATGAGTGGCCAAATTATTAACTATTTGACAGTTGTTAAGTTATCAGCTAGAACTTCATGTAGTTGCCCCTAAAGATATAGCTATTAATACAAAATGCAGGAATAGTGAAGCATCAATTGTACTGTGCTGCTTGTAAAGAAATAGGGGAAAAGCGTGATTCAGCTGTGTTTGAAGGCAGGATTATCATAAGCACTCGAAGTGTTGGAACCAGTATCAGCAAAATGACTGCACACGTGATGTGTTCCAAGAGCAGCAGTTATTAACATTTACAGAGTGGATTTCCAAGCAGAAACCCGGGTCTCAATGCCATGCTTGTGGTCATCACAGGCTACTGAAAATTTGCTTGAAAAGGAGAATATGAAGGTATCAAATCCAGCAGAATAGAATTCATACTTCAAATTGCAGGGAATCTTAATCAAGGATCAACTGCTAAAGTTTCTGATCAAACTGTTCATCACATGTTACACTGTAAAGGCTTTGGTAACTGATAACCTGTTCGATAATCTGTACTGTTGGCCTTTAACAAGAACAGATGCCTTCAATTTGCAAAGGAGCACAATAATTAAACTGTAGATGGCTGGAAAAGGGACATGGGATCTGAAGACTCATGTTTTCAATTACAACATGTAGATCACAGGGTGTAAACATGGAGAAAATAGAATGAAAATATGAACCCCATCCACATTGCTACAACACTTCAAACTGGTGGAGGTAATATTATGGTTTTGGGGTTCTCTTGGTTTTGCATGGACCCTCTGATATATGAGGAAGAATGCTTGAGTGCCCAAAGGTATTTAAGTGTTACCACAGGTCAAGTGAACACTCTTTCATATTAATAAAGTACCTTGCCAGAGAAGGATACTTTCAGCAAGACAATGCTCCCTGTTATTCAAATGGCTTTATCTCCAGATGGTTGAAAGAACCTGGCAGAAAGTTTACCTTGCTTAATTGGCCTGCCCAATCATCAGATTTTAGTCCAATTGAAAATCTGTGGGTTGAGATCAAACAGGATATCTAGCAGTGAAAAGTGCAATTCATTGGATATGGTTTCAAATTCCTCATACCAACTACCAACAACTTATGGAGTTCATGCCAAGAAGAATGCATGCAGTATTAAAAATAAAAAGAGGTCCAATATTGTATAAAAGAGGCGGTCATAATAATTTGGCAACTTAGTGTATTTCATCCATCAAAAATTTAAAAAATACTTGAAAAAAAAATTAGATACAATAAAATGTTTTACAAGCATAATAAGTTAAAAAATTCTTTTTAAAGAACTGTTTCTCATACAATCTATTTTCTTAAATGAATTAATGTTTGGTTTTGAGGAAGATGAGACTTATTCGCATTTAAAGTGAAATACATGAACAGGAAAATATTTAAGATGAAACATCAGGTGACACGAAATATTATACGATTCCAATAAACTACTATGTATTTTCATGCCTTTTTTCCCCCTCTTAAAATGAAAAGATTTCCCTTAAGAGAATGAACAAAATACGGAAAACACCAGCCATGCAGGTTTATCATCAGAAGAATTCGTTGCAGTAAATGATGACTGTACAACCCCAATTATTGTAGACAATGACATTTTAGAGGTATTTAAAGCTAAAAAATGTCGTTGATACAGATTTCGACAATAAAAATGAAATGAATCATGCAGCTCCTGTTCCCACATCATTCAAAATGAGGAATATAAAGAAAAGTATGCACAGTTATTTACTCACATTCTAATGGTAAAATTAATAACAAAATGAATGACATTGGACAATATGATGCTAAAAAAGACAGTGCCCCCCTCCCAATTATCATATCACTTTCCCAAAAACTCAATAAAAGTTTTGTTCTTTCAAAAAGCTTTAAAAAATTAGGTTACATTTCATTGTGAATGTTTTTGTTTCATTGATTATTAAATACATGCATATATACATATGTAAACAAAATGTGCTCTAATAAACTTAATTTTGTTGAATGTATGATTTTTTGTAACATTTTTTAAACACAAATAAATATTTCAGTCCCCTCAGTTTCGTGTTAAACAATTTTCACTGTATAAATCACTGACACAACAGTATATTCATAATACTCTTTCTAATCACAGGATATTTTTAAAACTAATAAAATTCTTGAAGTATCAAAAATGATTTAAGATAAAAACTTAAATTTACCTACACAAATATTTCTTACAATATCAAATATTCTCACTAATCAAATGGACACTTTAAAACAGTTTATCATTCGACAAGTTTATATATCAATAGATCTTTTCATTTTAGAATAATATCGAATAATTTATTTCTTGCCTCTGTTTAACAACTAATCTGCATTAAGATTTTTAGTAAAATTTAAAACAATCATTCCACATACAAAACTAATCAATATACAGTAGAAAAATTTCTTTATGAAGAATTCTATGTTTTAGTTCCTAATTAAATTTAACTGTTGTAAGAATGCATAGAAACCCAGCAACTTACTTTATATTTAGCGCTTTTACAGAAGAGACAAGGATTATGTTTGATAAGATGAGATCTTTTGGCCACATCCAAGAAAAATACAAGCAAAAGAAACTTTTTGAGTGTGTGTCGTTTTATGCTATCTTCATATCCTAGATATTGCATTGAAATGTGCATATAATATTAAAAGATAAATACAAATTTAGAGTTTATTTTTTTATACAAATATTAAAACAACAGATATTAACATAAATGGAAATAAAACTCATCCAGAATATTTCAAGACAATAGAATAAAATACCTGGTTTAAAATAGTTTATTACGGAAGAATATGCAAACTTTGCAACAATGTCAGGGTTACTAAGTAATCTGTGAATGATGAAACGGGACAGACCAATTACATCACTGTTGTTTTGCAATGGTATCATCTCACCATATATAGTCTATAAAGAAAAAGAACAACATGGATAAAATGCAAAATAATTAAATATCTAACTTTCAAATATATAATACCACATATTACCAAAATGAGTAATATTACCTCAAGGCCAATACGAAGCCACAAGGGGTTATACGATAATAACATTTGTAATAAGTCCTGCTTTATACCTGAAAAACAATCCTAATTGAATATTTTCAAACAAAAAATTTGACCAACTCATCAATGTAGTAATGTTAATATACTCAGTAATGTTACACACACACACACAATTCATAAAGAAAAATTTACCAAGGTCAGCATGAAGAGCTCGATCTTTTCTCACAATAATTTTCTTTGAGTCAACTTCTTTTTCAACTTTTTTAATCACTTGACTCAATTCATCTGACAGATACAATTTACAAGCAGCTTTCCGCAACTGGTTGAGTTGTTTCACAGCTGTATAGGTTTTAAAGGAAAGTTCTTCCTTGGAAGGTGCTCTTATTGAAGCAGCATCTTTCATACTTTCAACCCAGATTTCTGCGGAATTTACTGAAAGGAAAGGAAATATGTAGGATTTTTCACACTGACATGTGTTGGGCGGCAAAATATCCTGTCAATATGCATTACATTAGCATATATATATATATGCACATAAAGTTTGTAAATATAAAACTAGAAATACATACTATATTTTATAGATGTAACAATAATGAGTGAGTGAATATTAACGCTGCCCTATTCAGCTGCTACACAAGGGCTTTTGGTGACAGACTATTGTAATAATCAAATTAATTGTAATCGTTTTGTTGTATTGCTAGTTAACATCTGGCAACACCTTTAGTGTTTACCTTTCTACTGTGTGCTTCGTGCTTAGAATTTTATTTACTTAATAAATCTTTAATTCCTACTGAATAGTATTTCTGCAACAGGTAATGGGCCCAGGAATCACTAAAATTTGTTAAGTGTCTTCGTGAAAAGTTTTTTTTAAAAAAATTATAAGTAAAATACCGCATGTATTTGTTACGCCTAAGCACGTGTACAGACTGAGATGGAATTTAAAGCTCATATTGAAAAGCTTGTAGGAGCTGCCAACTGGAGCAAATGGAAGCGGCAAATCGAACTTTTGTTGCGACATCACGATGTGCATGATGTGTGTGGAGATCGGAAATGCCCAAGCTTACCGCGGCCAATGCTTCATCTGAAGCGGTTGCCGCACATGTGTGTGTGTGAAAGCGCAGAAAGCTTTTATTAAGGACGACTCCCTTGCCCAACTGATTCTTGTGGGCAATATGGACGATAGTAACGCTGAATCGACATTGATATGCGACACAGCTAACTGTGTGTGGGAAAAGTTGCTGTTGGTGTATGAACAGAGCTCCGGGCAACGGCTGGATCGTTTAATGGAAAAGTTTTTTCACAATGATAAAGAATTGGAGGACGATATTGTAAGCCATATTGCAAAGCTGCAGCGAAACTTCAGTGAGTTAAATGATGAGCTAAGGCGTGTTGCTAAGACAACATTGCCGAATCTTCTACTGATGAGCAGAAGATCGGCAGACCACACTGCCCTCAGAATAATTCGAGTTTAAGAGTGTGTGGGAGTCAGAGCCAATAGAGAAGAGATCAGTCAATAAATTGACTGAAAGACTTCGACTTATTGAAATGAGGCTACCGTCCAAGTCAGCAAATTCCACAGCCCTGGTTGCTACTAGGAAGAAAATTTTCAAGAAACCTGAGAGGAAATGTTACGTGTGTCGTAAACCGGGTCATCTTGCCAAGGACTGCTGGAAGAAAGAAAGCAAACTAAAAGTTGATGGTGATGCTTTTGTGTGTACTGTGGAAAGTGTTCCAGAAAGTGAAGTGTGGATTGCCGACAGTGGAGCATCAGCTCACATGACAAAGCACAAAAATTATTTTGTGGACTTCACTCAATTCAACTCACCTAAGCCAGTATATGTGGGAAATAGTGATGCAATTATGGCTTATGGACATGGAACTGTAAATATAGAAATAAGGATCAATAACAAATGGGAGAGGCATCATCTGACAGAGGTATGGTATGTTCCTGACATCAGTAGAAATCTATTTTCCATCAGCCAAACCTTAAAAAAGGGTTTCAAGTTCCAAGCATCAAAAGATGAGTGCTCCCTCTTGAGAGATCACAGAGTACACATGAAAGGTGTAAGAACTGTGCAGGGCTTATATGCATTAGAAATGCGTGTTCTTCATCCAGAAATATCTGCTGAAGTATGTGTTGCCTCAGCAGACCAATCCTTAAAATTGTGGCATTAAAGACTGTCATCAAAACAAGGCTCATGTTAGGGATGTACTGAGAAAATATCAAATAAAAAGTGATGTGAAAGACAGCAAAATATGTGATGGATGTTTTTATGGCAAACAATGTCGTCGTCCCTTTGGAACAAGGAAACAAAGGGCTACAACACCAGGAGATTTGATAAATATAGATGTATGTGGTCCAATGCAGCAACAGTCTCTAGGTGGTGCTAAACTCTATGTTTGTTTCAAAGATGATTACACGAAATTCCGTCGGGTATTTTTTATGCAGTCCAAGAGTGAAGTTTCTAAGTGCCTTGAAACGTTTCTTAATGAAGCGAAAAATGCTGGGCATATGGTCAAGGAGGTGCTAAGTGATGGTGGAGGAGACGTTATAAATTCAACAGTGAAGAGTATTCTTGAAAAATTCGGAATCTCTTCTCGTATGCCAATGCCTTATACGCCTCAACAAAATGGAGCTGCAGAACGCGAAAATAGAACTATTGTAGAATGTGCAAGATCTATAATTTATGCTGCAAATCTTCCTTTGAAACTGTGGGCAGAAGCAGTAAACACGTCTGTTTATGGGGTCACAGGGGTGTTAATCTTCTATTTTTTCGAATTTTCGAAAAAAATATATGTTGTTCCTCATTTTCTTTTGAACATTTTGATACCAACCACGTGATAGTACTACAAAAACTTCGAAAGTTATTCGAAAAATTCCAAACAGCAATTTAGTAATAACAATGTTTAAATGGCTAAATGCCACACCCACTTATTCTTGATTTCCGCATACGTTTTATTTTTCTGTTTTTAAAAAGCCTCATGAAATATTTTAAACACTTGCTTAATTGAGAAGGAAGCTTGCAACTCAACACACACTTTTTTAATGTGTTTTGATTCTGTTTTGGTAATGCTAGCACATTTGTTTGAAATAACTTATCGAAATTCAAAACAGCGTTGTTTAAAACCGTTTATCAAAATTGAAAATTCTCGATTGAAATGGAAAATACTCATTGTAGACCTTCTAATAAACTTCCTAAGAAAAGAAGATTTAGAGGGAACCAAATCATGAAGGTATGTTCTCATACATATGTTGCAGAAAGGAGAGATAAAAATGTGTGCTTCCAGTAATAAAATCTCAGGATATCAGACTTCATTAAAGTCAAATCTTGTTAAGGTAAGTGAAAACTTCAAAGGATATCGTATTTTTGATTTTATTTCAACTTTTAGCTCTATTTTATCAGTATCATGTTGTTTAAAATGTCATAAACCATTAACAATTAATGAAAAGTCCACTCGTGGTTTATGTTCGAATTTTGAAATACGTTGTAAAAACTGGGAGTGTTTGTACTTTTTCAAGCTGTGAAAACACTTGGAATAAAAATAATGCTCCAGAAATTAACAGAAGATCTATTTTAGCAATGAGATGCATAGGCCAAGGTTTAGAGTCATTAAAAACCTTTTTGTGCTGTAATGAGTCTTCCTAATCCTGTTGAACAAAAATCACATGATGTTATTAATAATAAACTTTCACGTGTTATGAAGGAAGTCGCTGAAGAAAGCATGAAAATGGCAGCTGTCGAAGAATATTCTTCGTCACCTGATAACCTTTAACGGTAAGTGGTGATGGTACCTGGAAGACGAGAGGACATTCATCGTTGATTGGAGTATGTACTGTGTAATAGGGGGCCTAAACAGGTAAGGTTTTGGATAGGGAAGTGTTGTCCTCATTTTGCAAAGGATGTAACAGTTATAAAGGGGTAAAATTTGGTATCAAGTACAATAAAAATGGCAAAGAGCACATAAGATTTCATGTAGAAAAAATTATTCTGGCTCTGCTGGTAAGATGGAGGTTGACGGGATGTTGAGGATTTTTAATCGATCAGAAAAGCTTCACAACCTGAAATATTCAACTACATAGGAGATGGCGACACAAAAACATTCAATGCCCTTTCTGAAAACAAGCCATACGGCGATGACTATCTTATTCAGAAAATAGAATGTGTAGGCCATGTGCAAAAGAGAATGGGTACAAGACTTATGAAGCTTAAATTAGTATATAGTAAAAAGGAATTATCTGATGGTAAAACTATTGGCGGTAAAGGTAGGTTAACAGATAGTTTAATTGATAAACTTGCGCATTACTATGGTAATGCTATTCGATGCAATTCTACTAGTGTAAAGGAAATGCGGAAAGCCATTTGGGCTGTTTGGGGTCATTCTTGCAGCACTGATGATGAACCGATGCACTGGTTTTGTCCTACAAATCCTAATACATGGTTTAAGTATAATGCCGCAATTAATAATAATTTACAAAAAGTATAAACACAAACCCTCAGTTGCTAAAGCTGTTCGAGATGTAATTAAGCCTGTATTTGCAGACTTATCTCATCCGGCACTCCTGAAGAAATGTTTAGGAGGTAAGACACAGAATCCTAATGAAAGTTTAAATTCATTAATTTGGAAGTTTTGTCCTAAGACGATTGGTTCTAGGCTTCAGATTGCAGAGATTGCTGCAAATCTAGAAACCAGTGTTTTTAATGATGGAAATCAAATACTTATTACTATTTTAGAGAAATTTGGCTTGGAAATTAACAGAAATGTTTGTGTGCCCCTGGCTGAACATGACAATCGTCGAATCTTTACGTCAAGACAGAGGCTGTAAGAACATCTTTGAAGCTCGCAGAGCCAAGAAAATTAAAAAGAGTAAAGAAATTTAGCTGTTTCAGGAACAGGAAGGTATATCTTATTAGCCTGAAAATTTTAGCGTGTAAGTTTTAAGATTTATTTTCTCAAATTCAATTTAAAACTTTAAAGCCCTTTTTCTCAGTTTGTGTTTTTTTTTCAATTACGCGCATTGCGTTTCAAAACTATCATACTTTGATGTATAAAACTTTACAGAATTATAAATTCTATCATAATCTTCAAATCCTAGCTATTTATAGTATTATAAATTTTTAATTTTTTGAAATATTTCAACAAAAATTGAATTTTTTAAAAAAATTTAAAAAATGTATTTTTTTATTTTTAAAAATATTATTTTTTATTTTATTTTTATAAGATAAGCTAGCATGTAATAAGGATATATTTGACTTTATAAATCAACTTATTGCTAGTAATTAGAATTATTATTGCAGAAAATATCATGCGCGTCGTAAAACTCACTGTTTCTTACAAAATTTTTTCTTATTTTTATGTGCTTATTATTTTTAAAATTATGATTATATTTTAGATATTTTATACTTTTTTGAAACTTTATTCCTTTATAAGAAATGTGTAAAAGAATCAAATTATTTCATTTTAATCTCAAAGAATTATTTCTAGTCGAAAATTGTTTGTATTTTGTGCGTGTATTTGGAACAGAGTGCTTTGTCCATGTACCTCAACAAAAAAGAAGGAAATGGGACAAAAAGAGTGTCAAAGGAATTTTTGTTGGCTACAGTGGTGAAAGAGATGGTTATAGGATATGGATAAAAGATCAGAACAAGGTTATCCTGAGTCGAGATGTGATATTTCAAAATGAAAAATCCAGCTGTGTTCCTGATGTATCTTCTGATATTCAAAACTCAGATATGGAAATAGTGAAGAAGCCTCTTCAAATACCAGACCCAGGTGTGGGAAAAGAAATAGAGGATACCATTTAGTGCTGAAGATAGAGAAAGAGAAGAAATCTTAGCCGAGCAGAGTTGCAGAAATTTGCGTGACAGGTCCATATTAAAGATGTCAACCAAATTTGACAACTTTGTTCTATTGGCAGAACACATAGAACCTGATACCTACAAAGAAGCAATAGCTTCTGAAGATAGTGACAAATGGCTTCCTGCTATGAAGGAAGAGTTGGAATCCCTATCCAGTAACAACACCTGTGTACTTGCAAATTTACTTTCTGACAGAAAAGCCATAGGTAATAGATGGGTGTTCAAGGTTAAACAAAATGCTGATGGAACTGTACAGAGTTTTAAAGCTCGACTTGTTGCTAAAGGATTCAGCCAAAAAAATCAGAGTTGATTTCAGTGAAACCTTTAGTCCTGTAGTTCGGTGGGATACCATCAGAACTGTCCTGAGCATTGCTGCTGCTCGAAAACTGAAACTGGGTCAGTTTGATATAAAAACTACTTTTCTGTATGGAGATCTCTCCGAGGATATCTACATGGCTCAACCTGAAGGATTTAGTGATAGTTCTGGTCAGGTATGCAAACTACTGAAGTCTATATATGGTTTAAAACAAGCTCCAAGGTGTTGGAATAAACGCCTTAAAAGTTTTGCTGAGAACAGTGGATTGAAGCAATCTAACTGTGACCCATGTTTGTTTTTTAATGATGAAAAATCCATGTATCTTATTGTGTATGTTGATGATGGAATCATTGCTGCAGATGAGGAGCAAACAGTTAATCTGTTTCTTAAAAAGCTTGAAAGTGAATTCTCTGTGGTGATAGGTGAAGCTAATTATTTTCTTGGTATGCAAATTGAGCATCTTGAGAATGTGGTAAAATATTTATACACCAAGAAGCTTATTGTAGGAAGACCCTAATTCGCTTTGATATGATTAATTCAAATCATGTTAGCACACCTATTGAAAAGGGGGCTATTTCTACAGATTCAGTATCTCTTTCAGCTAATGTACCCTATCGTGAAGCTGTGGGTAGTCTTATGTTTCTGGCTATTGTCACCAGACCCGACATAGCATATGCAGTGGGAGTGCTTTCCCAGGTTTTGGATAAACCTCAACAGATACACTGGACCATGGTGAAAAGGATCCTGAGGTATCTTAATGGAACCAAAAAGTATGGCATTATGTATCTGAGTGTTTCTAGTGCTACCCTTGAGTCATATAGTGACTCAGATTATGCTGGGATCCATTAACCAGGAGATCAACATCAGGAATGGTGTTCAAGTACAATGGAGGTGCTATAGCCTGGAGAAGTCAACGACAGAGTTGTATTGCTCTTTCCACAATTGAAGCAGAATTTATTGCAGCAAGCCAAGCTGCAAAAGAAGCAATTTGGTTGAACAATCTTTTAAAAGAATTGTGATGTGTGACTTCTGTTCCAAGTCTTCAAATAGATAACCAAAATGCCATCCGTTTAGTGAAAAATCCAGAGTTCCATAATAGGACCAAGCATATTGACATCCGCTACAAATTTATAAGAGAACAATATGAAAATAAGCAACTTAATGTCATAAATTGTAGTAGTGAAGTTCAGGCTGCTGATATACTCACTAAACCTCTTGCTAAAGATAGATTTTTAAAACTAAAGTTAATGCTAGGAATATATAATTTTGAAAATTAATTAGTGCATGTATACATATATATTATACTATTAACATTGCTATTGTGTATTTAATAATATGTTATTTTATTTTCTTGTAGCATGTGTATTCTAAGTGATTGATTTTATTAGTGTATTTACATGTATATATATATATATATATATATATATATATATATATATATATATACCTTTTTTTTTTAATATTGTCAGATTATTTTGATTTAGGGAGAGTATTGTAATAATCAAATTAATCGTAATCGTTTTGTTGTACTGCTAGTTAAACATCTGGCAACACCTTTAGTGTTTACCTTTCTACTGTAATGCTTGCTGTGAGCTTCGTGCTTAGAATTTTATTTACTTAATAAATCTTTAATTCCTACTGAATAGTATTTCTGCAACACAGACTTCATAATTTTGAACCACAGTCAAGTGACAAAGAAGACACCTGAGTTTTGGCACCTCTCCTCTCTTAACTTTCACACCACAACAATGGGAGAATGTTTCGAGCCTCGATAGATTTAATGTGCATCAGCCCCTCTACATGAGTCTTCAGCGGCACTTGGCTCAAACTCGTAACACACTGGCTGTGAGTCCGTAACCTTGACCACTAGGCTACCACGGCTTCAGATGTAACAATTATATTATAGCAATGATTTTCATCATTTTGGCATATTCTGCAACGTATAATGAATGTAATTGATCATTAGTGTCCAATTTTTTTAAAGCAAAATAATATTCTTACCCTTTATTTCCTCAGATCCAAAATCACCATTAGGAGTCAAGATAAAATTCAGCCAATTAGTAAAAGCAGTTTCTTGTTTTTCTTTCCAATATTCATCATAATAAGAATTAAAAGTTGCATACGGATTCCGTTGAACAACTTTATCTGTATTACAGAAGATAAGAAAAAACATGTACTTAAGTATGTAATAGCTTAAAAAATTAGGCTTATAAAATTAGTACTCAAAATAAATAAATTATTACTAGAAAATATAAATATAACAGTTCAACTAATTTCTAATACCTAAATGGAATTCTATTTTACCTCTTATTACAATATATTAATCTTCAATAGGTACTATTTGTAGATACTTTAGAATGTGCGCAATAAAGGAGTGGGGGGGGGGAGATCACTACACAAAATGAGCTATACAGTTAGTCCTTTGTACCCAGATAATCAGATAAGGGCAAACAAATAATGGCCCATGTGCCATGTGACCTGGAGTTTTTTTTTTTTTTTTTGTTACCCACCAAAAAAAAAAAAAGACAACCAGACAAACTATCTTGAACTAAGATTAACTGTATTAACTTGCTGAATGTGATGAAATTTTAAACAGGTAACCTCAATCCTGATTTTTTAAAAAAAAATGTACAAAAATGTGATTGGGAACATTTGTCTTAAACTGATTCTAAAAGTATATGTGTATGCAGCTATAGATATGAAATTAGCATATTAAATAAATTGAATAAAACTCACTATTTTATTTAACTTTTATTTATTGATTTTTATGAAGCAATTTATACTTTTTCTGAAATGTGAAGTAAACAAAAGAAAGCAACCATTTTAAAAAAAAGTTTCCTTAAAATGTTAAATATATGATCACTCCCCCCTTCTTTGTCTATTTCAGCAACACACACACAAATATATATATATAGAGAGAGAGAGAGAGAGACTAAACATTCACTTAATGATGCAGTATTTTTAAAACTGCATATACATGAAAGGGGTGGATGAATTTAGATAATTGAACACAGTGCATGAGCAGATATGTTCTTCATTTTGTTCCACGGTGAGAGCTTGTAGAATCTCTTAATCTTTCTTTTTATTGTTACAGAATTGAATATTTATACTCAACCTAATTCAAGAGAGCACATAAAAATTATGAAAAAAATGACACTAAAATTATAAGTTCAAATTTTAATATTCTTGAAAATGTGAGATTTTTCAGAATATATTTTGAATTCAATTCTCTAGCAATAGAATTGGCTCATTTATAACCAAAATAAACATTTCATACAACAAAACTTCATATATTTTATATTTTACAAGAAAAAAAACTTACATATTTTAATAGTTTTGATTTCTTTTAAAATTATCAATGATGATGATTATGACCACTGAACTTACTGTTTCTCATTTGCAGTATTTTATACGTATTTGCCCTTTATTTTACAAACTTAATGTAGAGCATAATTAATTAAATGATGTGATGAACTCCCCCTCCAATGTTCTCCCTAGGGAAGCATTGGACTAAATTAATTGTCTTCGAGGAAGTCATAGTTAACTGTTGAAATTAGAAATGTGAAATTGCAATGTTACACAAAGTGACACAAAGTGTTACAATGAAAGACATGGAACGGTACATAAAAAGAATCCACAAAATTCAAATTTTGATACAATAGACAGCCTAGTTATACAAAAGTAATAGGTATTGCAAATAAATATATATTTTTAAATAGTTAAACTTTGATAATATATATATATGCTGTCTGTATAAGCAAGTTTAAAATCACTCACCAAAAACTTTACTTTTTGTCAAGTTTAAACGTTGAGGTAAAAATCTATTTGGTTTTTTCTGTATCATGTTAGATGTTAAAAGGCTTTTGTCTAAAAAACAAACACATTTTTATATTAGTATAGTTAAATAAAATGATCATAATGTTATAAAAAAAAGAATCAAAATGTATATTAAAATTACTTTTGTTGCTCTCCGAAGAATCTGAAATGCTTTTAGATAACTTGAGAACTTTTACTTGTTTCTTTGAATTAATATTTTTATGCCTTAATCCTGTCACTTGCTTTTGTCTGGAAGAAACATATGGTACATTAAATGTAAATTCAGGTGGCTGTGAAGATATTGCCTCCGATATTTCATCAGCTAGAGATCGACATGGTTTTTTAACACTATTCAAGTCTTCCAAACCAGTAGAATGAAGTCTTTTCTTCCCTAGAATATTCTCTGTCAAGCCGTTATTAAAACATGACATAGAAGATAAATCATATCCATTTGTATGTTCAATATTTTCAGATTGGGTATCAAATTTTAATGGTGTAACACTGAAAGAAAAGGCAGTTGAATGTACAGAAGCAATACCCAGTTCCTGATCAGTTTCAGGACTCAGGTCTAAAGCTGAGCTTTCTAAACTATCATTAAAAACTTCATGATTTTTTTCAGCTTGAATGAGTTTGCTAATACTTGACCCTTTACTTATCTGTGAATTTGTATCAGAAGAGGAAGTCGTTTTCTGATTTTCATCAAACTTTGTTGACTTTTCTTTTAAGATTGATTCATCCTTAATATGATTCATTAATGGGAAAATGGGTATATTTTTAATGTCAGTACCGATTTGGCTTGCTCGAAGCATAGAGTTGATTGTATAAGTTTGTCTCCTTATAGGGGAATCAGGTAATTCAATGGGATGTATAGATTTACGCTGAACTGGAATAAACTGAGGTGTGCTAAAAGGAGTAAAATCTTTATTTTGACCATTAATGAAATTCATATTTTCTTTTACATCTTCTTCAAATACTGAGGGTATTGTTACCTTTTCCCTCGTATCTGCAATTTTGATAGATTTTGGACTTCTTTTATCATCTTTTTTAATACAGCCTTTCCTTGATTTCTGGAAAGAAAATTAAGAGAGCATTTAAAATTATAGGAATATAAATTGAATTAACGGCAAAATAATTTCTGCTATTGATACTTCAATCTCAAGCATATACTTTAAATGAAAATTAAATCTTTAATTTAAAACTGAAGCAATGGAAATCGGAGAAGAATTTTTTGAAAGAAATCAGAATTAAAAAAGACCTTTCAATATGTAACTTTTATTCATTTTTAATAAGGAAAAGCAAGAAGCATATTTAAAGACATTACGTACTTGTTTCTTAGGGGTATATGCAGTTCCATGGAAAAAAACCTGAGCTCTTGCACCACTAGAAGTTCTGAACAAAACAGTTTCGCGACAACCCACAGACTTTTCTGGAGTCCATGTTACTTCAATTCCAATCTCTTTTAAAGGTGGAACACAGAATTCTGTTTCAGCAATGTTGAATCCCTTTTCAAAAGGAAATTTCTCAACATACACTGTCTGCTGTATTTGAAGAGGGTTGGAAAGAAACAAAACACAAGACTTGGATGAGCCAATTTTAACTTTGTCAAATGCGATATGTGGGGATATTGCAAATGGCTTCAATTCCAAAATATATTTCTCCTCTTCCTTAGCTTCTGGAGAACACTGAGCTTTGATGGTGAAACACTGTGAAAATTTTGGCTGAAATGTTGGAGATCGTTTCTTTTTATAGAATTCCATTCTGTAAAATAAAGCAAAAAAAATGAGAATTTCTTTCTTTTTTCGTTTGTTTCATAAAACCTATTTAATCTAATTATTACACATGTTATGCATGTATAAATCCATGTATAAGGGTACTTGCATGTAAATCATACATTTCATTGCTAACATATAACTATGCTTGTTGTTTTTGCAGATTCAGATAAATAAAATTATATTCATTAAAAAAACTATCTGTAAACAAAGGTTATCAATTCTTGCATGTTTTAGTAATCTTAATTACTAAAATCCTAGGATATCAAGCCCCAAAACAATATATATAAACTATTCACCAGAGAATTCTTTTAAAAGTTTTATGACAGGCTCGTGCGTCTTTTCTTTAACATGTCCTTTGGGTTCTTTGGGCCAGAATGAATGGCAACTCTTTTCCAACCAAATCCAAGAAGTGAAGTGTGAATGAAAGATGCAAATGAACAAACATTTAAATATCGGAACTTAGAGTAAGCAGGATGGCACTGTAAGGTAATGTTTGACAATTGATGTTAGTTTGTGGCAGTTGATGGTTATTATAGTTTGTGGTTCAAGTCTGAATGAGTTTTGCGTGATGTGAATACAAATTATTAGTGATCGAATATATGAAGGCCAAGTTTCACACCAGTGTATACAAAGACAAGATTAAGCATAGAACAAGATTGATCGTTTCTCCAAGCTGTAACAAGGTAGGGTTGATTATTAAATATTAGAATCAGAGATTAGGCAGTTCACTTATTGATAGTGGTCTGAATTAGATTAAGTCTCTTATATTATAAATATATATATAGATATATATATACATACATTGTGTGTTGCGTATTTTACCATCGTAGATTCTCTCATATTAATTATTATAATTTAATTGGTTAAAGGTTTAAGTTGAATATCTTAATAAAGTAATATTAAGATAATGTTTGATTCTAGTTCTTTCGTTAATCCTACGTCTCTAACCCACGCTGATACTTCGAGAGATGTTTTTCCAAGGGGAGGAACATCACAGTTTTAAGTGCACATTTCCCTATTAGAGAAATGTTTTGAGTACTTACATATTATCGCAACAATCGCCAACTCTATTAATTACTTGCCAAGCTGGCAACCACGATTTCCTATGTGTCATATGTGCTGAATTGGAAACCAGGTGCTTTGTTTCATATAATGTTGCCTATAGGACCCGATAATATGTTAGTACCGGTGTTTTTAAAAGAGAATATGGTACTTGTGTATTATCACAACCGTATTGGCAACCTTAAATGAAATGAAGCACATGATTGTTAATTCAGCACATACGATTACATGTGAAATTGAAGTTCCTAATTTCACAAGTTATCATAAACGTTAGTACTGAGAATACTACAAGAACATAAGACAAAGTGTACATGAAAGAATAAATGTTTTACTTTTAAAAATGTATTATGCAGGGCTAAATTAAGTATCCAATCACACAAGTATTTAGCAGAATTTTCGATACACGTGTTCAGTGGCACAACGGAGAATATTAAGGACCCCCCCGCAAAGTCAGGCTTTGGGCCCCCTTTGCAATGCGGGGATGTACATTACACTACTCCTGGTGTTCCAAGTATTTTCAGCAGTTGGATTCGGTAAAATCCTAGGAGAGCCCACACCCTTGGCGACAAACCGAAAAAAGCGCAAGCAAAGCCGACAATGGGCAAAGGAATATAGCGGGAAAAGGTGGGTGCCTAATGAAAATATATGTAAACAATACAGAAATTAAACATTTGAGATAAAAATTATAAAAACAGCACTTACTTTCTTTTGCTGATCTTTTCCAAGTGGAGGGTACAGCATAACAACAGATTTTAAAAAGCTTTAAAGGTCTCATTGCTAAGCGAATGATCGTGTGAGCGCCGACATATTTATTCTGCGAGGTAATGGTCAAACATACATTCGGCATGGCTGGTACAATTTCGAAGAAAGCGTTTTATTGCCGACCATGTTACATCATGCCGATCATTACAAGGACATTCATAACTTGAAGCAATCAATCCTTCCTTCATACACCATTCAATCAATTCTTTCTTACCTTTCGCATTCAACAAAGTAAAAAATTCTAAAGTATATTCCCACACACACGCAGCCAGCCCGGAGCCCAACAACAAAATGAAATTCGAAATGTGCACCCACAATATACGAAAATGCTAGAAATAGTTAGGGGTTGCCACATGCAGTGTTTAAAAAAAAGTAGGGTTACCAAGATGGCACGGAATATAGGAGGACCCACTGCTGTTTTTGGCGCCAAAAATTTTTCGCCAAAAAGCGCCAAATTGAAGTTTTCAAAAGGCGTGCCTCTTGGGAATGAAAAGGGGGGATGAAATGGGCGTTTCGCAATGAAATCGAATAAAGACATTAAATTAATCATAATATAAAGAGAAAAAGAAAGCAATGAAATTCATGGTTCAAAGACCCCCACCCTTGCACTTTGGTTGGCGATAATTGCGCCGTCGTGGTAACCTTGCTTTTAAATACAACATGGCATCTTTTTCTAGAATTTTCATCATTTGTGGGCGCGCATTTCAAATTTCATTTTGTTGTTGGGCACCGGGTTGAAAGTATGGCAGCACGTTATTTTAACAACAGATTTTAAAAAAGCTTTAAAGAATGTCTAAATGTAATGAGCAAATGGGATTAAATGAACGAAAGAGTGTTGTTTTGGATGGATTTGAATGGAGATGTCGAATAAAAGGTGTGAATACGCATGATGTTTGCAGAAGTATAAGAAAGAATTCGTGGTTTTCCAATAGTAAGTTAATCGGCAATAAAACGTTTTCTCCATAATCACACCAGCCACGCAGAAGGCATGTTCGATTACCTCGCTGAGTATTTATGGCGGCGCTCTCGCGATCACTCACTCAGGTTTCAAACAAAAGCAGTTGTTACACTTTACCCTCCACTTGGGAAGGATCAACAATAAGAAAGTGAGTGCTGTTGTTATATTTTTATCTTAAATGTTAAATTTCTGTATTGTTTACATTTATTTTCATTGCGCATCCATCTTATACTGCTATACATCATTTCGTTTTCGCTTGCCGATGGGGGCTCTCCTAGGAGTTTACCAAATTCATTTTAAAAAGTATTCTAAAACCAGTGTGTACAACATGATTTACATTTTTAAAAAAGGACAAAAGGGGCGTTCATAAAATCTTGAAATCAATTTTAAAAAATGTTAAAAGCACTTACCAATCGCTTCCTGATCTGTTGGTTGATACACCCTTGCGATGGATGCAAGGAATTTATGAAAATTCTCATTCACCAACTTGTGATCGTAAGATCGCGCCGCCACATGTGTCTTATTAACTTTGTCATATTCTTATTAACTTTCAAGTCATTCATCACGAACTCATTCATGCTCTTGTCAAACCAATATCTCGTAAATGCAAGATAATAGTTATAGCAAGTTTATTTCGCTAAACCAAGTGCCCTTTCTCACACAACACGCTTTCGACTGGTTGCGGCCAGCCCGTAGCCCAACAATTTTTTTGTAAACCTGAACATTCATAACGAAATTAAATTAGCTTTCATACACATTCTAACGTCTCTTTCTTCCCCTATGTGCCCAGGAGCACAAAGAAACCTACCGTAGCCTCACTTTAAAGTAATTTCCTTTCACACGCCATTCTTAAAACCTCCAGCGAAGTCAAATGTCAAAATAAAAAGGCGTAAAATGTTGCACTTTTTTAGGGTTGCCATTTTTTTCATTTGAAAATCAAATTTTTTGATGAAATGGAAAGGTTACCATAAACCTTTATCGCTCAAAATTTGGCGACAAAAAATTTGGCAACCAAAATGGGTCCTCCTAGGATTCAACCGATGGCACAATTATCGCCAACCAAAGTAATTCGCGCCAAGGGTGTGGGCTCTCCTAGGAGTGAACCGTTGGATTCTAGCACGGTCCCCTTATGTCACCAAAAAATTTGGCAGCAAAATTTTTAGCAATAAAGTTTACAATTTAGCAATCCTGCAAAATAAAGGAAAATACTACTTAGATCAGGTTTTTCTAGTTTTTCAGGATTTGGGCAGTGGTAAATTTTTTTTAATAGTCATCTTGGATGGCTGTGTAAAAGATTACCCTAGAAAGTTGAAAGCAAAGGAATGAGTGGATTTTTTTCTTTTTTTAATGAAACTGTGGAAAGAATGTTTGTTAGAGAGAAAGGGAGATGCATCCATTAATTCAATTTGGATGATGTTTTCGGTGATTAGTTGAATCGGCTGCCAAATCTGGTAACCCTTCTGAATTTGTTTTCCAGTGAAGGAGAAGTTGTTTGGGGCAAAATTTTACGCAGTACATTTCTTTAATTTTAACAGTTTTTCATGATATTGTGGCAAGTTAGCTCATGTGTAATTCGTTTCTTTAATTTTAACAGTTTAATTTTCCAACCACATTTTTTTTGCACATGGGCAGTTTTTATTACTTTAAAAATTACCAATAATTAGTAATGTGCTTGTGTAGCTCATTTTTTTTAACGACCTTAGCAATCGGCAATTCTTCGCTTGCTCTGGAAATTCCGTTAGACCAGCTGTTTTCTTTGGATTAGTTCTTTCGTTGTGGAATCATGTTCACAGGTATTATTACTCTTTTTCTCCACATAAATTTTCACAGATTGCCACGATGTCCAGGAATGCTATTAGAGAGAATCTGAATGAATGCACGAAAAAGTACGATTAACATTCTGAAAGGTTTCTTTACCCTGCTGCCTGTGCTTGGAAAGAAAGCTGTTTTAGAATGGTGCATGAAAGAAGGTTTGATTGGATCATTATATGTACATCCGAAATGTGGAAAATGTATGGAATAGACAGAAAGAACGGGTTAGAAAGAGAATGGTGGTTTTAGAATGGTACTGCAGACATCAATCGAGTGTGAAAGAGGATAACCATAATGTGTTTAGGAGTGTAAGGAAAGGGTCTTAGTTTGAACTGATTAATATGGATATGTGTACCATTTTGTTAGAGATGCAAAAATGTTCTGGAAGGTGCCTTCAGAGATGTGAAGTCACAGACTGGTATAATTTCTGTAGGGAACACATCATCATCATAAATGTCAGAAAAAGCGGCATTTTCTTAAAGTAAGTGAAATTATTTCCATTTTCAATTGCATAATTTTTGCAGCAATTTTCAGTTTCAAAACATTAAAGTGCTATTTTTTAATGATTTTCCTCCCACCATCCTAAATTTCCTGCTCTGGCGTTGCCTGTTGTGATAGAGTTGCTACTCCAAAACACAACACGTGGCCGCGGTAGCCGAGTGGTATAGGTATCGGATCGTGGCTTGCCTGGTCACGAGTTCGATCCCAGTACCACTAAAGACCCGCCGTGTAGGGCAGCGATGCACGTTAAATCTGTCGAGAGCTGAAACGTCCTCCCGTTGGTGTGGTGTGGTAGTTAGGAGAGGGGGGTGCCAGCTCAGGTGTCGTCCACGTCACTTGACCATGGTTCAAAATTACGTGGTCCGTCGCCAAAAGCCCTCGTGTAGCTGAACAGTGCGACGTTAATATTAAAATCAAATCAACCAAAACACAACACGCAAAAATGCGCCCAATTGGCGATTTTTCAAAATTTGGCAGAGAGGCGGCCGATTCGACAATTTCCCTGATGTTTTTTCTTACTATTGTATCTTAGAAGCAATGATTTGTTCTGTTTTCTTCTTGAAGCCATTTTGGAAACCACATTTTTCTTTTTTAAAGCTCAATGAATGGATATTTTTTCTTTTGAATGAAAGTGGTAAGAAAGAAATGATTACCTTGTGTATGAGCAAAAGATTGAAAATATTTTAGCATGGATGTCTGAAATATGGAAAGAATTACTGATTGTTCGAGAGAGATTGCGATTGTTATTTCATCAGTCTATAGCATGCATAATGTATGCTTTTTCAAATTGTTGCATTTTAGAAGCAACATTTTTCTGTTTTTCTTGTAGAAGCCATTTTAGAAACCACGTTTTTCTTCATTAAAACACAATGGGTGGATTTTCTTCTGAATAAAAGAAGTAAAATTTGGTTTTCAAAGTGGCATCAAGAGACAAAAGACATTGAAAAAACATAATTTCTAAATTGAACAACAAAGGAAATGTCATAAAAAATAACAATAACAAATTAAATGCAAATTCTTTCCGAATATCAGACATCTATAAAAAAAATCTATCAACCCTTCATTGATACAAAAATCAATTATTACTTTCTTACCTCCTTTATTCAAAAGAAAATCCACTTGTAATGTTTTTACGAAGACATATGTGGTTTCTAAAATGGCTTCTACAAGAAAAACAGAAACAACGTCCTTTCTAAAATGCAATAGTGGTAAAAAACATCCAAAATGCATGATTTAGGCTGATGAAATAACGATCTCTATTTCTCTCATACAAACAAATTCTTTGAATATTTTCGGTCGTCTCATACACAAAGCAGCAATTTCTTTCGAACCTCTTTCATTCAAAAGAAAAAAATATCGATTCATTGAGCTTGAAAAAAGAAAAATACTGTTTCCAAAATAGCTTCAAGAAGAAAACAGAAAGAACCATTGCTTCTAACATACAATAGTGAAAAAAAAAATTGTCCAAATTGAATTAATCAATGCATCTCCCTTTCTCAATAACAAACATTTTTTTCACAGTTGTTTCATTTTTTTAAAAAAAGAAAAATATGCACATTTCTTCACTTTCAGCTTTTTAAAAAAACCTCTCACACAATCTTCATAGACGACTGTTGGAAAAATAACGGTACTTATGTAATATTGCAACAGTCACCAACTCGATTGAATCCTAGGAGGACCCACTTTTTGTCGCCTAACTTTGAGCGATAAAGGTTACAATATGGTAACCCTTCCATTTCATCCAAAAATTTGGATTTTCAAATCACCTAAAAAAATGGCAACCCTAAAAAGTACAACGTTTTTCGCCTTTTCCGAAAAAACGTCATTTTGACATTTGACTTCGTTTGAGAAGGTTTGCTCTCCACCGGTTGTTGTTAAGAATGGCGTGTGAAAGGAAAGTGAGGCTACGACAGGTTTCTTTGTGCTCCTGGGCACAAAGGGGAAGAAAGAGACATTAGAATGGTGTATGAAAGCTAATTTAATTGCTTCTCGTTATGAATGTCCGAGGTTTAAAAAAAAATATGCGTTTGTAAGAACGAAAGGGAACGGTTGACGGCTACGAATGGCGTTGCCGCAACCAGTCGAAAGATAATCGCCACGACGTTGTTCGGAGTGTGAGAAAGGGCACTTGGTTTAGCGAAAGCAAACTTGCTATAATAATTATCTTGTGTTTGACCAGATATTGGTTTGGCAAGAGCATGAATGCGTTCGTGGTGAATGACTTGAAAGTTAATAAGAACAGGTCACAAGTTGGTGGATGACAATTTTCATGAATTCCTTGCATCCATCACAAGGGTGTATCCACCAACGGAACATGACGAAATGCAAGCGTAAGGTAAGTGCCTTTTAAAATGATTGATTTCATGTATTTCTTCGATTTTATATTTGCGAAACGCCCCTTTCGTCCTTTTTTAAAAATGTAAATCATGTTGTACACACTGGTTTTAGAATGCTTTTTTAAAATGAATTTCATTGCTTTCTCCGTTTTTTTCTTTATATAATGATTAATTTAATGTATTTATTCGTTTTCATCTTTGCGAAACGCCCATTTCATCCCCCGCTGACGCATGCACTTCCCAAGAGTTTTTCGTCATTGACGCCTTTTTGAAAATCTTCAATTTGGCGCCAAAAACAGCAGTGGGTCCTCCTAGGATTTTACCACCAACTCTATTAACCCCTTAAGCAGTTTGCCCGTACAGTGGGTTCACCCCTAAGAGAGTCCACACCCTTGGCGCGAATTACTTTGCTTGGCGATAATTGCACCATCTTGGTAACCCTATTTTTAAACACTACATATAGCAACCCTAACTATTTCTAGCATTTTCGTATTTTGTGGGCGTGCATTTTGAATTTCATTTTGTTGTTGGGCTCCGGGCTGGCTGCGTGTGTGAGGGAATATACTTTAGAATTTTTTACTTGTTGAATGTGAAAGGCAAGAAAGAATTGATTGAATGGTGTATAAAGGAAGGATTGAATGCTTCTAGTTATGAATGTCCTAAATGTAATGATTGGCATGATGTAACATGGTCGGAAATAAAACGCTTTCTTCGAAATTGTACCAGCCACGCCGAATGCATGTTAGACCATTACCTCGCAGAATATGGCGGTGCTCACACGATCATTCGCTTAACGATGAGACCTTTAAGGATTTTTTAAATTTTTTTACCCTCTACTCGGGAAAAGATCAGCAGTAAGAAAGTAAGTGCTGTTTTTATATTTTTTATCTTAAATGTTTAATTTCGGTATTGTTTACATATATTTTCATTATGCAACCCCCTTATCCCACTATATTTCCTTGCCGCCATTGTCGGGTTCGCTTGGCGCCATCTTGTTCTGGCTTGGCGCTTTTTTCAGTTTGTCGCCAAGGGTGTGGGCTCTCCTAGGATTTTACCACAGTGCATCCAATCCAGTGTTGCAAGACAATTCTCAAAGAGTAAATTTTGGGTAGAAACTACTGTGGAAGAGTTGCATATATTTTTTGCTCCCAATATACTTCAAGGAATTGTAACGAAACCTGGAATTGATCATTATTGGAGCAAAAGATATTCAACTAATACACCTTTTTTCTCTAAAATAATGTCTCATCGCCGATTCTGCCTTTTGCAACACTACTTGCATTTTTCTGATAATGCAGCATTTGACCCACAAAATCACCAATGCCCAAAATTAGTAAAAGTTTGACCAGTTCTGAAACATCTCAATGAGAAATTTAGTGAAACGGTGACACCAGAGCGAGATGTAACAGATGCAGAATGTACTTGAAAAAAGCAAACATTTATAGGGGGTTTTGTGTCCAAAACTGTAAAATAAAAAATGTTGTAAAAGCATTAAAAGTGAAAAAAAAAATAATAAAAAATTCTCTCTTTTTTTTAATATTCTTATTCTATTAAGTATGGTACTTAATTACATGCAATAAAAAAATATGCCTTTTTTGGAAGCATTTCTGGTAAAATAATTGACTGCTTAAAGGGTTAATAACTCACCGAGATGGTAACCCTGATTTCCTATGTGCTGAATTGGCAATCAAGTGCTTCATTTCACATGATGTTGCTTATAGGTGGCAATAACACATAAATACCAAAACAACCACTGTCCACACCCTGAAAAACTAAATAAATCCAGTCCAAGTACGGTTACTATTTCCTTTCATTTTGCAGGGTTGCCAAACTGTAAACTTTATTGCGAAAAAGTTTAGTACCAATTTTTTTTTGGTGAGCGAGTTAAAATTAACATTGCATTGTTCAGCTACACGTGGACTATTGGCAATGAACCTTGTAATTTTCAACCATGGTCAAGTGATGCGGACGACACCTGAGCTGGAATTTCCCTCTCCTAACTACCACACCAACAGGGGGGTATGAGATCTCGGCAGATTTAACGTGCATCACTCCCTTTCATGGCGGGTCTTCAGTGGTACTAGACTCAAACTCATGGCACACCAGCTACAAGTTCGTTACTTTGACCACTAGGCTACTGCAGCCATATTTTATTGGTGAAATAAGAAGGCTGTGCTAGAATCCAACCCAAATGCATTTATAAAGAACACAAAATTAATTTTTAATAAAATAAAACAAAATTAATTATACATAGAGTCTTACATCAAGATAATGTTCACTTAATGACTTATAATAACTTCACATATTAAGAAACAACAGGTTTCACAAGTAAACATTTTTATGTTGACAGAATTGTATCAACAGATTAACTTTTCACGATTTTTTAACGGATAGACAAAAATCAAAAGTTGCACGAAATTTTTTAAATAAACGGAAAACAGAATATTTACCTCATTCAGCTATTAAATAAATGGGAAGAATTCTCACAACATTATCAACCACATTTCCAGTAATGACACTCGCATATTGGCAGAAGCTGATTTCATTTCAATTTTGAATTTAGTATCGTTACAATATGAATCAACAGTGAGTCCAGAACCTCCGATCATTTAAGTGATTCGCGATATACCGATCTGAAATCATCTGATTTCAGAGTCGTTCGGCTCTTCTTTATCCTTAAACTCTTACTACCTAATCAAGTTTGTTATATATCTCAGAATTCAAATTAATGACTATTTGAAATTTCGTTAATTTACTTTGATTTAATAAAAGCGTGAAGAGAAGCTTTGTGTTCCTATTGCCACGTGGAGGAAACATTTAACTTCCGGTATACTTGTTTTTTTTTTTTTTTTATTCATATTAGATACGTTCAAAGGCGCGCTTTTCCAATCAAAATAAAGGTTAGTAGTAAATGGCAGTGAAATAATTTTTAAAAAATACATATCATAAATGTTATTTAAAAAGTAATTTAGATAAGTAGCATTAAATCCTGTTTATTATAACTACTGTCTTACAATTTGTTTTATTATTAAGAAATAATTATTATTCTGAATACTTTAACTTATCAGTATGCAAAGCAAAGAATCTTGAATTAAATGCACTTATTTTATTGTTGTATTTTATTTCCAGATCTTTAATTCTTGTTTAATTTGAACTTAGTTCCAAAGAATCTTTCTTGCATTAATTTTTTTCGTTATTTGAAAAATGTTTTGATTACCATCTATGCAATCAAATTGTGTAACTGTGTAATTCAAAATTAAATGCTTAACACCAAAGGACTGATCATTATAAAATTTTAAATTTGGTTTATTTGCTTCAAAAAATATGTTTTCTAAATAATTTCCAACTTTTTAAAAGTATAAAATTGTTAAGCCAACAGGGTTTTTCTCTATTGTGACATGTTTCTTTTTAATTGAATGTTGAAATATCTCTGAATGAATTATGTAATTAAATATGGTAATTGTTTCTTTAAACAGTTTTATAATTTCCATTTTTAGATCACGATTAAATTCTGAAAACTTGATTTGATAAAAATGACACATGACTCTATTGTGTATTCTGACAAATACTGTGATGATGAATATGAATATAGGTAAGCCAGTCCTAGTTTTTTAATCTACATTCCCATGATTTTGGACTGATCTTATAATTTAAGTTAATTTTATAATTTTTTGTCTAATTCTAGTTCAGTAAGGATTTCAGGAAAATTACTGACTTTTATTAGATATTTTATCTATTTGCTTATTTATATACTGTAAAATCCAGCAGATAACAAACTCTTTTGATACAAAAAAAAAGATAGAAATTCACGGGTGCATGTTATATGCCAGGTATAAAATTGAGAACTTTAAAAATAAAGAAAGATGAGGATAGAGAAAAAAATTAGACTTCTCTTTATATCAAAATGTTATTTATTTTTAAAAAAGACATACCTTATGAACTTAAAGGGTTGTAATTCTAGAAGTATACTATTTTTTTCTAAAGCTTGGATAAATGACTCCAAAACATACAAGCATTGCTCATGTACATTTCGGGCTTCTACATAAAAATGGGAGTTTGCATAATACAGTGAGTACACCTGAAAATTACAGCTAAAAAGTATAGATGTGCATTATACACTGGATTTTATGGTATTATGAATTCATATTCAAATTAGTCTTTTTATTTCCATCTTAAAATTTGCTCATTGAAGTATCTGATGCAATACAGGAATTATTTCTAAAAAATTTAATATTTTTTGGTATTAAATTAGATATTTATTTTTTTTTTATTTTAAGTGATTTTTTTTCATCCCATTTTTAGTTCATTGTCTAAAGCTTTTAAGAATCTTCTTAAGGAAAAAAGTATAGGAAGTTTCAAATTTTCATTAATTTACTGTAAACTCTTTAATTTTATCTTTTGTATATTTAAATTTACTTTATGTGTAAATAACTTAAGTTTATTTTAAATATATATCTACTATATTCTTGAATCATAAAAGTAACTATTTTGTTTTAGAAAATTGTAATCATTTGGATCCTAGCACAGCCCCCTTTGTAAAGAATATGCACTTGATTTGATGTTTCTTTTGTTATGCATTTTAGAAACCACTTTTTTTTCCCAATGTTTTCTGTCATCTGATGCCACTTTAAAAACCATGTTTTCCCCCCTTGTTTTCGTCTCTGACACCATTTTGGAAAATGTGGCTTTTTACTTGGTGCCATTTGGCGAAAAACTTTTGTTGCCAAATATACTAGTGGGCTTTGTTAGGTTGTTACCTTGACTATAATTTTTAGAGTTTGATATTCTTTTTTACCCTCTAGCTGCTGTTGTATATATGCGCCTTGCTCAGCCAGTGTGTTAACTACCCCTGACATATCTATCCATGTTTCTAAAATACGACCCTTTTCCTTGTACTGATATCTAAAAATATTCAAAAGTCTTTAGATTGCAATACAATGACCATGACAATGTTTATAAAGGATTTACTTATTTCAGAGAAGAATTTGCTTATGTATTTCCTTTCTCCTCTGTACATCATATGCATGTGCCTATATGAAAAAGGGATGTCACTGGTGAGTCAGATGTTGCCTTTAGTTTGCAGTTAAAGGGTTAAGTGACTTCGATAACATTATGCAATTTTTAAACTTGAACTATGATGAGGAAATGCACATCTTTATGACTTAGGAGCTTTGTAATTGAAATGGTTTTGTGTGCCTTTGCTTTATTCATCTGTTATTACTATTACTTCTGCTGAAAGTACAAACTCTCTTTAAGCTGTCATCTGAATACGGCATACATATACAATAATACTAAACAGATAAAGACACACACACAAAAGAAATTGTTTTACGTTGCATTGGAACTAATAAAAGAAGGAAATTGTGCATTCACATACATGAAGTTTTACAAAGCAATTATTTTTAGAGAATAACAAATTTATTGCTACTACGAAAATATTTGTTTTTAAAAAAATTTCACCTAATATATGTCTAAGGTTGTTTAGTTGTGCAGTGGAAAGGTTTAACATGAAACTGAGGGGACTGAAATATTTTTTCATGTTAAAAGAATTTTGTGTTAAAGGATGTTGCAAAAAAAAAACCATATTTAACCATTAAATTTATTAGGAAACATTTTATTTACAGATGATATATACATTTTTATTAAATAAAAATCAATGAAACAAAAACATTCACAAGAACTTAATGAAATTTATTACAAAATTTTCAAGTTCTGTTTTTGATCACTAGTCTTAAGAAGCTCCATAGTAATTTTAAGCAAAAGAGGAGTTCGCTTCCCCACTGAGCTCTTTGCCATTGTGCTCATACTGATTTTTACTCTCATTGAGATGTACTTGTCAATGAATTCCAAAGCCCACTAATGTGAGATGAGATTTTTTTTTTTGTGGGGGACATTTGAAGGGATAAAGGGTAAAAGTATCTTAGATAAACAAAATTAACTTGTCACAGACTATTCCGAGGGTATTTAAAAGCCGAGTTAGCCTTCTTTCTATAAAACATGTGAAACCACCTCTCTTTCATTTCACACCCCACTTAAATCTCACTTACATGGCTGGTGTTTTCCGAATATTGTTCATTTCCAGAAGGGAAATTTTTTCATGTTGGTTGGAATACAGTAAAATACATAGTTGGGACCATTGTATTATTTCGTGTTAACCAATATTTTGTCTTAAGCGTGTTCGCGTTAAACATATTTCACTGTATTAAGTTATTTTTTGCTACCTCAATGTTTTTTAGGTTTTCACAAAGCTAGATTTGGGGGGAGGGATTAACAAGAATTTTATAACTAATCTATGAATAATAATGTGTCCAATGTAGTTCTGATTGCATTTTGTTTATATTTTTGTAATTACACAAAAAACTGTTATGTTTGATATGATAAACTAATTGGAAAATGTTTCTTTCATAGACATGTAATTTTATCTAGTGATATTGCTGAATTAGTACCCAGAAATCACTTGATGACAGAAACTGAATGGAGAAACCTCGGTGTACAACAATCTCCTGCATGGGTTCATTATATGGTACATACTCCAGGTAATTCTTTTCATAATGTTTTTCATTTTTGTTAATGTAAAATCATAGTAATCTGGTGCAAGAATTCTAAACTTTGCAATTTACATTTGTAAGTTTGTGTCTCAATCTCCTCCTCTTTCACTACCTGAACTTTCTTATAGAACAGTATTTATGAACCTTTTTAGCCCATGGGCTGGTAATTTTTTTACCAAAATAAAAAACTACTGGAAATTAAGGAACTTTACATAAGTTAACATTTTTACTATCAATTACTTACAATAATATTTAAATGTGAAGGTATGTAATTTTCTTACATATAAATAAAGGAACCTCTTAGAATAAAAATCATACAAAAATATAATAAATAATCTTAATATCATTGCATATAGAAATTTTAAAAAATGTCATGTGGTTACTACAAAGTTAAATAGCTATAAATTTTGTTTGTTTGGCATTTAATGTTAATGAGAAGACTGTTGTGTTGCTGTTCTTCGATTATCTTTTCAATTATGAGTTTTAAATTATTCAAGCTACATCAAGAAGTAGAGCAACTAAAAGCTGAATTCTAAATTAAGTTTGGTACTTGTGTGCCTAATTAAAAAAACAGCCAAATGCTGTTATTGTTTCTTTACATTCTCTAAAACAAATTCCCACTCTAGCTCCTTCTGTATTAGCCCATTGGCAAATAAATTGATGAAGTTTTTTAAAAATGAAATACTGTATTAAAAAACATGTGTGCTTGAAATAAATAAAATATCTAATAACAATTATATTATTCAGGGAGCAAAAAGGATATAACTGCATTCAAAATTGCAACAAATGAATTCTTTGTGGAGATGACACCATAAAAATTCATATAAATATGAATCTAAATGCTGTCATACAATTCCACAATGTTTCTTCTTTTGCCATTTTGGTAAACCCCATATTAGACTATTTTTTTAATACTCCAATGTGTTCGCTTCTGTAGAATATATATCCTAAATCCTAATCATTTTTCATGAAATAACTAGAAAAGTATTACAAGCTGTAGACAATGTTACTATTTTAGAGCTGGAGCAATCAAGATTATTAAGTTTAAACATCCACAAGGACATTGGCTGTATATTGTGGTATCTGACATAGACAAAATTCCTTCTTCACATAAATATGCTGCTGTGAAGGCAACTAACATTTTCAATCCTTTCTTATATAAAAAAGGATGTTCATTTTTAATTTCATTCCAAAATTTACCTATAGACACAACTGAAAAACTAGTTTTTCCTGTATCTAAACTTATTGAAAATTTAGATTTTGATCCCTAAATTATACATGTATGGTGTTAGTGTAAAAATTATTGTATAGTTTTATTATTTTTTGAATGAGAAGTTTTTTTAATGCAGACATGTTAAAATCCCTAAGGAATAATCAAATTTTTCTGCAGACTGATATTAATCCACTGGATTAATATCATTTGATTGGTGGTTGAAAATCCCGGATAAAAAATATATTAAAAAATGGCTTGTTTGGAGTGAATTTATAAATTTTAACATGATGTTTGATAGCTAGGAGAATGAAGTATGATTTAGATATTCTCTGTGTATAAGAATAGTTTAAAACTATTCCCATGGAGTACATAGCTATTATGTAATCTATGTATCATTGACCAAGTGCATATTTTACATCTGTAAGTGTTCCTAGAAAACTGTTTGCTAAAGAAGTCAGGTTAAAACACAGTCAAAGTGTTCAAGATGTAGCTTTTAAGTAATGGCTGAATCTCTATAAATTATGAAAACGGCATTGTAAAATTTGAAAGGAGAAATTTTTATAGATGGAGTGCAGTGGCGCACACAGGGGGGGGCCCCTCCAAAGCACTTGATATTTTTTCCGATTGATTGTAATTCTAAGTATATAGTATGTAACATTTAATTAAGTATTTGTTATTAATAATTATTTTTATTAATTAATGCTAATTATTATTCAATAATTAGTTTTTACTGTGTTTTGTTCCCGAAAATCGACAAAATCAAAAGGAGCACGATACAAGAATGGTAAACTTTTGACCCCCCCTTGAAAAATTCCTGTGTGCGCTACTGGTGGGGTGCCATCCTATTCTCACCACCCTTAATATACAGACTAGCTGCATGGCCTGGCGTTGCACGGGCTATCTCTACTTTTATAAATTTTCCCTTTCTTTCACAAAATCAGAACTTCTAATACTCATTTTCAAAATGACTTCCCTCCTCCACCGCTTAGCCCAGCGTTGTTCGGGCTTTCTCTTTTCCTCATGACACCAGTATTTCTGTTTGTATGTGCACAATGTGAGTGATTTCTAAAATTGTGTCAAAAATTTCCTTTTTCGAAATAGCTGCATGGCCCGGCGTTGCATGGGCTATCACTACTGTTATAAATTTTCCTTTCTTTCACAAATCAGAACTTCTAATACTCATTTTCAAAATGACTTCCCCCTCCACTGCTTAGCCCAGCGTTGCTCGGGCTTTCTATTTTCCTCATGACACCAGCATTTCTGTGTGTGTGTTTGTATGCACACAATGTGAGTGATTTCTAAAATTATGTCAAAAAATTTCCCTTTTCCGAAATTTGCTCCATTACACTTATTTTTGATTTAAGACAGGCTTCTTTCCCCTCTCTATAGCCCGAACACGGTTCTTTTTAGTGTAAAATTATTGTTCTATCTTCCCCTCCTTCTCACATATAAAATATAGCTTCAAATTTCAATGTATGACTTATAAAAAAAAATATTGCGTTAGAATTGTAAAAATTATTAATGTGAAGCAATAATAAAAAGAAAACGATTCTGATGCTAAGAGTAAAGCTTTAAAAAGTAGCGTAATGCAAAATTGAAAGTGTTTCTGCCTCCTCAGTTTCGAACCTGGGAGCTGCCGTTTCATATAGCGCAGCCGATTTAACAATCGTGCCGTCGGTTCCTTCGGGGAAAAGCATTGAATTGAGCTTTAAAATAAAGGTAGATTTTTTTCAATATCCATTTCGTTATTCGTTAAAGTAAAAGATTTTTTTTCGGGCTTCATTTTTATGTTAATGCTTTCAAACTTCATATAAATAATAGACAATGTACTTTTTAATTAACAAAGAATTCCTTTAGTAATGAAATAATAGAAATAATCCTTTTTAAAAAACATATAAATATTTATTAAAATCAAATTTCTATAAATAATAAAAGAAAAATTTACAGATAGCTATTGAAACTATTGCTTTTGTAATCAAAAAGTATGAAACAAAAATCTGACATTTTAGGCAATTTTTTTCATTTAATTTTGCAGCCACCAGAAACCCAAAAGTACATTTTTTTAAAAAAAAGGAATAGTTTATATATGGAACAGAAAATTTCAAAATTACTAGATCCTGTTTTAAAAACATCTGAAAAAAAAAAGAAGTTCCGAAAATATTTTTAAAAAAATGGTAAAATAATTAATTTTAAAGAAATAACTGTAATTTTTAAGATATTTTATCAATCTTTGTACAGATCATGTATAATATTGTTCTACATGCGGAAAAAAAAAAGAAAAGCATAAACTTTTTTTTAGTGTAAATTTTTTTTCAAGCAGAACAACTTATAATTCGTATTAAAAAAAAAGGAACTGATATCGACTCATTTTTTATTTTAAAAAAATTGTAAAATAATTCAATTGAAAGCACGATATATATATATATATAAGATTTTATTATATTAATTTTTAAATAAATTTATTTATATGCAAAGTTTCGTTGTTTTGTAAAAACAGAATTTTTTCCGATATTCTCTGCAGATGTATTCCGATATTCTCTGCCACAATGTATTTTAATGCGTTTTAAGGTTTTTAACTAATTGGAATAACGGAATATAAATGGTCAAAACGGATTCCTCGGATCATTCCCGAAATTTTGATACCTTCTGCTAGTTTCTACGTCTTGTGGTTCTTGAGAAAATTGGGATATATACATCCCTACATAGATACGTTTGTTTACCTACGAATTTTAATATATAAGATGGAAGTAGCCAACCAACAAAGGAGATCACGGAACTTCAGGAAGGAAATGGAAGGAATTAATGGTAGCTATAAAAACCCTAGAAAGAGCAAGAAAACAAACATGTTAAAATCTAAAGAATTTTGTAAAAAAAAAGTTGTATAATTAAAATTAGTTATAATCAATGTTATAATAAATTGGCATGCAGTGCTGGTTTAAGCTCACTTTGGACCCTGGACGCAGAAGTTGTACAGGCTCCCGCCCCAAACACCCAATGGATAAACCAGCAGTGTTGGCATGGACTTTTGATATGGCTGTAGTACCCATTTCTACTGCAATTGAAACCTTTTTAGAGACTAAGGAAATAAGAAAGGCAACTACGATAGTCAGTATTGATGGTATATCTTTGCCCAATAGTATGTGATGATTATAATTTTTTTTTACCTCATTAATATTTTGTATTCCTTAAGTTCCTTTAATGAAGTTTGATTTAAAAATACTGAGAAGGAACCATAGATTATTGAAGGTTTTCAATTTGAGAAAACCTAGATAAAATTTGCAACTACTAAAAATCAATTATTTTAGAGACATTTACCTGAAATTTCAAAAGTTTCATGTTTAATTAGTTTTAATAAATAACTAAGTGATACTTAAGATATAATATTTATGTGCTGAACTCCCCCCCACTTATTTTTATATCTATAAATTTCATTTGTAGTGATTTCATTTCATCGCAAATTTTATTTGCAAGAGGTTTTTACTTAAGAAATCCCTTTCAAAAATATTTAATAAATTTTCTTTTCAATTGACATTAAATGCATGTTTTTTAACAAGTATTTCCTCTAGTTACATTTGTTGCTATAATTTTCTCAATGGCAGATTTATGAAATTTATGTCATACATGATCTTGAAATAGTTACTTAATTTTTCAGTAAAGTATTATTTATGTTTATGAAATTTTTCAACTTATTCTTTCTGATCATTCATGGTATAAATCTTTTTTATTTTTGAATTATTCTTTTGCAGAGCCTCATATCTTGTTGTTCAGAAGAAAGTTAGAGAAAGAGCCAATGAATGAAAATTAATCCATCCACATCAATGTTTGCTATTCAATTATATTTTTTTAAATATTTATTTTGTGTATTTGTGTACATTTAGTTGTAGTTAATATCATTTTTGTATTTATAAGCACTGTATTTTACTCTGGAATATGAATCATATCCATCTCACTCTTTGTACAAATATTAGGAAAATTTATCCAAATTAAAAAAAGAAAGAAAATGTATTGTTTATATTCTTTTTATCTTTAGCTTTCCCTATTTCATCACAAACTATGGGCGAATCAAAAGTATTAATTTAAAAAGGGCTAAACCATACCTGCCAACTTGTATACTTTGCACATATTCACTTTTTGGCCCCTAAAACTCTCTCTTCAGCCTTTTTTATGCCTCAATCACGCATTTGTATGAATTTTCACAAAACTTCCATCATTTTCTGATTATATCCTATCTTACAACTGTTATTTATCATTTTCTACTCACAACAATAGTTGTTGTTGTTGTGGCTAATGCCACCTGTCTGATGTAGTCAGAACGAGGCCCACGAAATTCATCATGGCATGGGCAAGAGGTACGCCTGTCATTGGCCTTGAGCACCATACAGGTGACAGTGCGATTTTAGCTCGGAGAAACTCCCCGAAGGGACGATAAATGGCGACACGACCTCTATCTCCACCTCCACAATTTCTGCAATTAAACTGAAGGGGAGGGAAATATTCTCCAGTTCCTGCACTCGTGAATAAGCCCACAAGACTACGGACCCACTGATTTAACGAGCACGTACTCCGTGTGTACTCGGAGGGTATTTGGTGACATCGAACCCAGGCCTTCCGGTCTGTAGTCCGATGCTCTAACCACTAGGCTACCCACAACCCATACAACAATAGTAAAATGAGTAAATGCACGTGTGAACTCTGTATAATCATACCTAGCAAATTTTTTAAAAATTACCAAAGTTTGTCTTTTTTTCTTGCATATTGTATTTCATTATGTCATTGTTCGTACTAGATTTGTAAGCATGGTTTTTGCTTAAACGAAACATTTTCCTGTTGAGCAACTTTCTACAACTAGACTCATTTTGTACTTTGCATGTATTTGTGTATACCTTGCACTTCATATTTCTGAAGGATTTGTTTCATTGCTTGTTCTAACAAATGAAAAATATACTTTCAGACATGCAAAGAATGTTTGAAAAAGGAATTCTGTTGTATTAATATATCCCAAACAGGGAAAAGGTATGTATTTTCTTATGCCCTACTAACATGTATTGGTCACTGTGGTTGATATGGTATTATCCATTATGTGAAAACTCTAAAGTACATTGCAAATGATAAACCTAGCAGTTGCTCAAAATTATATTCTCTTTTCAAGAATGATGTCTAGTCAGTTGCAATCAGTGCTGAATTGTTAGCATCTTTTGTTGTAGAATATAATCCTCTCTCTTTTGATGGCAAGCCAGTCCTCTTTTTCAGAAAGTGTTTCTAAAATCTGGGATATTTAACACTAGAACCGCGGATGGGGTCATTTTTTACCCAAAAGCAATTTTGTTTCCGATTTTCTCAAAAAGTTACTAATGGAATTGAACAAAATTTCTTGACTTTTCCTATTTTTATACCAATAATAATCTGTGAAAATATATGTTAAATACTTATCGTGTTTTTTTAATACTTATACCTAAAACCACGGAATGGGTCATCTTAACCCCATTATAATACAAATACTAAATTTGTAATTCAACATTTCCTGGAATGGAAAAATCTTTTTTAGTCGTCTTTCCATTTCCCAGATGTAAGTAGAACAATACTTCAAGGTCAGTAGATTGTTACTGATAACAGACGAGTAGCTAAGAATTTTGTTACAGTAGTAGCCAGTGTTGCAGACCCCCATCCCCCTCCCGTTACCATTCTGTATAAGAAAAATGGATGTAGTAAGCGTATTCAAGGAATTTTTTTCTCTCTGGTGTTTTTTGTTTTGGCCTATTGAATGTAATGTGGAACAAGACTATCATAGCCAATGCAGTTGTCTAACGGGCGCACATCTGGTTCTTTATGACTGCACAAATGGTTGTTCGCATTGTCTTGGAGATAGTTTGAGTGTACCAGTCTGTTTGATTTTTGCCACCTTTTTTACAGACGGAGATTAAATTGATCATATGTGAAAATGGCTGGAAGAAATATGCATGAATCAACAGTTAGTGAGGCTCTCGAATATATTAGACAATTATCGGAAAATGAATCCGAAAATGATAATGATGAAGAAATTGTTTTCAGCGATGATGAATATGTGCCTCCAGATGAAGAAAATATTCCCTCTGATGAAGATAACGTATCTTATTTTCCTGTACAATGTACTGGCAGAAAAACCACTTCTGGGAAGAAAAACAATGTGTAAATAAATGTAAAAAGTTATCAGATTCAAATCCAGATGAAATAACTCTGGAACTTTAGCTACGAATGATGAGACATGTTGGGGTGGGAAAGCATCACCACTGGAAGTTGTATGCATGGAAGAATTGCTGAACATAATGTTTCCAAAGAAAAAGTGATCCAATTAGTTATGCAAAGTGAAATATAGAAGATGACTATGCAATTAGTTCAGAGAGGCTATTTAAAAATGAGCCTATGCTTCATCACATCAAAAATTGTACTGAGGAAGAAGCTCACCGGCAACTGAGAAAAAATTAATGGTCAACAACTTTAGACAAACTAGATGCTTTTACATCAATTTTGTATGCTCGAGGTATATACAGTGCAAGTGATCTATAGCTTGATAGTCTGTTGTTTGGGGTCCACCTTTTTTCTGCGATTTTATGGCGAGAGATAGATTCAGAAAACTTATGAAATTTCTGCGATTCGATAAAAAAACTTAATGATCTTAATGTCTTCAAACAGATAAATTCTGTTTCATTTTTGAAGTTTGAAAGAAATTTATTGAAAATTCGATAATTTGCTCTAAACTAGGACCATGTATAACTATTGATGAACAGCTGTTTCCGTCTAAAGCAGATATTGTTGTAATGTGCTATAAATTATTTTCAAACTGTCCAACTATATCCAAGAAATTATCGTTTTGTTTAATTTACCTTGTGCTGTATGGCAACATTGTGTACTTTGTTTTGAGTTCTTTTTTTGCATTGTTCTTTACCGTTAATAACAATACAATAAAGAGAGCTGTGATATAAAATCAAGCTGAGTATTTGTATTTTAAAAAGATATTATATTTTATGTACATATCACTCATCTGGGGATCATTTGAGTGAAGAAAACGGCAACCGCAACCATAATTTAATTATCATTGTTTATATTTCTGGCGTACCGTGACAGGACTTTGTTTTTGGAAACAAACATATTTAAAGCAGCTAAGGGCTTCTTGAAAGAGGACTTGTTGTTTGTGGCAGAGGAAATTGGAGAGATATTTCCAGATAAGGGGTAAAAATTTCAGAACTGAAAGAGATTATTTTGAAAAGCAAAGAGTATCTGAATGATCCAGACTTTGTGACAAATATTTTAGTAACAGCCGTGAGCGAGGGAAAGCTAAAAGAAGAATTTGAAAAAGCTGAAAGATTAAAACAGCCAGAATATAAAGAAACTGGAAAAATAAGAATACACGAACTGGAGTTGGCGAGAATCAAGGCAACATTGCCAGTTTCTGGTGAGTCACAAAATACTGTTATATCTGGCACTAAAAAGAAATTTAATCTGCAAAAATTAGAATTTAGACAGTTTAGTGGCGATATTAAAGATTGGCTACAATTTTGGAGTCAATTTCAGCATATCCACACATGACAATGATGAAATCGTGCCCGAGAACAAATTTCAGTACCTTGTTCAAGCTACTGTAAATGGTTCGGGATCCCGAGAAGTAGTAGAGAATTTTATCCTGTGGGCTTGTTGCCATGGAGACAATACTTGGATGGACTCTGTTAGGTAAAGTACCTGACAGTGAGATTTCCTTATGCAACGCTATGCTAGTAACCTCTCTATTTGTGAAAGAGATGGATATCTCCCAGTTGTGGAGATTGGATTCCTTGGGGATACAAGATCCTTCAGAACAAAAAACCAAAGAGGAGCTTCATAAAGCCTCAATGGAGCACTTCTTAAGAACTGTCAAGGTTGATGAAGAAGAGCGATTCCTTGTCTCTCTACGATGGCTTGACAATCATTTACCTCTGCCAGACAACTTTAATTTGGAATTTAAAGGGTTACAAGTGACAAGCCATAAGCTGAAGAAGAAAACTTGTTTAAAGAATATGGTGATGTCTTTAAGGAATGGAAACGAGAAGGCATAATCGAAGAAGTTCTCAAAGAAGAATTGAAGTCTGTTTCTCACTATCTGCCCCATCGACATGTGGTGAAGCCGGACAGTACTACAAAAATTAGGCCCGTTTTTAATGCTTCGTCAAAAAGGGAGCGGTCAGCCTCAATGACTGTTTGGAAAAGGGTTTAAACTTGATTGAATTGATCCCTTCCATGTTAGCAAGATTTCAATTGTATAGATTTGGTGTTTCGGCTGATATACGGAAAGCCTTCTTACAAATAAGCCTCTATCAGCAGGATCGAAATTTCTTGCGATTTTTGTGGCACAGGGAAGAATGAGAGCTTATACATTATAGGCATTGCACAGTGGTGTTTGGTGTCTCCAGCATCCCATTCTTACTTGGATCAACAATCCAGTGCCACTTGGAGAAAAAGTTAGAAGAAGTGAAGCAAGGCCGTGGGAAATACCCTGAGTGTGTTGTACAAAAATTTATGAGCTGCTTTTGCGTGGACAATTGTTTGGCAAGTGTCCAAACCCAGTCAGAACTAGATCGATTTATTGATGTAGCCACAGAGATCAAAGCTGAAAGAAAATTTGACTTAAGAGGGTGGGAGCACTCTAACCCATCTGATCCCATAGCAAATCCTACAAACGTCCTGGGAATGATTTGGGACAGACATTGTGATACCCTATCATTAAATATTCCATATTTGAGAGAACTAATGGAAGAGGTAATCACAAAAAGAAATATTCTTGCTGCTTCACACAAAGTTTTTGACCCCTTGGGGATCACTGGTCCAGTGTTGCTACTATCAAAACTTTAGCTACAAAGTTTGTGGAAATCTCAAATTGGTTGGGATCAAAAAGTAGATATAAAACAAGTCAAAATCTTCTGAAATGGCTAAAGGAGCTGGAATACTTAAAGCATGTTCAAGTACCAAGGTGGTTACACTGTGATAATGGATTTCAGCATATTTCGTTACATTTTTTCTGTGACGCAGGCAAACTTGCCTATTCTGTTGTTGTTTTCCTACAAGTTCATATTGGAAGCACTGTACACATACACAACTGGTACAGAGTAAAACTAGGATTGCACCATGTGGAAAAAAGGACACAACAATTGCCAGACTGGAACTTCTTGGTGCTGCTATATCTACTCGTCTTTCTACAACTGTCTTGAAAGAGTTTCCAACAGACAATGTTTATTTCTGGACAGACTCTACTACAGTATTACCTTGGTTCAAGAGAAAAGAACCGTGGGGTGTATTTGTTTACAATCGTGTTCAAGAAATTCGGAAGCTGACACCTGTCAAAGCCTGGAGACATGTTCCTGGATCTCTGAATCCTGCCGACTGTCCGAGTAGAGGGTGTTCAGCAAAGCAGCTTTGCAGCTCGAAATGATGGGAAGGTCCCAGTTGGTTGCATCTTTCGTGAATGGCCTATTAGGGAGTGACCTATGTGGGAGTAGATGTCAATGAGGTTGAAGTGAATAAAGAAAAAAGAGCTGTCGTGCTATTTATGATGAATGTTCAAACGACATATTAAGATTGATTATGTTTCCACCAATAGTAGAAACAACAGAGTAGTAGCATGGATGCTATGTTTCATTCATAACGTTTCAAATGCAACCAAATTAAAGGGAAGCTTAGGCTATGAAGAATTCAAACGAGCAGAGGTTTTGGTTTTCAAATCCCTGCAGTCAAATGCCTTTCAAGATGAAAGACTTCTTGCTAAAATGCAAGCCTTTAAAGATGAAGATGGGCTTTTGAGAATAAGAACCAAGTTGGCTGACAGTTATGAGAAGGAAGATTTCAAGTTCCCAATTCTCTTGCCTGCCAATGATGTTGTAGTGAAATTAATTTGAGAAGAGCATGTAAAATCAATGCATGCAGGTACTTCAATATTATGTGCACGGCTAGAGAAAAATTTGGGATAATTAGAGCCAAAAGATTAGTAAAGCAAGTTCTTTCTGAGAGTGTGATTTGCAAACATTATAAAGTTAAGCATCTTGAAGGGCCCTTTGCTCCGCTGCCTAGAGATAAAGTTACTCAGACAAAGATATTTGAAGTAACAGGTGTAGACTATGCAGGCCCTCTTTATCTTAAGTCAAAAGCGAAGGCCTGGATTGTTTTGTTTACCTGAGCTGTCTACTGGTCAGTGCATTTTGAACTAGTTCAATCACTCATTCAAGCCTTGAGAAGATTCATTACGAGAAGAGGCAGGATTCCAATACTTTACAGTCACAATGGTACTAAGTTTGTAGGAACAAATAATGCACTGAGAACATTAGATTGGGATAAAATTGTGTAATCAACTGCCCAGAAAATCACTTGGAAATTTATTCCACCCACAGCAGCATGGTGAAGTGGATGGTGGGAGCGTATTGTGAGAATGTGATCAAAGAGCTTCTACGTCGAGTGTTAGGGAAATCTATTGTAAATTATGAAGAACTCCTGACCATCGTATGTGATTGTGAGTCAATAATCAATGCTAGACCTTTGACATACATACACGAAGATCCAAATGAATTGTTACCTTTGTTCCAAGCAATGTTCATTCACGGAAATAGCAACTGTGAAACTCCTGATTTAGATCAAATAGATCGTTCTTCATTGGTAAAACGCACCAAATACTTGCAGAAGTTGCGTGAAGATCTGAGACAAAGGTTTAGAAATGAATATCTTGCTCTTCTGGTCCACAGAGGGACAAGGAGAAATGATGCTTTAGAAGTGGGCGATGTTGTGCTGATTAGGCATGACAATGTGTGACGAATTGACTGGCCTCTTGGTGTTGTCTTGGAGGTTTATCCTGGCAAGGCTGGAGTTCCCAGAGTAGCTATACTCTGTTTCACCTCAAGTTGGGAAAGGTAGGGAATGTAACAATCCGCTTGAAACAGTAGTTCTAACTTGTTTTGGAACTTAAATCAACGCAAATGCACAGAAAATTGTTAAAAAGTATCATGTATTACAGAAAGTGTAGGTTTAAAGATATATTTTAAGTTATTCACATCTTAAAAGCATGAACGAATACAGAGTAGAAAACAGCTAATTGACTTTTGGCTGACAAAATATTTGGCTGAAAAACCCGTTTTTTAAAATTACATTTTCCCGAAATATTCGCTCCAAATCAACGCCATTCGCTTTGCGACTAAGCTTCGTTCTTACGTAATAATTTTACATCTCATGCGACTATGTATATATAATGTATATGTACATATATAATGTATTACATGTATATATAATTTGATTTATGAATACCTAATAAAAAAAAGCAATTGTCCCTTTAAAAAAATTTTATTTGACCTTTTTACAACAAATACAGTTCTAAATATCAAAATATATAATTTTTGTATTAAATTATTTTAATAAATCATTTTTTTTCTTTAAAAGTTATACTTATTGAGCTGAATATATAAACTTTGCATACACTGCTGGACAATTGCTAAGGACGGATAACACTATCATCTATAGCAACCACAAAATGAAAGGAAGCAAAATGTGGAAAATTAGAATAAGTGCGGGATATTAGTAAGAAGAAGTATGAGGATGCAAATTTTTTTTCCACCTCTGTTCATCACGTGATAGCGTTCATAAGAGCTTTAAAGGTTTTGACGCGTGTGGACAGTTGTTGTTTCAAGTCAAAGTTTTACAGGAAAGATTTAATAGACGAACTTAAAATTTTTGGCATGTCTTCCCGACATCACATAGATGATTTTATGCGTGGCCGAATTATTGGAAAGATCAAAGAAGGGCGAAAAATAACAGATGTTGCCAGGGAGTTCAACATCGCTGACAGCGTTGTTTCACGGCTGTGGAACTCATTTAAACTACTGGAATGTGTAGTAGACGGAACGGGGGAGGTCGTGTTAGAAGTACGACGCCTGCAGAAGACATATATCGTCCTATCAGCAAAAAGGAACAGGCGCACCACAGCTCAGCAGGTGGCAAATCAGTTTCTTGCTGCCTCAGGAAAGCAGATCTCCCGAAAAACTGTTGCCAGACGTTTGAGGGGAGGAGGACTATACGCACGCAGACCTGTTGTGTGTGTCCCATTGACCAGACAGCACCGTACTGCCCGTTTGCAATGGTGTCGTGAGCATCACAATTGGACTGAACAGGACTAGGCATGCGTACTATTCTCAGATGAGAGTAAGTTCAGTCTGTCATCGGATTGTAGACGCCAACTGATCTGGCGCGATAGTGGTACTGCTTATCGTCCAGAACATATCCAAGAAAAGGACTGATATCCGACATGCAGTATAGTGGTGTGGGCCGGCATGTGGTTGCGAATGGGACTATGACGGGCCAACGATACATTGATGAAGTTCTACTTCCTCATGTTCGTCTTTTCCGTGGTGCTGTCGGTGATAAATTTGTTTTTATGGACGACAACGCAACATGTCATCGAACACTCGCTGTTCAGGATTGTCTAGACAGCGAGGGTATTCAACGTCTCGTATGGCCAGCGCGTTCTCCAGATCTAAACCCCATTGAAAATGTGTGGGATGCTTTGGGGAGGCAAGTTGCTGGTCAAAACTATCCTCCGACAAACAAGAACACCCTCATCCGTGCACTCACAGAGGAATATGATAAATTGCCTCAACAGCTGCTGGATAATGTTGTGCAAAGTATGGTACGACGTGTGGAATGTTGCATCACACTCCATGGTGGACATATCCCGTACTGATACCTTTCTTTAAGGTGCCTGCTGACTTTTAGATGCATTGTTCCATTTCTCCGTACGCAGATCAAATGAACATTTTTTTTCTCTTTCAGATGTTTCACAGCTTTTGTACTTTCCAGAACAATGAATGTTCTTTATTCTAATGCCTGAACAGTGTGGCAACTATATTTTATCCTACTAGGCCTCATGTCTCGCTTAATGTTACGCTACATAGCAATTTGTGATCCGTCCTTAGCAATTGTCCAGCAGTGTATAATGTTAGTAACATAATTTTTGAAATACGCATCGAGATATTTTTTCCAGATAAACTATAAATTTTATAAAAGATTATAATAAATGAATATTGATAAACTTTTGAAATTAATCCCCAAATTCTATTATGTGTTTCTGTATATCTTAAGCTAACGTACATAAACGGAATTTACATGCAATGTGAATAATAGTTACAAACTGATTTAAAACAGTAATAATGGATAAAAGATGATTAATTATTTATAAACAAGATAGAAATTTGTATTTTTTAAACAGATGTAATAAATGAAATTATGAAACTAAAGATACATGAGCCGTTTATTTTGAAAGTGGCATAATTTACTTAAAAAAATTAATGTAATAATAGCATGTGAATTACAATTTAACCATATTTTTTTTCATTTAAAAAAATGCAATCAACATGTTGGGAACTATTGAGATTTTATTCGAGAAAAGTTTTGCTAGTTAATTAATCTATATTTTTAAACATATTGAAACGCAAACCCTTAAATATTTTGATTAGAAAAGGGGCTTATACTATTATAAAAAAAAACCCTCATACAATTTTAATGGACAAATTTTTTTTTGCTCGCCAAATATGGAGAATTTTATTTGTTATAGTCACACTCTTCTCTCCCAGAGTAACCCTGTAGCAGCTGTGATTTGGTCAGCGTACACTCTTCCCAGCGCTGCCAACTTAAGGTGAAACGGAGTATAGAATTAGAACCTCCCATGGTGAGAGGATTCGTCCCTTCTAAAGGCTATATCCATTGGAAGTATCAGCTAAAACTGAAAATGGTGTTTTAAAGGCCTCAGGAAAAGACAGTCTACTTGTTGAGAAAACTCCTGAATCATCTACTAACCATGTTTCGGATTCACCAACTGATTATGTTCCCGATTCTCCTTTTGAAACTATTGATAATTCTGAGGAGAAACCCTCTACCAAAACCAGATTGGGAAGGACCATAAAAATTCCTCGCAATTTGGACTTGGGAACTTCTTTTCAAATTTTACGAGGAATTAAGTGTCATATATATCTATACAATGTATTGCATGGTTAAAGTTAATTTATTTTAGATTGCAAAGTTCAGTTTCACTTTGCAAGGTGAGAGTATGTAACGTTCTATAAATTATTTTCAAATCGTCCAACTATATCCAAGAAATTATCGTTTTGTTTTAATTTAGCTTGTGCTGTATGGCAACATTGTGTACTTTGTTTTGAGTTCTTTTTTTTAATTGTTCTTTACCGTTAATAAAGAGAGCTGTGATATAAAATCAAGCTGAGTATTTGTATTTCAAAAATATATTATATTTTATGGACATCACTCATCTGGGGATCCCTTGGATCATTTGAGTGAAGAAACCGGCGTCCGCAACCATAACTTAATTGTCATTGTTTATAATTGTTTCACTTAATATCTGCCAAGTAAACCAGATAAATTTTGTATCAAGTTCTGGGTTGCTTGCCACTGATGTTGATAGTAAATATGTTCTCGATGGTTTTCCATATTTGGGTAAAGATGAGGAACGTCCTGAAATCCTATCTCTCTCCAAATAAGTCTTTTTTCGTTTTATAGAACCTTTCGAAAATAAAGGAAAAATTATCATTACAGATAATTTTTTCACTACACTTAATCTGTCCCAAATGTTAGAAACGAAGAACACTAGTTTAACTGGAAGAACGATGAAACGAAATCGAAAAGGAACCTGAATTTGTGAAAAAAGTAAAGATGCCGTTATACGATACATTGTTATTGGAGCATGATATAACTTTGACAGTTTATCATGGAAAACCCAGCCAAAATGTCTTATTGTTGAGCTCCCTTTATCCCACGGTTGATATCGATAATAATCACCCAAAAAAGCTTCCAGAAACAATATCATTTTATAAGTCAAGAAAATTTGGTGTCGACATTGCCGACCAAATGGCTCGGAAATATTCTGTGAAGGCAGGATCAAGGAGGTGGCCTTTTCATGTATTCTACAATAATCTTTATCTTGTAGCGATTAATTCATGGATTTATACAAAGAAATTACTGGAAAAAGACTTGCGATGAGAGAATATCTTAAACAACTCATTGAAGTGTGTGTTGTGTACATTCACACTAGAAAGTACAAGTCAGGTACACAGACAAAAGTGAATACTGCTGAAGAAGATGCGAAAAAGGGTCCAGTGCCAAGCTTTCAAGTGTAGAAACAAAACTGTAGATACTGGTTCTGACTGTAAAATGCCAATATGTAGAAAGGGTACAAAATATACAAAAAAGGTTACCCAAAATGTGTAGGAAATCTTGACTGGTAAGAAACTAAATATTTCTGTAAAGGTTGTCTGTATATTTTATTAACTGTATACAATATTTTATATTGTAATATCTTATTATTTTTTATCACTTATTATAACAAATGTTAAAATTGAATAAATGTCATCGCCAAATAATTACAGCGTACTTTTAGCCTAACAACGCGGGGTTTTATTAATTGGGGTCAATTTGACCCAGCCCTCGGTTTTAGGTATACCGAAACTGCCATAGTTCTAGTGTTAAGCAGTATGGATATACAAGGACTAAAGCATCTGCTGTGATTAGTGAACTATCTTCTAGTCAGAGTGTATGATTAAACACATGAAAAGACGTCCTTTTACAGCAGCAATGATACAAACTACCGTAAAATTCGGCGTATAACGTGCACATTTAACACAGAAAATAACGTCGAAATTTAAGGGTGTGCGTTATACGCCGGGTATAAAAACGATAGCTTTAAAAATAACAAGAGATGTGCATAAAAGAATACTTCTACATATATTGAAGTACTGTTTATATATATTTAAAAGAAATGGTATGAACTAAAAGAGTTGTTGTTGTTTTAGAAGTATACTATATTTTCGTCTGGGATAATACCTCGAATAAATGTCTTCAAAATATAAGAACATTATACACTAACATTTCAGATTTTTTCGCAAAAAGAGGGTGAGCGTTATACGCCAGATTTTATGGTCATTTACTATGATCCTTCAAATATCTAATTTTAAAAAAGGACCTTTTTTCAATTCCAAATTTGAGCGTGAATTCCATTGGGTAATGGAGTTAATGCCTATTTAAAGAACAAAAATAAAATCTTGATAAGTTTGGGTTTTTTCTCAAGTCTAATAAATTTGACATCATAAAAGAATGCTGCTGTTATACCTTCAAAAATTGATGAAATGCTCTTATGATATATATACACTCATGAACATTGAAAATAGCGACCCAAGAAGAAAGCGTGGGATTAAAATGAAATTTAATACACATAATGACACAAATGAGAGATTCACTTGATCTCAAAAACAAGACAATTAAACGAATAAAGGGTGTGCAACGACACAAATACTGGGCAACTTCAATAGCGCTTTGGACCACCTCCAGCTGCAATACATGCCGCCACACGGTCCGGCATTGAGTTGATTAGACACCTTATGTTGTCCTGAGGCACAAATCTTGAACAGCCAACTCTAAATCATGTACAGAGTGACACGATGACATCTGCCGTTTTAGCTGATCCCACACGTGCTCTACAGGGGACAAATCGGGGGAGCGAGCCGGCCATGGAAGAGTCTGAAAATGACGTAGGAAGTCTTGAGCAACTCTTGCTGTATGCGGACGAGCATTATCTTGCTGTAAAATTGCCCCTGGGAGACCATTTAGGAAAGGTCCTACATGGGGTCGAAAAATATCATCAACGTAACGTTGGCCCGTTAAGATTCCACGCATCACAATTAAAGTGGACCGGCTATGGCCCCCCAGACCATTACACCAGCTGTGTGGGGGGAATTGTACCGCTCACCAAGGCACCTCCACACCCGTACACGGTTATCATCTGTCCCCAAATCAAACCGGGATGCATCACTGAACACCTTTTGCCAATCTGTGACATTCCACATTGATCTGGCTTGGCACCACTGTTGACGCAGTTGCCGGTGTTAAAGGGAGTGCACGGAAAGGGCGCTTGGATTTAAGATTTGCTTCTGCAAGGTGTCTGGAAATTGTTTGTGGAACAATTGATATGCCTACGTCTGCTCGTATCGTTGAACGAGTCATTGTGGGGTCCACAAGTGCTTGCCGCACGATCCTCTCTCCTCGTGGTCTTCCTGGTCGCTCCAGACCCGGTTTTCCGCGCATGAGTACCTTCTCGTGTCCACTGCTCCCAACAATTTCTAACGGAACACTCCGAACGATCCACCGGGCCAGCAACACGGCGCGCCGACCAGCCTGCAGTTTTCATCCCGACGATCAGGCCTCTCTCAAACTCGCTTAACTGTGAGAAATGCCTTCTAGCACGTTTACCTGGCATGTTTCGCTTACCAAAGTCTTCCTACAATCGGCGGGTAATCGTCACGTTTATGAAACTTCGAATTTGCGCTGGCTTATATAGCACCCTCTTCCTGATTGTAGCGCCACCTCGGCGTGTATGAGCATGCGTATTGGCACAAAACTTGGATCATTTGCATATCACATTACGCTGTACTTATTTACAAAGTTTCGCGATTGTACTTAGCTTCCTTCTTGGGTCGCTATTTTCAATGTTCCTGAGTGTATATATATGTTACTGTTAAAGTGTCTAGTTCAATTATTTCATAGAATAACTAGGTATTTCATGAAATAACTAGACAAGTCAGTTAAAATGTATAATAGATGAACAATCTCATACTTTTCCTTGTTATTCTATGAGATAACTAAGGATAAACCATTAAAAGGGAAAATAAGCAATTTCAAAGATTTTTTTATAAATTAATTGATCATAAATAGCTAAAATCTCTCGAAAAATACATTTTATCCCTTTTGCAGATCATGTAATTTATTGTATTGCTATTAGTTAAACAGAAAAGAGGGGGGGGGATATGTTGCAAAAATAGATTGTATTTAAATATTATCAACAAAAATACATGCTGGGAAGAACAACTGTTGCTTCATAAAAACATTGTGCAAACTTTGTAAAACAAAAATGTAAGAGAATATTAATTAAAATTTTATGAGATACCTTTATTTTACTTTTCATTATTTATTAGATCAGGGATTGCTGTGATGACGCTTTGAACTGCTTATTATTTTTGAAACAAGCACACTGTTTAGTAATACACATTTTTTTTACGAGCACTTTTTAAACCCTTGTCCAATACCGCAACTTTGAGCTGTTTTAACAGGTCGAAGCATCGTGTCAATATTTGAAACTTCTTCAATGAAAATTAATTCTCGGTGACGTATACTGAACTGATATCTAGAGTACAATTGTTTTATTCCGCCTAGTTGGAAAAATTCTTCCGAAAGGAGTTATAACCAGTTCAAAGAATGTACGAGTGCAGTATTTTATATTTTAACCAGCTGGTATACCCGTTCTTCGCACGGGTGAATTTAAAAATTAAGAAATAGACTGAAGGATAAAGAAGTTTTTAATGAGTTAATTTTACGTGAATTGTATAAATTAAACACAAAAAGAAGCTTTTTACAAAACTCAGCTGAACGAATAAACCATGTTTGCTAAATTTTAAGTCTTTAGATATAATTGCTGATTTTTTTATTATTTTTATTATTATTTATGACGCCCCGTAACTTTCTTGTGGGTCTATTTTTGAAAACACCTACCTGCTCAGCAAAAGTAACACATAGTTACAAATTTTGTGTAATAAACGCTAAAAATAGTGTAAATAATTTTTTTCTGGATGTGTAATACGTTAATATTACTTTCTGATGTATTTATTTTATGTTAAATAGCTGTTACCCGCGACTTCGTCCACGTGGAATTTAACAAAAAGGTGTTTATTCACTTCGCAGAATTTACGAAAACTTTTCTTCTACTTCGTGAATCTATGTTTCTTTTTTGTTTTATTTTTTTCTTTGTTTTTTGTTGAGCAAGGAGCGAAAGGGACGCATGACCTTTGACACTGTCGATGGGGTGAGGACTAAAATTTTTAGGATCAAAATAGGTCTAAGTAGCAAGTTGGGGGTGAAACGCGAACACAAACGAAGCCGCAAGGAAGGGGTGAAAGAGACGCGTGACCTTTGACAATGCAGTTAAGGACTGTAAAATCATTAGTTCAAGACATGAACGGGAAAATCGCTAGTGTCAGCAACCTAATCAAAGAAAAAAGTTTGATATAACTGTTGGCAATCGTTGAGACAGAAGGCTCGCGAAATAAAATAATTCCTATTAAATAAAAATAATCCCTATTGAATAAAAATAGTCCCTATTGAAATAAATAATCCCTATTTGAATCGGATATTGCTCACCATTTCATTGATTTTAATTTTATTTTCTCGGAATCCTAGCTTTTTTTTTTCTAAATTAAAAGTAGCCTAAGTTATTCCTTGTAACATTAGCTTCCTGTCAGTGAAAGTTTCGTCAAAATTGGTCCAGCCGTTTCAGAGATTAGCCGGAACAAACAGACAGATAGATAAAAACAGAAAAATTTTAAAAATTGATTTTTTCATGTAAGTACCGTATATACTTTTAAATGCATTTAGTAAAAAGCTGTTAATTTCAAATTACAAACAGACACTTCATTTTTATTTATATGTATAGATGATCAAGTAATCGTTATTCAATAGAATGCCTAGTTAAATCGTAGAATTCAATAATTTTATGTACTTCAACTGACTGATCTAGTTATTTTATGAAATACCTTGTCATTCTATGAAATAACTGATTTCACGCTTTAATGGTAACACATACAAAATAAAAAACACTGCAAAGCTTTTTACGCATTACTACATTTATTTAAGAAAGCCCCTTTTACGATAAAAGAAAAACCTTGCGTTCATAGACTGGGGCAAAAAAAAAAAAACTAGCTTTATTAAATTATTTGTTTTGTATATATTTTTAAAGCCATCTGCACTAATGATTAAATATCTAATTAATGTAAATTACAATTATAAAGAAAATCAAAAAGAGGCGAATGTGATCTTGTTGACTATAGACAAAACTCACACATGAAAAAGTACAGCACTTAAAAGGTAAAGTATTATTTTGAACAGTATTGTTGATTTTTAAGTACTTCAAGTGACTATTGTAGATAAATATTAAATTAATAAAGAAGTGTGTTTTTTTTAGAAATGTTGAGGTAGCAGGCCCAAACAAAAGTTTGATTCTGTTAAATTTAACAGTATTAAATATTTACTTACATGAAAATGTAATGTTTAAACATGATTTGTAACATTGGAGTCATTCTGTGAAAAGAAATATAGAATGGTACTCAATCAAGTTCGAGGACGACATCTAAGCTGGTACCCAACACTGTACTAAATGAAGCCTTATTTCTGTAGGAAAATAAATAATTTATTCTTGCATCAAATTTCATTAAAAACAAAACATTTATTTCTATCTACTTTAAGGTATCCGACTACGTTCGGAATCGTGATTTTGCGAAAGCGTATAAATGGATAATATTTATGGTATTTAGTGTCACTAAGATTAAAAAATGTATATAAAATTATTTTAAGAATAGTATTACAATAAAAAAATTATTAAAGCACAATATTTTGACAAAAAATGAACATAGAATGACTCATTTTCAAAATATTCTCCTTTTGTGAAAAATGCTTCTATTATAATAATATTTTGCCTGTATATAGCTCAGACCTCTGTACAGAGGCTCAACTAGAATTTTTGAAATATATAACTTAGAAGTGGTTTTATCCATGTTTTACGACAACAGAGGGGAGAAATTTTAAGAAAAAAACGCGGATAATTATTTCAATGGGTTGTAACTCTGGAAATAATGTGATTTTTTCAAAAATCTTAATTGAGCCTCTGTACAGAGGTCTGAGTTATAAACAGGCAAAATATTATAATGGAAGCATTTTTCACAAAAGGAGAACATTTTCAAAAAAGGTCATTCTAAGTTAATTTTTTGCCTAAATATATTGTATTTAAATAAAACAAATTTTGTCAAAATGTCCTTAAAATAATTTTATAAAGGGTGTTTTTTTAGAGGTATAGAACTTTAAATTGCAATAAAACAACGATGTATTATTCGATTGACATGAATTTTTTTATTCGAAGGATAATCTTGTGGCATTACATTTTAAATATGATTTCTCGGCATACGACTATCGGCTGGCGGATGTAGTCCAATCTGACGTGTCCAATTTTCGATGACTTTTTCCAACATTTGTGGCCGTATATCGGCAATAACACGGCGAATGTTGTCTTCCAAATGGTCAAGCGTTTGTGGCTTATCCGCATAGACCAATGACTTCACATAGCCCCACAGAAAATAGTCTAGCGGTGTTAAATCACAAAATCTTGAGGCCAATTCACAGGTCCAAAACGGGAAATTAGGCGGTCACCAAACGTGTCTTTCAATAAATCGATTGTGGCACGAGCTGTGTGACATGTTACGCCGTCTTGTTGGAACCACAGCTCCTGGACATCATGATTGTTCAATTCAGGAATGAAAAAGATAGTAATCATGGCTCTATACCGATCACCATTGACTGTAACGTTGTGGCCTTCATCGTTTTTGAAGAAGTACGGACCAATGATTCCACCAGCCCATAAAGCGCACCAAACAGTCAGTTTTTCTGGATGTAACGGTGTTTCGACATACACTTGTGGATTAGCTTCACTCCAAATGCGGCAGTTTTGTTTGTTGACGTAGCCATTCAACCAGAAGTGCGCTTCATCGCTAAACAAAATTCGCTTATGAAAATCGGGAACTACAGCAATCTCGTTTTGGGCCCATTCGACGAATCTACGCCTTCCTTGATCATACTTAAAATATAATGCCACAAGATTATCTTTCGAATAAAAAAAAATCATATCAATCGAATAATACATCGTTGTTTTATTGCAATTTAAAGTTCTATACCTCTAAAAAAACACCCTATACATGTATTATAATCTAAGTGACACTAAATATCATGAAAAGTATACATTTATGCGTTTTTTTAAAATCACGGTTCCGAACGTAGTCGGATACCTTAAGGTAAGCAGGCAGAAAAACTTGGGGGGGGGATACTGTGGAATACTACTTTATTGCTCATGTTTATGAAAGAATTGATAAGAAAAAAGTTGTCAATCTCTCTTTCACCTCTCAGCTTTTTTTCGTTGTGCATCGTACGATAACACAGAATATATTTTTTTAAATTTTTGTCTTGCTTCAAGTCTTCATTACTCATTTCCGAAAAAGACGGCTAGACCCGTCTCCCCCACCTCAACGCAGGATCCGATAGAAACGAAAAACAACTTTTCCGATCTAGAACAGGATGTGGAGCATCCACTCCCTACTGTTAAAAATGTAAATTCCGACGAAATTACCCCACCCCGTAATGCTTAAAATAAAAAAGAATTTCCGTGAACAAATTAAACTTATAACTGAAAAATTCGCAACAGAACCGTAGGTGATGCAGTGAAAATGTTTACCAACGACCATGATGAATATAGATCCCTCATTCAATTTTTAAAAACTGATATAGAATTTGAATTTTACGTCATTGATAATAAAAAAGAAAAACCAATTAAAGCAGTAATTAAAGGCCTCCCTAGCTCCTCTAAAATCACAGACATAACCAACGATTTAGCAGATGAAGGTTACCAAATAGAAAGCTGTACGCAGCTTATCTCTAAAAGAACGAAAAATTCCCTCCCCTTTTTCCTAGTAATTCTCCCGAGAAACGCGCATAATAGTAAAATTTTCGATTTAACATACCTAGGTTATTTACAAGTGAAAGTTGAGGGTTACCTCGTTAGAGGAATAACCCAATGCTTCAATTGTAATAACTTTTTTTCATACCGCCGCGAATTGTCACATGAAGCCAAGGTGCTTAAAATGTGGAAAAAATCACACGCCACGAGAAACTGCCTAATCAAAGAAAGACAGGAAAATCCATTCTGTATTAACTGCCAGGACTACGGTCACTCGGCATGCTATACTAAATGCCCCAAATTCCCCCAGCCGAAAAAAGGAACCCCGTTCGCTGACCCCAAGAAAAAGAGAAACTTCGCCACTAAATGGATTAAAGAGGGAATTTCCTTCGCTAATGTTGTTAGCGGAGAAGTCCCCAATCAGACTCCTATCGAAGATTAAAAAAAAAGATTCCCTCCGTAGATTCCTTAGTCAAGATAATAACAATACCTCTGATTTAACCCAAGTTTTAGAACTTTTCAATATTATTTCAAATCTCTTTAAGAAAAACCCCAAAATCTTAGATCTACTCTCAAAATTTAAAAACGCTAACTCAGATGAAGAAAAAACCTGCCTTCTTGCTGAAGCAATTATGGATAAAGTTTAAACTTTATCTTATTCTTAATTTTACTCATAATAGTTAACCTAAAATTTACTCTTAATATTTTTTACCTTAATTTTTTATTACTCTACTCTAAGTCTTCAATATTTTTCTTTAAATTCAAGTTCGTGCAATCACTCCCAAAAGCTCACTTCCATTCTCCAATCAAAGCCATACTACAGCAACTGGTTTCCTCCAATCCTATTGGATCTCCATCTTTGAAGTCACGCCCTCCCCTCCAACCAAGCTTCAACACAATGAACATCGCAGAACAAGATAGAGGGCTGAAGACTGTCGGCGCAGTCTAGATACCTCATGCCATGAAAATCATCGTTCAAAATCATTACTCATTTTTGTCAGCGCTTAACAGTGTGACGTTAATAATCACTCACTCAACACTCATTTCTATCATTCCCTTTAATTCATTGTCTTGTTCTTCCAATGGTAATTAATAATTATTTAATCTGAATTTTTTTCGTTTCTCTGTTTTCTTCAGTTCGTTCTATGATGGAGAGAGATCATCAATAGACTGTGAGCTCGTTTGAATTAGTGACGCACATAAGAGGATGAGGTTCAAATTCCTTCAATAGAAAAGTAATTCTTATTTTGGATAAAAATTACGTCTCGCCGCTTTCGTTTGCGTTTCTTCACATACATAATCCCTCACATAAAAGACTACGCCACTTGAATACATTCCATTATATCGGTAGAATCTAAATGAGTCAAAGCCTAGAACATGTCCAAGTTCACAAAGTCTGCTGATTAGCGTTTCACATGAATTTAATGGCTTAAAGAATGATATACACTGGCCTCAAAAAGTTAAGGTACGACATGTTTTTCGAAGCTCACCATAAAAAAAATGGCAGTAACAATAAAATGCATAGTTTACATGAATGATAATAACGAACTTTAAAAACATTAATGCAAAAACGATTGCTACAACTTTTATTTTATAGAAAAGAACGTATATTTATGAGTGAGAGAAAAATATGCAAATATCAAGCTTTCGTACTTTTGTGTGTAAGTTGTGTTGATTTTCAACAGTTGTTGGCAGTTTCGGTGACAATAGTCAATAGAGTTTAGAAAATGTCTCAGAGACGTCGTTTACCCAATTCGTTAAGGTGGCGGGCAGTTGGATGGATGGAAATGGGATTGTTGCAGGCTGATGTTGCTAGACGTCTCAATGTGTCTCGTAGTGTTGTTCAGCGACTTTGGGATCAATACCAATCCGAAGATTCTGTGTCCAGAAGACCTGTTCCAGGCCGACCACGAGCTACAACACCTGCAGAAGACCGTTTTCTAGCTCTTTCGGCACGAAGGAGAAGAACCACTACTGTGCCGCAGCTCGTTGCAGACCACTTTCAAGCATCAGGAAGAAGAATCTCCGCTACTACGGTGCGAAATCGTCTTCACAATGCAGGTCTGTATGCAAGAAGACCAGTTGTGTGCGTTCCCTCAACGGACGACAGCGAAGGAACCGCTTATGCTGGGCAAGAGAACATGTTTCTTGGACGCAGCAACAATGGGCTTCTGTGCTGTTCACAGACGAGTCCAGATTTACAATGGAGAGTGATTCAGGGCGTCTACTGATCTGGAGGGAACAGCGCACTAGATACCATCAATCCAACACTGTTGAAAGACACAGTTATAGAGGTGGTGGAATCCTGGTTTGGGCAGGGATCTCGCTCGGTGGCCACACTGACCTGCATGTGTTCCATGGAGGAACCATAACTGGTCTTAGATATCGGGATGAGATCCTTGTTCCATATGTCCGCCCATATGCTGCTGCTATTGGTAACGACATCATTCTGATGGATGATAATGCACGACCTCACCGAGCTGGGATTGTTGAGGAGTATCTGGAGGATCACGGTTTGGAACGAATGGAATGGCAGGCTAGATCTCCAGACCTGAATACGATAGAACATCTTTGGGACTATCTTGGCAGAGAGGTTGCTGCTTTAAATCCTCCTCCAAGGTCGTTACATGAGCTGAAACAAGGCTTACTCTGTGTCTGGTCTTCGCTTCCTATTCCGGTGTCCGACAACTTAATAAACAGCATGGGAAATCGATGCCGCCAATGCATTCAAGTTAGGGGTGGACACATTCCTTATTAGAACCCATTTTTGTATTGTTTTTATGCCATTTTACCACATAACACTGTGATGTGCTGTTTTCTTTAAGAATGGACTTTTCCGCAGAGATTGCTTTTTTTGTTATAAATCGTTTTTGCAATACACTTATACAAATTTCTATGACGCATTCAATAAAAAACTATTTAATGCACATATCCTCGAAATTTTTTGTTTCTACATTCATTCATTTGCAAATTAGACACAAAAACCCGGTTGTACCTTAACTTTTTGAGGCCAGTGTATATATAACGGTTTTTAAAAGAGCGAATCATATGACATAAACCAGATGTCAAGAACAACTAATGCGTATGGAATGAGGCTATCCAAAAAGCAAAGGAAGTCTATTTCATGCTCAAAACTGGAGTAATCAATGGACTTTCCATTGACTATATAACTATAGAGTATGATGTTGATCATAAAGCGGAACTAGAGTGTTAAAACAAGTGGAATTATGGGAAGTCAGTTAGGTCATTTTTTTCCTGCGAACTTAGCTGCTCATGTGAAAAGTAATCAATGTGAAAAATCAGAACAAAGAACAGGAAATGTCAACAAGAGCGAGATAGAAAAAGTAAATGCTGTACTTACAGACATGTGCTATTTCTGCTTTTAGCTAAATTAGCTATAAAGTGTATTAGACGGGCAGACTTTGACATCTGCATTAGTATTTATTTAACATTTATACTAATATATATATACAACTTTACTACTGTTAAAATTTTCTGTAAATCGAAGTTTAAAAAAAAAAAGGTGATTTTATGCTAAATACTAGCAATACAGTTAATTAAGAAATTAAGTTAAACGAAAGAGAGAAAAAGCAGTTGGTCTACTGTATTTGATTGGTTGTAGTTAAAAACGTTTGGACGAATACTACCAAAGAAATGGAACAAATGGGCGGAAAGTATTCTATATTACGATAAAGCTACTGGAAGTAATGAAATTCGGACTGATGATCCTGAAACAAAAGATGAAAGTGCTCAAATTGAACCTGATATTGCAAAAAAAAGGAGTCAAAGTGAAGTAATAAGTAAGGATGGAGAGGATCAAACTGAAGAAAATAGTGACCTCTTGTCAAAAAGATAAGGAATAATTTGAATACTATCAACCCTAGGGTTTCTTCGCCTTTTTTTTCCACTTAGTAAACTTCTTAACGTTTATAATTTAGATTAGTTGCGGCTTAAAAGCAGCCGAAACGCGATTATTAAGCGTTTAGAACAACAAAAAAACCCGCCATACTTGAAAGTATAATGTAAGAAATATTAAGTCTTGTTGGTCAGTCAAATAGGAGACATTGAAGAGTTGTTTAACTGTGGAGCTGGCAAGAGAAGTAATAAATTTGCACAAAGCACCCTCAAGCATAGCAATTGTATCATATATCTTATTGCGCAAAATGTTCTCTTTTATATATAACCAAAGCCTCTCAAGATGATTTAGCTCAGCTGAGTATGGAGGTAGGTATATAATGTCAATATTTTTAGGTACCTTTAAATTTTTTTACCTTTGCCAACTAGCACAGCCCATAACGAAAAAGACCTCTCGTGTCTCCAGATATTGTGGCACCTGCTCCAGAAAAAAATATGTCCATGCAATCACTTCAATTTGCTGTAGTTGAACCTGATTTAATTTAGTTTTTCTACGGCGTTGCAGAGGAGCAAACAGTTTTTCTTCTCGACCAAATTTCAAGAGTCTTACCCGCGAAGTGAGTGCACGTCTTGAAATTCAATATATTTTTGCTACAGCCGTTAAACTGTGCTCTTTTGCTCCAATTACAACATTTAGTTTTTTTTAAACATATGCATTATTCCTTATTCTCTTCAGCATTTCTTTTCTCCTTTTTATCCAATAATTTTGATCTTAATGCCAATTATACCTCAACTATTTTACTTACTTCGTTATGGCTTTTCTTCCATCTGTTCACCGTGTAATGGGAATTGGTATTACTATAATTTTTGCTTCTTTTCCTTACAAAATTAACTTATCCTTTAAACATTCTAATAACTCCATTCAGAGGCTTTCGCCGCCTAAGGCCAAACAGAAGTTTGTCGCCTCTTTACTTTAAATATTATACAAGAAAATTAGTAAAAGTAAAAAAAAGCAGCTTTAAATGTTTGTTATTGATTAAAAATACACTTTTCGTGTTTTTTTCATAGTAAAACTTTTATACAATTATCAATATCAATATGTATGTCATGTTCAATTGCCAGAATAGCAAAATTTGTTAGACTTAACGTTCGCATAGTCTATCTGAGATAATTTTTGATTAATTTTAGCTTATATATATATATATATATATATATATATTTAGAGAGAGAGAGAGAGAGAAGTTTCTCTCGCAACTGGCATTACTGATGGCAGACGTTAAAAAAATTCTCAACATTATGACAATGTTTGGTAAACCATCTTCTAGTTTGGATTCAATAATATATTAGGTTCATTCAAATGAAACCTGGTCAGTGCGTCTAACTTTGCATTACACGTAAGATGGCACCACGTAACTGCGTGTATGGTGGCACCATCTATCAGTAGAGATACTGACACGAGCCGCAATGTTTGATGTTTCATAGCGACAGTGTGGTTTTAGGCCGAAGAGAAGGGGGTCACACAAGTTATCGTCCACTACTGAACATGCAGACGAGTAAGAAGGAACAACGATGATTGATTCGATTTTTAGCGGTGAAGAGAGCTGGAGGCCGTGAAATTCATCGACGGATTGAGGCTGTGTACGGTGAGTGAAAAAAAATGAAATGCTGTGGAAGGACGCAAAAGATTCCTTGAGGTTCACGAGTTACTGGAAGACGATGCTCGACCTGGACAGGCTCATCGTATCATCACACCGGAAATGATTGATGAAGTCTATGCTTTAGTCTTAGACAACCGCAGAATCCCCGTGGACGAGATCTATCGGTTCCTGGGTACTGGCGTGGGCACCACTCACTCCATAATACATCAACATTTTAACTTTCGAAAAATTTGTGTGCAGTGGGTTCCCCACCGAACAGCGCAGTACTCGAATGGCGCTGTCTTTGAGTCATCTGCAACATTATCATGAGGAGGAATACGGCTTTCTGCCGCAAATTGTCACTGGCGATGAAACATGGTGTCATCATTTTGAACCGGAAAGGAAGCACTGGAAACGTACGACTTCACCACCTCTAGAGAAACACATCATTTCTGGTAAGGTTATGATGTCCTTCCTTTTTTACCACAAGGGCTCACTGCTTGTCGAGTTCCTGGAACGGGGAACCACCATCAATGCCCAGCGTTATCAAGTCGAAACGCCCAGACATGTTGTCCAATGGCGTTATTCTCCTGCATGATAATTCTCGCCCATACATGGCCGACGTGGTGAAAACGACATCGCAGCAGCTTCGGTGGGAAAAGCTGGGACATCTACCGTATAGTCCAGACTTTTCACCTAGTGTTTTCATGTTTTTATACCTCTAAAACGAGCTATTCATGGACATCGATTAACAACGGATGACGAAGTGTGTGACTGGGTCCAGGCCTGGATCCGACAGCTCCCTATTAGCTAAAAAGATGGAATCGACCAGCTAGTGTTTCAATGGGATAAATGTGCCAACAATTTTGGCAACTCTTTTTGAGTATGTGTACTGTGTATAACTACATTTTTGAATTAATAAAATCGCTACCGTTATTTTTCACTGGTGGCTGGGTTTCGTTTGAATGTCCCTTATATTTTAATAAACCCAGAGAGCTGGACCTAATGAGTTCTTTTTTTACAGCCTGGGTCTTTTGCAGCTACGAAAGCTTATAGACGTACGCGCTCAAGTCGGAATTCTTCTTTATTAATGTCTTAAGGAGCTTGTTTAAGTTCGTCCATGCTCAATATCACTTCAGGCCTTTAAAAAGCATATTTTTGTGCTTGATTCTGCAACTCTTGGAATCTTTCTCGAATTTCAGCAGTTACTCTGTCTATTGAAGGAAACATTGCTTGCCTCAAGTCATTTTCGTAGATAACTGAACATCTTTACTTCCGTCAGCCAAATATATGCTTCCTCCTGATTCGTCTTGGGGTTTCAAAAGAAATTTCAAGCTCTTCTTCACATAAACTTTTAGCATATATTAAGGCGTCATCCACGAATTCCTCTTGTTTTGCTTCTAATACGGCCAGTAAAGAATGTATTTTTTGAGCACATCGATGGATATTTAGTCCCTCTGTTTGCAAATAATTTTGAGCCTCAATGACTTTACACAGTACCGGTTGCCAAAAGCCTAAGTAACATAAATAGAATGCGATTGCACATAGCGACTAATAAATTACCTGAATCAGGGCGTGTATTAAAGCTTTCACTCGTTTCCGTCCATTTAACAAGCTTTTATTTAACTTGCAATTAAATGTTCGGGTGGAATCTTACAACTCAGTTTTGAAGCTGATGTCTTCAACCGATTGAGCTGAAATTTTGTATGCAAGTTTAGTTTGCAAGAATATACATATTTTGACCATTAATAGTCCGATATCGCAATCAGTTAAAAATATATTAATTAAAAACTTTTTAACCCTGTTTTCTTTTTATTCTGCCTAGCATCTTATCGGACCGAGCTTAAAGAAGTTCTGATTTTTCAACCTTTATTAAAAACCAGTCTTATTCTTTCTATCACACTGAGACAAAAAATAATTGCATAATCAGAAAGATCATTTATTTTGTCACTATATGGTGTAATTCTTTTTAAAAAATAATGATATTTCTATTTTTTACGATTTCTTCTAAAATGCATTTTCATGAAAATGTTTTCTTAATCGTTCTGTATGAATTTTTTTTCGTTTTAATGATTCGATACTCTGCTCTAAAAAAGTTCAGGCTTTTCTCTTTTAAAATCAGTCATTTAAAAAATAAAATACTGAAAACCTTTTTTTTTCTACGATTTTTCAAAAAATACTCAAATTTTTAATAAAACATTTAAAAACTGCGTTATTTTTAAAGATAATCTCACGAAACTTTTTTTCCGTTTGTAGAAAAGTATTATCCAAATTCTACACAAAGATTTAAAAAATTGGTTTAAAAATACGGATTTAAAAAAAATCGTTTTTCGTTTTTAATATAGTATTATTGTAAGAGCAACAAAAAAAAGTTTTAATATTTTGATTAATTTTGCTTTGTCCAATGTTGTTTTGGTCTTACAGTGTTTATCCCTGTCCCCCATTATCCTCTTGATGCGGCTCGAGTGAAATATCTACCATATGTACGTGGCCTGGCGGAAAAAAGATTGAGTACCCCTGAGCTATTCAAAATTAACTCGCAAACGACCTTGCAACAATGATGCATTGAATGAGATGAATAGACCAAAAAACCTGTCCAGCGATAACTAAAAGTTAAAAATAAATTAAAAGTAAAAAAAAACTTTTTAAAAACAAACTTTTATTTAAATGCTCTAAAAGGAATAAAATAAACTTTTCTATTAAAAATTTTTTGGTATCAACTTATAATGTCATTACACAATTTATGACATAAAAACTTGTCGCGAGATTTACCTGCGTAAACAAGCAAATTAAGTAACTTGATCCGATTGATTTTAATTTTTAAAATTTTTAAACTAAGTAAATACGTGTTCGTAATTCTCGTGACAAGCTTTTATATCATAAATTGTGTAATGACGTTATAAGTTGATTGCAAAAAAAATTTTAAAAGAAAAATGTATTTTATTCTTTTTAGAGCATTTAAATAAAAGCTTGTTCTTTAAAAGTTTTTTTTTTTTACTTTTAATTTATTTCCAGTGCAGTTAAAGTTTTTTTGTAATGTTGTCTAATATAATTTACAGCATCACCTTTAGTGCTCCAACATGTGTCCTGAATCCTCTTCAAACATTTTCCTGTGGATTCAAGAACTTTCCATTGAGTGTCGACGTAGAAAAAAAAAGAGTAGCAGTGTTCTAGAGTACCTAAGAAAAAGTCCCCGAATTTACCTCCACCTAATGACACTCCACTGACCCGAACTAGGTTTAGCGAATGGTTTGAACAAGGAACAAATTCGGCATTAGGATTGATATATTTTATTCACTGTTGCACACCTGGGTGGCATCCAGCCATCGTGGCAGCATTATCGTAAGCTTGCCCTTTACAGTTCACAATGTCGAGCCCATCAGCCTTTAGTTTGCTTACTATCATGTCACTTATACCTTCCGTAGTTTTGTTTTTCGTTTCAATGAAATCTATGAAATGTTTCTCTACTCTTAACTTCCTGATTTTCAATCACCACATATCTGACTACTTGGCTTGTTTGATCTTTGAGGGGAAATATCCGGGGTGCTGTCAAAAATTACGGAATAATATGTAGGGGACCTTTTGGACACCAGCTATAATTACTTGGCGAACTTTTTTCGTAAAATTTCTATAAACTCATTTTGAATTTGAGGTGACATAAGCGAGACAATTGCTTTGGCACATTTTTATCCTTACTAAAGGCTCTCTGAGAACAGGGTCGTACTTTGCCAGAAGATGTACCAATTCTAAAAGTTGCCTCTATTAGCACTGGTGTCATCTTCCCTATGGCCACGCAATGCCAAATTTTGTTTTGCCAGAAATTGTATAATATCAAACATTCTTGTCAGAACTTCATGCAATTTTTTAGTTTACTTTGCCAATAATTCTTGTTCTTTTTTATCAATTGTTTTTTTCTTTCCGAAGTCTCTTTTCTAACTCCTTCCATTTGCAAAAATTTTCGTTATATTGAGCACGTAGCTCAAAGAGCAACAATGGGATTCAATTTCCACCAAGTATTAAATCCGTCGGTGGATTGAAATTTCGGCGCGTTAGATGAATTGGCGTTTTCGAATAAATAACAATAGAAGCAAAACAAAGCTTTCGAAGAGGAATATGCCATCCAAGAGTGCAAAACTTTTTCACTGTTTGACAATGTCCGGTTAAACCAATCTCTAGCCAGCCTTCTCCGTGTTGTCGATAATACCTTTGATATTGTAGAGTCCATGTCTTACTGAATCGTGACGGATACTGTCGACTTTTAAGAGAAATCTGTATTTATGTGTTGAACGACTTCAGAACCTCTCTGTATCAACAGCTACTTTATGTTTGAATCTTGAAATTGTTAAAATCTTATCGTTGAAATCAATATCTTGTTTCGGTGTGGGATTTCAGAAATCACAGCAGAAGTACGCATTTGAATTTGACAAGTTCGTACTATCAATCCAAGGTTTCAAGTCGTCAGTATAGGCTATTTGTTTTATTTGAACTACTTCTTGAATTCCAACAACACTAGTCTCTGAAGAACTAACATCTGAAGACCCTGGCGTAGATTCTTGCAAAGCTGGCATGTACTCTGGCATCTCCGAAAAAAAGTTTCACAAACTTCTGTATAGCTCCTTCATTCTTTTTGATATTCTCCTCCTTTGCTTTCTTTTTATTCCGATAATATGCTCCACTTTCCTTTACCCTTTTCATATTTAGTTAAAGATATGCTATAAAAGAAAAAAAAAAACATATTATAACTTTTTTTATACATACAAAGTATAACAAAGTTGGGGGGACAGCGTACGTATCGCGACAATAAATCGATTGACGTTCTGAGATTCTTTATCTACTTACTGATCTTATCTGATTATTATTACGTTATCACCGGGAACATGTCGACACAAACGTGCCTCATTATCGCGATCGCACAATCCAACCTTCACTCATACATTCAACATACCCTTCATTCAGCCAACCATCCCTTGAGACATATACAAAAGGGAAACACTACGAACTCAATGAGCACACACCTATTTTAGCCTAGATTCTCACTTTTAATACACTTTAAAAATTCACTCAGGTTTTGTCGCCACCAGATCCTGTCGTAGACTGACTCTACTGTGCGCTATGAATTCCCCCTGAAAAATGAGCAGGTACGGTCCAGGATTACTCACCTTGCCGTCTGATGACCCTTGTCGGTGAATAAAACAATATTTGAAAATAATTAATAAAAGAGTTGAGTTTGGTCATTTTACTTTACTAGGCCATAAACCCTCCTACTCTAGAGATAGGAGTTTATACGCACACATATAAGACTTGCAGCCCAAACCATAAAATTTGAGTCGACTGTCTACCCCTCCCCCGCGCTCCTACCCTACACCAAGGTCTGACCGGGTTTCATTTATACGTCTGGGGAACATTTATATTGTCCCATACATAAGGCGTACTAGAGCTTACAATTACTAAACTAGAGCATACAATTGTACGAAACACCTAAGTCGTAAAAAATGTATGACTTTTGGCTTCTGTGATTCCTCCCCACTCCGCGCGCCACCTTGTCGAACCCACGCAGTCCCGCTTGGCTAGTGTCAACGCGGTCGCGATTTGGAGCTTGAAATATTTTTTGAATTTAAATATCGCGGTGCTTGCCGCCTCCCCTTTTCGTATACCACCCGAGGCCATGGCCCCCTCTACCCCACCTACGCTACGCCACTGTGTACATGACAGAGATATACAACCCTCTGATGAACATAGAGCGGCAACTTGAAAAGTGGGCAAGAAGAAAGTACAAGAAATTTCAAACTCGTGGAGAACTAACGAGGCAACTTGTAGGAAAATTGAGAAAAGAACCAGACACTCTTTCTACCACTGGACATTAGGTTTGAAACAAAAGACTGAATAATGGGAGCTGTGTGAGTCGCGAGGCTCATACAAAGTTCTGCGACAGACTGGTGGGAAAGGTCTGCCGGTCTGTTCTCCTAAATGCTAGAAGCGGTAGAAGAAATACGACATTACATTTTGCAAGCCTAATGGGATATGAAGAGACGGTAAGGACTCTAACTATGGATTAGAAAGAGAGTAGAGAGAGGAAGAGAAATAGTGTAAACTGTCCAGTATTTTAGCAACAGTAGGAGGTTACCCAATGAATAAAAATATAACAGAATTATTTTGTTTAGTAAATGATTATTGCAAAATAATAGATGAGAATTTTTCAAGTATATTACTACCGAATGTGTGTGTGTGTGGTAAAAAACTATAAGAGTACCTGAAATAACGTATTCTGAAATTATAACAATAATCTTACATCAGCAATCTAGATATGAAAACTTTGAATCATTTTATATATGTTACTGAAAGTTGCGAAATATAGGTCAGACTTTCCAAAACTACCTTTGTATGATAGATTTATTGCTCTAAAATCTCAGGTTCTATGGTATTTAGAAATGCTGCTGCAATATTTATGTTAGCAAGCAAAAGAAACGGGTATCAACTTTGTTGATTCAACTCCTGTAGCAGTTTGTCATGCGAAAAGAATATCCATAAACAAAGTTTTTGCTGGAATTGCAAAATTAAGCAAGAACTTTTATGGCTGGTTTTATGGGTTCAAACTATGTATGGTAATCAATGAAAAGGGTGCAATTCAAGGAGTAAAAGATAATGTTGGCGATACAAAACCAGTTCCTAATATGACCAAAAGCCAGTAGGTTTATTACTTGGGGATAAAGGTTATATATCCAAAAAGATTTATTTCTACAATTACTTACAAAACGGTTTTTGGTAACCTGAAAAACAGATTAGATATACTCGCCATAGATCCCAGTTAATTTCCTATTTCCTCCAGCTTTTTCTTTATCGGCTAATCCATAGTTAGCGTTCTTAGCATAGATCCCACTAACGCGTAGCGGGATGATGATTGTCAAGGTGTCATCCCAGTGCCCAGACTATTTGGATCCAGAAAACTTTACTTAAAGTAAGTGGCTACATAATATAGACTAGATTCCACAGCATCACGCGATGAAATCACACTATATTCGGTCTCTTAAACTGCTTTAGCTACAAACATTAAGGAATTTACCGTGGGAAAAAGTCAAAAGAAGCCCCATGGTTGGCTGTACTTCAAAATATTGTCGTTTTTTATTCTAAACGCTGCAATTGAGGTGCTTTTAAATGCAACTAACGTAAACTATAAACATTAAGAAATTTACTGAGCGGAAAAAGGCAAAGAAACCCCAGGGTAGCTAGTATTTATAAATTATCCTTTGTCTATTTGACATCTTTTACTGTCTTAAACGCTTTATAAGCGCGTTTCGGCATGTATAGGTAGAAACTAAAGTTTTATGAAGACATGAGGTGCACATGGTGCAAAACATTAAGCATGATTTACGCTAAATACATAAAAGTTTTTATTTCGTTAATCCACTACAGAGATTGTGAAAATAAATAAATAGCTTCAGTTTCATGATAGGGGCTGACAAAGTTTGTCAAGTTTTCGTTTCTGCGAGCTACCTGAGTTTATTGACTTCATTAGAGCCAAAACTCTTGAGACCTAGGGGATAATTCAATCTAAAAAGGATGCCACAAAAAAAAACAGAAGCAACCCTACGTAGAAATTATTTTTAAATATGGACTTGCATTGACTGGAATCATCAGGATTGAATTTTTTGTGAAATAGGAACCCTACAGAAAATAGATACCAGGGGCGTAGCTACCACCGTATCAGCCGTATCAATGATACTGGTCCCCCAAGCTACAAGAGCCCCAACATGTGTAACTACAGTACCACTAACAATCCTTTAAAAGATCTCCGAAGGAGTTTTGATACAAGGCCCAATCGAACTTACTACGCCAGTGATAAACACTGTATTTTTGCAATTTTGCTAGCATTGAAAAGGGACAAGAAACGATGGTAAGTGACGTATTTTAAAAAAGTTCACTAAGACAAACATCTATGCTAAAAATAGATTAGATGCATTTTTTTCAGGCCCAAAAGCTATTTTAATTTTTTTTCGAATGTCGCCACAACTTTATCAGCCAAGTGGTTAAGGTTTCCAACCTCTTGATTGCAAGTGACTGGAGTTGCCCTACTGACATAGTTCGGTACGATGCGGACATCCAACATCTGACTATAATATTCGAAGTCAACTGATATAGGTATTTTAACAAAATTAAAAGCTCTGGTTCCTCTAATAGAATATCTGCTTTTTCATTTTAAACTGTCTGTGCCGCTTTAAGTTCATTTCGGGCCCAAGGCGCAGAAGATCTATGGGCTCCCTTGGCACTTTTTACCCGGAAACCTGGTTAAGTCTAGCATATTCGGACCCCTGGGCGCCCAATGGATAAACCGGCACTGGGACAAGTAACCAACGTTTAAAGCGAGACATCCCCCTTAACTACATGTGGAAACGTGGTTTTAATATTGACGCATCTACACCTTTTAGCTGCATCCCCCTCCATTGATTCTTTTAATCATGTTGACTTCCGGTAGGAATTATAGACTGGTTCTCCCAAGCATAACAACCATCCAGAATTACTCACACAGTTGGCACTTGAAGTCATAAATGATATACCCAATCAAGCCTTGATTACTTATACAGACAGTAGCGGTTCGGATACGGATAGAGCAGGGAGTGGTATATTTAGTAACCGAGAGTGATATTGAAATCAGCATCAGGAATTCTGACCACTGTTCTGTATTTGGATCCGAACTCATTTCTATCAGTCAGTGGTGGCGTGAGACACGAACTTAATGAGGGCAAGATACATTTCGCGAGGCCTTCTGATGGCATAAGAAGAGAGTTTATAAAATAAAAGACCAATTTTTATTCATAAACAAACAAAAAAAACTTTTTTACTCATATTTCTTTGGCACATTAAACAATAATGAAAAAGAAAAAATTAAAGAAACAGAAATCTTCTACTTTTAGTTTTGCTGAAATCCTTAATTCGAAAATTATCTATATCCACTTCAATGGATAAAACGGCCAAAGCTGAAAGTCTTTCCTGACCCACTGTATTTCTTACATAATTTTTTTATCAGTTTTGATTTTGTAAAGCTGGAGTAACTTCCAAATTCAACAGAGACTTGGATATGGATAAATATTGTTGAGAAGTCGAAGGAACCGATTCATTTAATTCTGTACTGCTAGAATCAATCTGACCGAGAAATTTCATCATACCTGAACTTAAAACTTGGTTGGATACAGGTCTATCCTCTTTTCTTTTTCTTTTGCTGCACCAGATTCCCATTTTCTCCCTTTATATTCAGTGCCTAAGCCTGACATGATCGATAAATTATGAAAATTGCACCAATAATATGTAACCTGTAAACAAAAACAATGACATTTGTTGTTTAGGTACTTCTTTCTTTCTCAGTATAATGACAAATAATAGACAATAAACTTAATTTTATGTCAAGTAATGTTTTGAAAAGAATATAAAAAATGTGAGTGTATAAATCTCCTTCTTTCTCCTGGCATTAATCTCACTTGGGCTCGGCTACCAGGGTAACCAGATTTAAGTGTAAATATAATAAATAAATATTTCTTACCTTATTCTTGGCAAAATAAACATAGGTACTATGATTTTTCTTCATGACAGAAATCAAATTTCTACTTATTAAATACGTGTTTATCGTTTTATAACAATGTACCAGTACCAGTAATATTTATTCTTACACCAAATATTTTTAAATTAATAATATGACTATCTGGTATACCCATTCTTCGCACAGGTGAATTGAAAAATTAAACAATGCAGATCGAAGGATAAAGAAGTTTTTAAGAAGTTAATTTTACGTGAGTTGCACATTAAACAAAAGAAAAGCTTTTGTATAACTCAGCTGAACAAAAAAAAGGGGGGAGAAAGAAAGGAAAACCACACACACATGTTTGTTAAATTTTATGTTTGTAGATCTAATAGATGATAAAAACGATTTTTTTTTTATTTATAACTCCCGTAACTCTCTTGTGGGTCGATTTTTGAAAATATCTTCTCAAGCTGATCTCTGCTCAGCAAAAGAAACACATTGTTATAAATTTTGTGTGATGACCGCTTAAAATAGTGTAAATAATTTATATCTAGAAGTGTAATACGTTAATATTACTTTCTGTTTTATTTATTTTATGTTAAAATTGTAATCTGCCTCACCCTCCACCTGTTCAAGTTTTCGAATTTCTAGCGCCTGGTGTAGACAAAACAAAATGGGAAAATTTTTGCTTCCCACATAAAAAGATAGATATATCCTGTCGCGGGATTTTTTGCAGAATTTTTCCCTACTTACTTGACAATTATCGTTATATTTTGGAGACTTCACACAATTATTAAAATTATTTCGTTATAAATTATAGCCTAAGAGTTATTCAGATGTATAAGCTATAACATTGTTAAGTTTTATTAAAATCCATTCGGTTATTTTTGCGTGAAAGAGGAACAAACATCCAAACATACTTTCGCATTTATAATATTAATAAGGATATATTGCTCAAATTTTCAATCGTTAATAAAATACTTTCTATTCACATTCATTCAAGCTCAAATACATTTATTTAAACTTGTAGTGGATGACACTTGATGTTAATACAGCTTTTTCACACAAGTATTAATTCATTCATTAAATTAAAAATAGATAAATAAAGGGTGTTTTTTTCAGGTATAGAAGCTTAAGTTGGCATTACTTTCCAAGATGGCGACCGATTTAACAGCTGTCAAGTGATTTATTCTCAGTTTGGTTTGGCAATTCATCAAAACGATCATCAAGCAAGGCGTAGATTCGTCGAATGGGCCCAAAACGAGATTGCCGTTGTTCCCAATTTTCATAAGCGAATTTTGTTTAGCGATGAAGCGCACTTCTGGTTGAATGGCTACGTCAACAAACAAAACTGCCGCATTTGGAGTGAAGCTAATCCACAAGTGTATGTCGAAACACCGTTACATCCAGAAAAACTGACTGTTTGGCGCACTTTATGGGCTGGTGGAATCCTTCTTCAAAAACGATGAAGGCCACAACGTTACAGTCAATGGTGATCGGTATAGAGCCATGATTACTAACTTTTTTCATTCCTGAATTGAACAATCATGATGTCTAGAAGCTGTGGTTCCAACAAGACGACGCAACATGTCACACAGCTCGTGCCACAATCGATTTATTGAAAGACACGTTTGGTGACCGCCTAATTTCACGTTTTGGCACTGTGAATTGGCCTCCAAGATCTTGTGATTTAACACCGCTAGACTATTTTCTTTGGGGCTATGTAAAGTCATTGGTCTATGCGGATAAGCCACAAACGCTTGACCATTTGGAAGACAACATTCGCCGTGTTATTGCCGATATACGGCCACAAATTTTGGAAAAAGTCATCGAAAATTGGACGTCCAGATTGGACTACATCCGAGCCAGCCGTGCCAGTCCTATGCCAGAAATCATATTTAAAATGTAATGCCACAAGATTATCTTTTCGAATAAAAAAAATTCATGTCAATCGAATAATACATCGTTGTTTTATTGCAATTTAAAGTTCTATACCTCTAAAAAAAAAAACACCCTTTAGAAACAAAAATAATGGCCTAAAAGGATATATAGAAAAGAAAAATCCTTCTTTGTGTTCCTGTAGCACAGCGGGTAGCGCTTTGAACTTCCAATCCAAAGGTAACAATTTAATTAAAAACTATATTTGTTAAATTTTAAGTCTGTAGATATAATAGCTGATATAAAAGGACTTTTTTTTATTTATAACGCCCTGTAAGTTTCTTGTGTGGGTCAGTTTTTGAAAATACCTTCCTAAGCTGATCTCTGCTCAGCAAAAGTAACACATTGTTACAAATTTTGCATAATGAACGCTTAAAACAGTTTCAGTAATTAAAATCTGTATGTGTAATACGTCAATATTACTTTCTGCTGTATTTATTTTATGTTAAAATTGTAAGATTAACAAGCAACGCCGTTTCTTAAATTATAATGGCGATTCAATGAAAAACAAAGCGAAATGTTGGCGATAGAGTCAAGTTGGCAACTGGGTCTAGCTACTTTCCTAGTTCGAGCTTTATTAGAGCTTTGGGAAAAATTAGACTCACGCTTTCGCGGCATAATTCTTAGTAGGTACTTTTTCTACACTTCCAAAAAATACAATGCAGTAGTTATTACTTTTATACTTAAAAATGCAATATCTGCCTATTTAATTAAAAACTATAGCGTTATAATTAACTACTAACCACAAACAAAGTTGCAAATTTGTTCAAATGATGCAGTGTGAAAGATAAAGTTTATCTACTTTAAATACCAGAAGCGATACAGTATATTTATTTTGACATAAGCATCAATTTGTTACTACCAAACGTACATTAGAACGAGCAATTATCAATTTTTATTGTACTCTTATTTATGGATTTATGGTATGGCCAGTAGCGATAAAAGTATTTATTTGATAAAAGTATGAATTTGTTACTACCAAACGTGCATTACAACGTGCAGTTATCAATTTTTATTGTATTTATGGTTCATTATTTTGGGAATAATGGCTTGTACATAAAAGATAGATATCTGCTATCGCGGGATTTTTTGCAGAACGTTTCCCTACTTACTTGACAATTATCGTTATATTTTGGAGACTTCACACAATATCGTTATAAATTATAGCCTATGTGTTATTCTGATGTATAAGCTATACCATTGTAAAGTTTCATTAAAACCCATTCAGTAGTTTTTGCGTGAAAGAGGAACAAACATCCAAACATACTTTCGCATTTATAATATTAATAAGGATATAGAAAGATGATACGAGACGGTGTCTACATGCGATACTTTATTTGGCTTTGTAATAATGTGTATACATATATATATGTAGCTTGGAACTTCACATCATTATCAAGGCTTATATATATATATATATACATATATATACATATACATACATATAAATATGCCCTGTCTCTGGGGGACTCACTGCGACAGCAACTTAACTCCAACTAATGTCACCCCAGACTAAAAATATGAACGATTGAGCGGAAACGACAAAATTGAGAAATTTTTCTAAAAATAAAATTGAAAACAACATTTTCACGATTTATTCATATACTTTCATGCACCGATAAGTAGAATATCATTTTTTAAAAAGTCGATGTATCTCAAATTTTTTATACCTTATGGCGAAAAACAGATAGAGAATAGAGAATTTTCTAACTTATTAATTATAAAAAAACCCTGTAACGTGCACTTTTGATTTTCCTTTCTTTTCGTTTAATTTATTTCGGCTTTGAGTCGCGAGGCCCTATGCACCGCAAGACCGTGGGAAGTGGCCCACACCACCCACGCCTTACACCGCGTCTGCTATCAGTGGTGCTTTCGTTCATGCTCTCAACTCTAATAAGGACAGTATCTGGATCCTGACTGACAGCAGGAGCTCCATCCAATATTTGAAGAATTGGCCAAAGATACGGATAGTACACGTCTAGATATTATTTCCAAATTGGCTAGGCTTGATCAGAGGAAATAAGTGTGTCCCCAGTGGATTCCAGGCGTGTGGGTGCCTGGGCACGAGACCGCTGATGAGCTGGTGGGTAGGGGTTTTGATCTCCCTGACCTTACTCCCTCTGTCTTGAGTTTGGCCAAAATTGGCACTAGTGCCATTAAACTGTACACCTCACTCCTCTGTCTTGAGCCATTCTGAAATCCATTCTCTCCACAGAGTTAAAATTAATCTGACTTGGCGAAAACCTGCACACCACTGGTACGCAGCTAAGAGTCCTGTCCTATCTCTACAGTGCAGGAAATCCAGAGATCTTCAAACAGCATTGGCGCGCTTTAGAAGTGATTACATGTGTGGTAAGACCTTTGTACAGGGGGTAAAATCTTTCTTCATCTGTCCTTGCTTCTCCTGCTCATCTTCTGGTGCAATTCCTTGAGGCAGTTGTTTGGAGATCAAGATCTTGCTTGTGACATTCTTATACGGAAAGGTCAAATGGACTTGGTGTAGGCTTTCCTGCTCCAAGAATATGAAACAACTTTTCAATCAAAGAATAGATTGGCCTTAACTCTGAGGTTTATACACCCTCAGGGGGCTCATCTTCATTAGATGAGTACTGGAGTCACAATTCCGAGATGCCCTAGTTATCTTTCCTTGTGGGTTTACTGTCTTTTGTAAACAAGTATGTTACGACCCCGTAGTACACTTTGATCTTTCTCTGTTTTCAACCCTCTTGCTTGCCATGCATTCATTTCTTTCCATTCCAATTTAGACTACAGTTTAAAAATATTTTAAATATACTTGTTTAAAATTAAATTATAGTTTATTTTACTCATAAATTATTATTAAAATATTTTGCTTTTCATTTGCATTGCATTAAATTGGTTTAGTTTTTAATTAATTTTTTCTCTATTATTTCGATTTTTGTACTGCTTATTTGTTTTTTACTAATATCGTTGACTCGCCAACCCACATGTTTGCCGTGTGCGGCGTCCCGTAAGGAGGAAAATGGAGTCCAGGGGATACCTTTTCGTTCTCTTTGGCCCACGCTTCGCTGTAGACAGATGTGAGCCCGCTCTTGTCATGAGTGAGTGAGTTTTGAGATTTAATGGCGCAAAGGCCAATTTTGGCCAAACTGCTCCATATACTCGTTAAAAAAATAATAATAATTTTTCTTTTAAAACACATAAAAATACCTCCACATATGTATATATGCATATGTATATGCATACATATATAATAGTAAAAGACTAATTAAAAGTAAAGTGGTTTTTTTTTTTAGAGGTATAGAACTTTAAATTGCAATAAAACAACGATGTATTATTCGATTGACATGAATTTTTTTTATTCGAAAGATAATCTTGTGGCATTACATTTTAAATATGATTTCTGGCATAGGACTGGCACGGCTGGCTCGGATGTAGTCCAATCTGGAGGTCCAATTTTCGATAACTTTTTCCAACATTTGTGGCCGTATATCGGCAATAACACGGCGAATGTTGTCTTCCAAATGGTCATGCGTTTGTGGCTTATCCGCATAGACCAATGACTTTACATAGCCCCACAGAAAATAGTCTAGCGATGTTAAATCACAAGATCTTGGAGGCCAATTCACAGGTCCAAAACGGGAAATTAGGTGGTCACCAAACGTGTCTTTCAATAAATCGATTGTGGCACGAGCTGTGTGGCATGTTTCGTCGTCTTGTTGGAACCACAGCTCCTGGACATCATGATTGTTCAATTCAGGAATGAAAAAGTTAGTAATCAGGGCTCTATACCAATCACCATTGACTGTAACGTTGTGGCCTTCATCGTTTTTGAAGAAGTACGGACCAATAATTCCACCAGCCCATAAAGCGCACCAAATAGTCAGTTTTTCTAGATGTAACGGTGTTTCGACATACACTTGTGGATTAGCTTCATTCCAAATGCGGCAGTTTTGTTTGTTGACGTAGCCATTCAACCAGAAGTGCGCTTCATCGCTAAACAAAATTCGCTTATGAAAATCGGGAACAACGGCAATCTCGTTTTGGACCCATTCGACGAATCTACGCCTTGCTTGATGATCGTTTTGATGAATTGCCAAACCAAACTGAGAATAAATCACTTGACAGCTGTTAAATCAGTCGCCATCTAGGAAAGTAATGTCAACTTAAACTTCTATACCTGAAAAAAAACACTCTTTACAATTCAAATAAAATATAAAAATCCAATTTTTAAAAGGAAGGCAAATAAATTTTGGTCGAGTGTTTCTCCCACTAAGTCAGATAAGGTTAAAACAGATGTATGAAAGAAAGTGATGCGAAGATAGTTAAAAACTGGACAATCAATTAAAATGTGACGCACTGTGTAAGAGACCTTCCATGAAGGACATTGAGGAGCATCTTCCCCCAACAACAAATGCCTGTGAGTGAAACGAGTGTGACCAGTGCGAAGGCGAGTCAGCTTGACATTGGTCCTTGTCATTGGTATCACAGGCCATGCTCCTATGACAGGTTTCAGAGAGTGTAGTTTGTTATCCAACTGCTGACTCCATGATTCCTGCCAGATCGTAAAAATATGATGCAGGACGACGCGCTTCATATCCGATAGCGGAACTGCTAGCGGCAAAAGGATCATCGCCGATCGAGCCGCGCTGTCCGCTTGCTCGTTGCCTATGATTCCTACGTGGCTTGGCAGCCAGCAGAATACTATATCGAACCCCTTGCTGTTTAGTAGACTCGTAATGTTGAGTATATTACAAACCACTGGATGGCATCGATCGTTGTAATTTTCAAGCGCTTCTAGTACACTCATGCTGTCAGTCTAGATGCAGTATTTTTACGGGGCATATTGGAGTCGATTAATTGAAGTGCACAGTAAATGGCGACAGTTTCGGCAGTGAAAACGCTGCAAGAAGTGTCGAGCCTATAACCGTGCATAATATCTTCAATCACGACTCCACAGCCAACGTAATCTGCACGTTTCGAACCATCTGTGTAAATGGTCGAATAACTACTATACTGACTGCGATGGGAGGCGAAGACGCGTTGAAAGACGACAGGTGCTACAGTGGATTTACTATAATTGGCAAAAGGGTTGATATAATGGAACCGTGTGGTATTCCAAGGTTGGAATAGGAAAAGGTTCCTTTGCTGGATATTCACATTAGGTAGGTCGAGTTCGGAAACAAGAAATTTCATCCTATCCATAAATGGCCGGATGTTAGACGGCCGTGCATCAAAAAGTCTCTTCATGCTGGTACTATATACACATTTTGCAGAGGGTGTGAAGGCACGGACAAGATCTTGAAATAATACGCAAGAGACAGCTTCCTCCATCTAAGATCTAGAGGAAGCTGATTACAGTTAATATAGAGACTCTACCCTGGTGATGTGCGAAACGCACCAGAGTAGATTCTCAATGCCATGTGGTTGACAGGCTCAAGTTTTTTAAAGTAAAGTTGCACGCTGATCCGTATACAACACATCCGTAGCTAATGCGAGAGAGTACAATTTCCTGATACACTCTGAGTAATGATGTTCGATCCGCCCTCCCCAAGAGGTGTTTGACAACACCTTCAAGAGGTTTAAAGACTTTTCACACCTCTTCCGCAATTGTAAAATATGCGGAAGGAAAGTGAGCCGGTGGTTGAAAATTACTCCGAGGAACTACGGGAATTTGTACATCACGGATGCGTATTTCGGGGTCGTGATGAATACCCCGTTTGCGGCAAAAGTGCACGCAGCAACTCTTGCTGGCAGAAATACTATGACCGTTGGTGTTGCAACATTTTACAATGTTATTGACGGCAGTTTGCAACTGTCGTTCAATCATGCGAATATCCGAGCCTTCACAACTGATCTGCAAATCATCGACATAAAAAGAAGCCTGTATAGAGGGCGATAAAATATTTAAGATGGGTGAAATATGACAAATAAAAAGGGTGACACTCAGAATGCTTCCCTTCTTCAGCTTGGGTAAAAGGAGGAGAGAGAGTGCCACCCAGTTTCACTCTAAAAGTACGGAGATTTTAAAAATTTTTTAATAAAAGTAGGCAAATTGCCTCTTAATCCAAAATTAAATAAAGTGCAAAGTATCCCATAACGCCAAGTACGATCATATGCCTTCTCGATATCGAAAAATATAGAAACCAAATGATTCCTCCGTACAAAAGCGTTTCTGATTTTGCCTTCCAGTATGATGATATTTTCGAGAGTGAACCTTCCCTTACGGAAGCCACTCTAAAACAGAGGAATGCATCGGCTCTTTTCTAGCTGATATATGAGATTGGCATTGACCATACGTTCTAGTGTCTTACAAAGGCAGCTCGTGAGTGCTATCGGTCGATAGCTGAGAGGGTTCTTTGGATCTTTTTCAGGTTTTAGAATGAGGATCACTATGGCTTCTTGCCATTGAGTAGGATACGCCTGCTCCCTCCATATTCGGTTGCATAGGTAAAGGAGACTTATTAGTGAATTCTCGTTCAAATGGCGAAGCAATTCATAGGATATTCCATCAGGACCTGGACTAGTACTGTGGGCCGATGACAAGGCCCTCTTCAATTCCCACATGTCAAAGTCACAGTTGTATGGTAAAGATTGTCGGCACCTGAAGTTCATAGGTGTCCACTCTAAGCGAAGGGCTATATGAATCGGAGCTGGACACACTAGCAAATGTTCGGTCAATCACGTTGGCCACATCAAAAGGTGACGAATACAAAGCAGTCGATGTTTCTAATATCGGAATAATAAATTCCCGATAAAGACCATTCGCTGCTTTGACCTTTCTCCACAAACGTTGGCTGGTAGTTGACGATGTGATTGAAGATACATACTTGTGATCCAAGATTCTCTCTGGCATTGACAACGTATTCTACAAGCTAACGCTTTTGCACGTTTGAACGCTATGAGATTTTCAGTGGTGGGGTATCTCCTGAAAATACCCCACGCCTTCCTTTGTTCCTTTTTGGCTTGTTGGCAAGAAGAGTTCCACCATGGTTTTCCCAGCTTTCGAGTTAAATTAGATTTGTTGGGAATTGCTGCATCGGCAACATTCCGAATAGCTTCAGTGACATTTAAAACGGCATCATCAACTGCCCTGTTCTAGACCATTGTGCCTGTGATAAAAGCCAACCGTGTGAATTTATCCCAGTCTGCGCGATGAAAATGATAAGTGGGAGGACGAAGTCGTGTCCCCGCACCATTAACATGTGAGACTAGGAGAAGGAAATGATCACTGTTGTACAGATCTTTATCAACCTCGAAATTCAACAGCGGTAGCAGAACTGGTGAACAGATGGCTAGATCAAGGGAGTGAAATGTCCTCGTGGGCGCATGGAAATACGTTTTCTCGACGCTGTATAGCAGACAGAGACAGTGATCAAAGATCAACAGTTCAATATGTCGCCCGCGAGAATTTTTATCATCATGCCCCCACAGAAGGCTGTGTCCGTTAAAGTCACAGAGTAAAATAAATGGAGCTGGCAACTGACTTACTAATCGATTCAAATCCACTTGTGACACGACATCATTCGTTGGTATATAAACGCAGCAGACTGTGACTAAAGAATGGATGTGAATCCGTACAGCCACAGCCTGTAACGATGTGTGCAATGTGACGACAGTACTGGGATACAGATGGAACGCGTAAAGATGCAAACACCTCCAGTTGGAGATGCATCGCCATCTACATCCAGTCGTACACAATTATAACCACGCACTCGCATTGTCATAGTACTCTTCAGAAATGTCTCCTGAAGAGCAACGCATGCAGGCTGGTACGTGGAAATGATGGATTTGAAATCAGGAAGTCGACTTCTAAGACCACGGCAGTTACAGGAAATAAAAGAGGTCATCAAGTTTTCGTACTCGCTCCTTGTAAGGAACTAGAAGACGACTATTTGGATAATTGGTCTTCCATGAGACATTCATCGCTTTCAGAAGCATGCATTTCCATCACGTTGTTTATTATATCGTGGGGTTTTTCGAAAGGTTTGACCTCTTTTTTTTGTTGGCCTGTACCCCAGATTCCTTGATGCGAGTTTTTCTGTTTTTCTTAATAATGGGTGTAGTGGATACAGTTTTACTTGTATCCAATGCAATAATTTTTGGTTTTTCGGTTATTGCTTCTGGTGTAGGTGAGCTGGGTGTAGTTATTGTAACTGGACTATTTTGACTAACTGTCGTCTTTGTAATTTTTGTGGCAGCGGCTGCATAACTTTTTCCAGAAACTGGCGTGCGCGAGGAAAGAATACGCCGAGCTTCTGGATATGAGATTTTATTTTTGATTTTTAAAGCAGTAATCTCTTTTTCGGTTGATCACGTGGGGCAGGATCTAGAGTATGAAGGGTGGTCCCCTTTACAATTTACACACTTCTCTCGAGCTTTTCAATCATTGCTTTCATGACCAACTTCAGCGCAGCGAGCGCATATTGGTTGGCCTCGGCAGGAGGTCTTGGAATGACCAAAGCGCTGACATTGTAGGTATACAACCTTAACGGACTGAGGAAGATCAGGCGTAGCGAAGGTCAGGATGAGGTGCTTTGTTTTAAGCACTTGTCCATCCCGCCTTATGGTTATTCGCCTGACTTGAGATACTTTTTGGTCTGCCATATTTTCTAAAATTTCTTCTTCAGTCACGTTGTACAAATCCCCTGCGGAGATTACTTCTCGAGAGAAATTCAGGGTTGCATGCGATCTGACTTGAATATCGAAGTGTGCCAATCGTTTTAGGCTAGCAAGAGCTAAAGCCTGTTTCGTTGACGACACATCGATAAAGAGATCACCAGAACGCATCTTTCGTATAGTTTTTACTTCACCTACACTAGCTGCTATTGACTTTTCAATCAAAAAAGTGATACAGTAGAAAAGGTTTCATTTTTTGAAATTATAAAAAAACGAGCATTTGTTACATTTTGTTTCTTCTCGATGGGCGAGGAGTTTTTTAAATGGAGACCAGCTGACATTGTTGAGGACTCGACACGGTCAGCCCAGGAAGGAGAGAATTTTTTTTTGGCGCTGGAGGCAAAAGCCTTTCCGGGTCAAAATCATTATTCTCTTTGGTTGTCTCCATTTTTGTGGCTACACGGATTCCTTCCAGTTCCATCGCGGCCCCCACCAGGCCACGAATTCCCACACTTTTCTAACGTGCCCAGTGTAACCGCCGGAGGATTCTTCAAAGCTAGACAAGGGGAAACCCCCATAACGTGCTGCCGGACACGGTCCAAGGCCAAAGCCAAGGAGGATTTCTCGATATGAGCGAGTCCCCGCCGCCTAGCCATCCGCAACCAAGTTCCTTGTCATCTGGGACCGCTTTCGGCAGAGCGTTCCTTAAAGCCGTCACCGACGACGCACGCAACTCTTCCGCCGCATACCCTTCCCCGCAATTGTCCTTACCCCTGCCCAATTAGTATCCCTCGCGGGAGAGGCTAAAAGGGTGGTACTGAGACCCCTAGAGCTAAGGGCTAGGCATGCAGCAGATCGGCATTGATACGCCGCCAACCTGTTATTGTGTTACAAACGGAAAAAAGTTTTTTTTTAATTTTTAAAAAACGCATCTTATAATTTTTTTGGATTTTTATATTTTCGTAAAACAAAGTTAGAGAACTAAAAAGGAAACAATAATTGTGGGTTACTTAAAGTAAACAGTGATATCTTATCACAAAAAACCATAAACGAAAACTATCCCCAAAGCAAACAAATGTCTAAAGAGAAAAAAGGGGGAAGAGAGAAGGGGAAAAAGATCACTGGGGTACCTCGGGAGCGATAAACCCGTACTCACCTAAAGAAGGTGAGCCCCCTGAGGGGCCCGCTCTTGTCAATCGGCTGGTGATAAGTCTCTCCGGAGGCGCTGCTGTAGAGCTAATGCTGCACATAAGGGGTGTCGGATTTACTCGTTGGACCCTCACCCTGATGCTGTAGTGCTATATCCTGGGTGTATTCCAGGTAAGCATTGTGCCTGACCAATGTCAGTTGACCGGCACAGTGCTTCCCTTGTTGAATTCGTGGTGGGTGGAGGCACGCCAGGATGAAGTTTGTTTCGCGTATATGGATTCAAGTCAGCTGTGACGGGGTAAAGGCCTCGTATTACCCAAAATTAGCATTGATGAAACTGCTGCGCATGTAAGATTTTTACTGGTATCCTTGCCTAACGATGACATGTCTCAGAAATCGCCCTTTGCCCTCCAATCATTGAAACAGGTGACAAACTGAAATATGTGAAACACATGTTTACGTTCTGGGGATCTACTTATCGAAACTATGTCTGCCCTACGAAGTCCTTTCCCCTCGTGAACATTTTTCTGCATTCACCCGTAACAATAAGTCCTCATAAATCCCTCAAAACTTGTTGAGGTGTCATATTTGTCATTGTCATAACCTGACCTGTTGACCGCCTCTGAACCAGAAATCCTTAATGGATTTTTTGATCAAAGTGTTATTCTGGTCAAAAGAATGATGATAAAAAAAAGTCACATCAGATATGCTGACTAAACATTTAATTTTAACTTTCAATAGCCTCACACGTCCCCAAACTGTAAAAGCTGGTTATTTAAACTGTAAACTCAGCCCTTAAATTCAGAATCCATTGCGCTGTTTCAAGTGACAAAGGTTCGAACACTCTCAAACTGCCTTCCGTGGACAATTAACATGTTCTAGATGTGCATTTTTTGGACATGTCTCCTCAGATTGCAATATGGAGCAGAAGTGCGTTAATTGTTCACAGCGTCATTCCACCGATTCTAGACAATGTCCCAAATGAAAAATAGAAAAAGAAATCCAAACAATTAAAACTAACAAAAATATATCATATGTAGAAGACCGAAAAATAATAGCTTCACAATTAACTCAAACCTACGCTCAGGCTGATAAATCCTTAACTGTAAACAGTTCCACACAAAAAGATGAAAATATTACAAAAATAAAATGCCCCAGTTGGGCATTTTATTTTTACAATCATTTCAACCTCTAACATCCTTACCAAAGCCAAATATATCTTCCTCAATTCCTTCAGCTTCCACATCGTCATCTTCTACCTTCCACAACTACAATAGAACCTACAATGTCAGTGAGTGAATATTAATGTTGCACTGTTCAGCTACACGAGGGCTTTTGGCGACGGACCTCATAATTTTGAGCCATGGTCAAGTGACGAGGACGACACCTGAGCTGGTATCCCCCTCTCCTAACTACCACACCACATCAACGCGAAGAGGTTTGAGCTCTCGTCAGATTTAACGTGCATCGTCCCCCACACGGCGGGTCTTCAATGGTACTGGGCTCGAACTCATGACACGCCAGCCACGATCAGATACCTTGACCACTAGGCTATTCTACAATATCAGTCTCAGACATCTATTCCTGTATTTAACATCCCGATTCGTTCATCTATGTAAGATCAAGTAAAATGCATTGTCAGATCAAAAGAAAATTTTCCACCTAAGATTGCTTCCCTATCAACAAAAAAAAGCCACATTTGCCTGCACATAATACATACATCCCGGCATGTGATGATCAAACTTCTCGTATACCCGCTACAATTCGAGCTTTGAAACAAAGCGCAATTTGGATATTGAACGAAAATGGCACCCCACAAACCCTGTAAAAGTGAATCTCACCAGGATTCATCAGATGAAGATATGATAATTTATAATGAGAATGAATTCGATCTACATAATTTTCTAGTAAAAAATATTGAATATTCCAACACAACACCTACAAGAGATTAAAACAGCCGAAGTAATTGTTTTATATTTTACTTTCTAAACTTTTGAAAGAATATAACTTTTTAACTACTTATAAGCAATTTTTATATCTGTTAAATGCTTTAATTCAATTGTTTTGATTTTTCCTTGATATGTTTTGACCTTATATGACTTGGTGCGGTATTTCCCCACCAGAATTTATATGCTTTTATCTTATAAAAAATTGAATTTTCATATTTAAATTGATGTTACTGAAACCAATGCCGGTTTATCCATTGGGCGCTTGGAGCGGGTGACCAGGTGCCCAGATAAGCTGGACTTCACCTGATTTTCCGTTTATCAATTTCGATCCTTTCGTGCAGTGGTATCCACCCCAAATGACCTTGCGGGCCACTTCGGAATCTCGCGAGCCGCACGTAAAAACATGTACCTTTATATTAGATTTGGAAAAAAAAAAAAATTATTGGAGTGAAAATTTAAAACAGAATGGGGATTATTATTGTTTTCATTATTTTTCATGTATACAGACATAGATAATATAATAATGCAACGATTAATGTTTAAATTATTACAGTTGCCATTTTCTTTAAAATTACGGTGTTCCTTTTGAATTGATCTTTCGTTACTCATTGATGAAATTTGATTGTGCTGTCATTCGCAAACGATTAAGTGTATATTGTCCTTTATCTTTACAGTCCTGAATATTTTTTAAACCTTAAAAAACACATCTCTGACTGCCTTTTGCTTTAGGGGCCCTCCAAATAGAAAAGGAGAAGAAACACAGAGAATCATGTACCATCCATAGTAAAGGATGTGCATAATGCAATTCGGAATTTATTAGAAACGTAATTTATTATAGAAAAATTAAATGTAATTGTTTGATAAAATATAAATCTATTTTAATCTAAAGGACGTTTCTATTATCAAAAAGGATTTATTTTAAAACAGGAACAGGTAAATATATTGTAGATTTATATAGTTATAAATTTCAAAATGAAAAAAACTTTAAAAACCTTATTTTTAAAGAGTCGGCGAGCCAAATGGGGCCCGCGTGTTAGACACCTCTGCTTTAGTGCAAAGATGGTCTTTCGATCATCTGTGCCCAGGGCCCGAAATGAGCTTAAGTGGCACTGAATGAGACCATATTCTTGTGAATATTTTTAAGATAGGTTTTTAATTTTTTTAACAAATGTTTGGCGCAGTATAGCCAAAACTGGTTCTTGAACCAAAAAAACCAACATTTCCTCACTCCTTAATTGTCTCACTCAGATGACAAATTACTTAGAGAAATTTCTGGAAAAATTCTTGAATTATTTCCCAGGAAGAGATGGCAAGGGGAGGGCTTGCAAAATCAAGACAGGTTCATCAAAAATTAAAACGTCCAGTACAATTTAGAACTTCATAAATGGAAGTTAAAATTTTGCTAATCATTGTAAATATCCAAATTCTCATATACTAATATTCTTGAATAACTTAATTGCTAATAATGTTATTTTGAATGCTGATTAATGTAAAAAAATTTATTTGAAAGTATCTGTTTTATAATGTGTGTTTTTTTTTAGATTTCCAAATGAAGTTTAGTATTTTATTCCTAAATGTTGCTGCAGCTAGAATTCTTGAATATTTTAAATTTTCTCAATGTGTGTATTGTTATAGGAAAGTTTCTAAAGTTCTTAACCTATTTTATTATTAGTTATGTGTTACTTGCTTTTATTCTTGCTTACTTCAAGTTACTTACAAACAAATTAGAAAATATGTAACATAATACTTTCCTTAAGGATGTTTAAATTTTATATTATGAAACATATAAGGGGTGACTCAATGTAATAAAAGGACACACAGGAAAAGGGGGTTTTAATTAAGTCCACTAGTTAAGTATAAAACATATGCTTATAAAACAAAACAAATTTATACTTACATAACTAGAGGACAAAACATTTAGATCAGAATTAAAAGCATCGGAGCACATGCTCTAACGTCCTTACGGTACTGAAGCTTGGCCATCACTAAATATTGTTCAATCCGCCAGAGGGCGTGAAAGTCTGCTGTTAATATGGGAGGAGTCTAAGCAAAGGGTAGATACAATACTCTTTTTCTTTAAATTTCAGACTATTTTCTTTTTTGAGTGTATTTCTTAAGTGTATTGAAAAATTTGTGTGTGTGTGTTAGAATCGATTATATAATAATCATGATTGTCTTTACCTTTAATAAGTTGGACTTTGTGTTTTAATAATAAATATAAATAATGGACTATATAATCTGTTTGGAAATAAAAATTTAATCAAGTCATAAAAGAAAGATAATTATATAAAATTGAAATTTTTATACTGTATACTTATTGAAATTTTAAAAAAATTGAATTCAAAGTTGCCTAAAATGAGAATTTAATTATGAACTAATAGAGAACAATGTTAACATAATATATGCACTTATATAGAAAAAAATATCTTTCAACAAAAGGTAATTCTTGTGATCAAAAACATTCGTATTAACTTACATTTTATGCCCACTGGCTTCAAAAAACAAATATCTTTTACAAACAAAAAAATTAATTCAAAATCAAAGTTGACTACAAAAATGGGGATTAAATTATGAACTTGTAATTGATAAAAATGTTAACATAATATGTACACAAAATAAATATTGAAATGACTCAATTATGATCAAGGCCATGGCATTGATGGGGAAAAACACAGGGTCTGTGCCAAATGCAGATGAAATGTACAGAGAATCTTGCCTGGCCTTGAAATATTTACAATATTTTAAAACAAAAGAACTTAATACATAAAAATGTACTATTACAGTGGACATTACATATAAATTGGCAATGACATCTTAATTACAAACATATAAAACACTGTGTAATTCAAATAGATACAATATACAAAAATTAATTTTTTAAAATTTCTGGTAAAATGTGTATGGAAAAATCAACCAATAAGTGGTTTTTGCAAATTCCAGTAATTTTCATCAAATTCTATTATCTGACAATGGAAATCTTTGTCAGTAGATGCTACCATATTTTCCTGTATATAATCCGCAAAGCCCTTTTTAGAGTAAAAAGAAAATGTTGTATAATCCGCATGCCGTATAACCTGTGACAGTTTTTATGCCGAATAATCCAAAATATAAACTGCCTATAATGAGTGTTACAAAAAATAAAAAATATACAATATAATTAAAAATAGAAGTAAAAAATTGTACATAAAACAAAATTTATCATGAAACATCTATTTAAATATGTATGATAATATTTTTTACAATAATCTCAATAAAACAAAAAAAAATTCTTGGCTACTGTCATCCATGTTTTCAGTTGTTAAACAAAACATTGCACGTAGAAAAAATCTTTTTTTTTTAATTTAGAAAGTTAACAGCAAAAAAATTAAGATCCATTCCCCCCTCCCTTTACACCCATATACACTTACAAAATAAAAATATTACCTTGAATGATGATTAAATTTATTAACAATAATTAAAAAAAACCCTTCAAAATCTGATTCATTGGATTCAGAAATGAATAAATTCATTAATTTTTTGCTTAATTTGCTTGCAAAATATCAAGAAGTTATCAGATTTTTTCCTCCAGTCATCAGGTAATTTCTGTCTGACCCTTGAACTAAATTGTTTCTCTTCATAAACCGGTAACACCACATGGGCCCACCAGAGAAGTTAACAATATTCATATCCCGTACAATAAGAGTTGAGCTTTCATTCTGATGTTAACTGTAAAGACTGCTTTCCCATTGTCTTTCTCTTTTAAAATCCATTTATTTATTTCTTCTTCTAATTTTGGCCAGTGAGGTTTTCCATCACAATCAGCCCTTTTACATTGATCACAATTTTCAAAGTTATTCTTTTTTTCTCTCCATAAACGAATATTCGATTCGTCAATGTTGAAAACCTTGCAGCTTCCCGATTTCCGACTTCGATAGCCTTCTCTATAGCTTTTAACTTGAAGTCTGCAGTGTAGTTTGCATGCTTTTGCTTCAACATGACATACTTTCAAAGGACAAAACAGCTCTAGTCAAGAGAAAGTTGGAAATGACGCCAGCGACTAGTAACTGTAACATCCTTCCGAGGAACCGAATTCGTTTTTAAACGTAATTGGACAAAAACTAGTTATGGCTGAAATACATTAGTCGAGTTATGAAAGCGCCATCTATTATTTATTTTATAAACATAAAACGATACTTCTTTCAAAACTTTATTGTTAGCTTTTTTCATGGAGAATGTTTTTTCTCAGATAATCCATAGTGTTGTATAATGCACGCAGCGAAATTTGAAACTTTTTAAACACATAATCCGTAGATTATATACAGGAAAATATGGTACTTAATTTCCCTGCATCCATTATTTCTCGAATTTGATCAAAATATGCAGGGTTTCCCCAAGTACCGTGTACATACATGGAGGGGAAGTAAAGAACATCTTGAGAAGCCATAATTATATAGGAAAGCATGGGTGGAAACGTAACCCTAGTGAGATAAAGAGACACAAAGACAGTAAAGCCACAATACAGAATGTAGTGTAAAGCACGGTATGGATTGGCAGACATGTTCAAAAATACAGGGCATTTCACTGATCGTATTAGCAGCGATGGATATTCGTGCCACCAGATCCATTTCAGAATTGACGGGCATGTCATCAATTGTGGCACTGAAAGATCTTTGTTCCGCCAGGTTCTGATGCACTTGAGCAAACCTTTAATGATTCGGTTGCTGCCTCGTTGGATATCTTTCCCCATACAGCCGAACAGCAAGACATCCATCGCACACTGTCTGTATCTGAAATGAGGAAACCACATGTGCCGACCTTGCGAGCTCACGTACAGTGCCACGTATTGATTTCCGTCCATACTTTCCTTTGTATTTATGGTTCCTAATGATATTCTCTACCTCCCTTCCAAGTTTGAACACGCCATTTGGGGACACCCTGTATATGATTTCTTTTCAAATTCAGACTATCATCCTAAAAGAAATTTTTCCTTGGAATTTTTTTGCTCTACTACTAGCTCTTTTCCTCTAATTGGGCATATTATTTCCAGAAGAGCTGTTTTTCAAGAATCACACATAACAAGCCTACCTGGAGTTGTCCCAAGATAGATATTTTTATCCACAAAAAGACCACACAGCAAGAGCATTCCATTAACATGTTTGTCTGAGAGATAAATCAAGATACAGTTTCTTGATCCCTCCCCCTCTCCAGTCAATGGCGGCATTTAAAAATTATAGCCAAAGATTTGATCCACCAAATCTTTTTTTTCAGTTTTGCAATGCAAAAACTTTCTAAAAAGTGAAGAAGTTACTCTTTCCTTTCTTTGGTGCATTCACATTGCATTGGATGCTTAGTCTCTTTGTAGACAATTCAATACTCTGGATTGTTTCATGTGATAATGAACAATCCAGTAACATCGGATATAAGGGATCAGCAGAGAGAGCCCTGATTTTTTTTTTAAATCTGAGAATTTTCTCCTAAGAAGTTCTATCTGGTTGGGTGGATGATGTTCCTTCTGATGCTCTGTTCACAGGCAGATGTGTTTCTTCATCATCTGTTAGATCTTCTAGATATGGTGCATCACAGGAGAATGTTTCTGAAATAATAGTAAATTAAATGAATTGATAAAGTATTACTTCAATAAAAATGTAATATAATATTAGGTCAAAAGTAACATGAAATAGATTATAAAAACAAGAATTGATTTAACACTCAAATAAGTATCATTGTGCTCACACTCTTGGCAATGGCAAAATTAACTTTTATGCATAAAAAGGCACTTGGGTGTTACCCGACGGTAAAATTACTGATATTTGTCAAACATTTTGCCCTCGACAATCTCTCATGGTATTCAAAAGTAACAACTAATACATTATTTTGTTCCTAAAATCATATTGTTTGCCAAAATTAAGTAATTAGTTCACAGATGATAAAAATTGGGATATTTCAAAATAAGATCCAATGCAAAAATAATTGTACAGAAAATGTGTGTTTTTATGAATATTATATGAAAATAAATTTATTTTTATTATTTATACATTTACCTTAATAGCTTCTAAGAAAGTTTTATATGCTTCTTCAGAAGGCAATTTTGATTTTTTAAAGACCTTCTTTTGGCATTTTCTTTTCTTTTTAAAATTCATTGCATAAACTGGTACTGATCAACCTGTAAGAAACATTGCAATAAATAATTTTACTTTATATCTAAAATATACTCAATTACCAATTCATAGAAACTTAAGATGGTTTTTAAATCTATGTTCGTAAAATTTCAAATGAAATGATATCATTTCTCCATTTATCACACATAGACAAAGAGGTATAGGGAAAAAACTTATTTTTCACAAAAGCTTGCTTCTGCAGAAGGAATTTCTTAATCTTGAGTTATAAACAATGTTTTTAATGTGTGCGAATTTATTAAGTATTTAAAAATTAAAATTTATATACACCTTTTTTAAAATGCAATGCCTAGTTAAAACTAAATTCAATTTCATGAAGCTTACTTTCTAGCTAGTTTTATTCCACACACAAGGTACAGTTGTTGGTGCAGGGCTCTCCTTATTTGCCCTTTCAACAGCAAACAATAATGCTGCAACATGAGAACAAACTTTTCCTAATCTGAAAGAATGCTAATTTTAAATATAATACACAAATGCAAATAAGTTGAATTCGACAATTTTAAAGAACAGCAAGAGTTTAAATGCCTTGTAATAAGAAAAGTCTGGTTATTTTAAAAATATACAGCTATTCAGTCTCTCAGGATGATTAAAAAAATGAATCTCATAAATTATATTAAAATTCCTACTGTATAGATTCAAGAATAAAGATAAGTCATGCTATCCTTTACTTTTATTAATTAAAAAAAATAATGCATACCCAGCCATGCATGTACAGTGCCCACTATGAACCATACCATTGCAGGAAGTTGAAATCCAGCATTTATGGTATTCATGACTAGATTGTACATTACAAAGTCAGAATACAAATGTTTAGACCATTGTTCCTATATATTGAAATAGGGCTTACTTTCCCACTCAATACATAAGTAAGTGCATCTAAACCTTGTAATTCTTCATTTCTTCCCTTGTGTATGTGCCTTCCTCTTCTACAAGGTACATGTAAATGTCTCCGAAAGCTATTGGAGGCCACAGCTTCTTATTAAATACAAATACATGCTCTGTTGTTCTTTCATCAAATGGATCAGGAAGTTTGTTCCCATTGCATGATAATTTTTCATCATATCGAATCTTTGACGCTGCATCCAACTCCATGTAATAACCACTTGACATGATCTACAAATCACATAAATTAAGAAATCAACACATGTAATACTGTTCTTTTTCTAAACATGATATAATTTACAAAAATACAATACATATTATGTATTCAATGTACTGATTAAATAACTATAACAAAGTATTGTTAATCTTTATCGGCATAAAATTTTAAAAAAACAGAAATAATAAGAAAATTTCAAATATTATTTCTTATAAATACAAGAAAGAATTTAGATTTAATGTAGACAGCTATTTGGACTGAAAGCAAATAAAATACATTCTGACATAATAAAAATAGAATACACATTTACACACACTCATGTAATGCACTATAAATGCATCAGTATTACACAATGTATTTTACAATTAATTTAACAATACTAAGTTAAGAACAAGTTTAATAATTACCACTAACCCCATGGGCTTGTCATGTATAAAATTATATACAAATATTAACACTTATCTTGATAATTTGTGTGTACGGTTTATAATTAATCTCTTTTACTGCCATTAAAAGTTACGCAATTCACTCCTTAAAGCCACCATTTTCCACATGGCATGCATATGTGATGTATTGGGAAGGGGGAGAAGAAAAGGAATATAAATAAACAAATCCTCTGAAATAAGTAAATCCTTCGTAAATACTCTCAAAGTCCTTTTATTGCATTCCAAAACCTTTGGAATAATTTCATGGATAGTAGTGCACAGAAAAGATCATATTTCATACAAATGTATGTATAAGTCTTGGGCAATTAACACTTTGGCTGACAGAGACGTTTATATACGAAGGTGGCACTTAAGAGGTTCAAGTCTTATTGTTGTTGTTATATGGAGGGGGAGGGGGCAGGATGAAAATTATGATTTAGTATTGGGTCTCAAATATTGAAAGTTTGAGAAGCATTAGAGTAAAAATAAAAATATATAAATACTCAAAAGTATATCCACTTTCCACAACAACAAAGCTAGTAGGATGGAATAAGTACATACAAATCAGAAATTAAATACTCTAATTAATCTTAGATTAGACAAAAATTAAAATATAAATAACAAGAAGTATATTACACATATTTATAATTACATATTTCACATAGTTAAATTTAATACAATAACTGTAATAAATGTTTGATACGTAGAAACTATTGGCTGCAAGTATGTGAAGTATCTTAATGAATATAAAATTTACCAAGCACAAATAATTAAAAATTTGAAGTATTTGTAAATACTTTTGTTTGATAATTTAGAAAGAAACAAAAAAAAAATTCAAATACACCAACACAATTATGATAAAGCAAATAATACATGATAAAACAAATCCGATATGGCACACACAAGCTAATACTATGTAACTGCTTAGAACTTATTATATTTCTTAAATATTCCATTAGTTGCCAAGAAACGCGATAAGCAAGCAATTATATTAACCTTTGCCCTGAGCTAAAAAATTAACAAGGTATTTTTTAAAAGAAACAGAAATAAACAATACAAAATCCTGAATCTGAAATCTACAGATCATCTTCTATCCATATAGTTCAAAAAATTTCAAAAACTTGCATTAGAAGTTTGAAAACTCAGTTGAACTTCTTCGATGTTTTCCATAGATTAACATTACACCAGAAATAGAATTGGAAGTCATTCGGTTTCAGCTCATTGTTGTTGTACAAAGTAGAACTAATCCATGCGCCAATTTGTTATCGCTTTGAAGTTGTTTCATCTCGCTCAATGGTTAACAGCGTTAATCAATAAGGACATAGCAATTGCTCTTGATGGGACATGGCGAAAAAGAGGGCACACTTCAAAGAATGGTTTTGTACCGGCAACTTCTCTTGATAACGGAAAAGCTATTGATTTTGAGTGCCTATATATCAAAATATTGTTTTGAAAGTAAAAATAAGAACAAAACCTTTAATAATTGTCAGGTAAACAAACAATAATGGATTTAGTGCGGAACGAAGAGTGAAGGAGCATTAATAATTTTCAACCGCTCTTTACCAAATTACAATGTTCAGTACCTTGAAGATGGACATTCAAAGGGGTTCCTAAAGGTTCAAGAATCAAAACAAATATGGTGATGTTCCTATTGAAAAAATAAGAGACCATAGGCCATGTCCAAAAAAGGGGATGAGAGCCCTAAAGAACAGTTTAAAATCTACCAAGCTGTCAGACAATAAACCAATTTTTGAACGAGGAAGGCTGATGGATGCAGAAATTCTTTAACTGCAAAAATACCATGTCTTTGCCATAAGAATAACTGTTGGGAAATCTGGGGCAGATATATCCAAACTATCGGGGCAATATATTTCTATAAACTGTTGACAAATAAAAATCTACACAATGGTGTGTGCCCTATGGGAAAAGAAAGTTGGTGTGGGTAAAACAAAAGCCTTGCATATGAAGAAAAGTTCACCCACAAACATTCCTTTCCAGAAGCAGTTTTTTTTTAAATTAAAAAATATTTAGAGACTAAACTGCAAATGAACTTTTATTAAAATGTTTGCATGGTCAAACCCAGAACCCCAACAAAAGCTTCAATAATTGCATGTGGAATCTTGTGCCGAAAAACACATTTGTGAACAAAAAAAAACTTTTGCAAATGGATGTTACGGATGCAGTAATATCTTCCAATGAAGGTGCATACACAAGAACAGAAGTATTAAAAGCACTAAAAATAAACCCAAGAATCAACTCTAGTGAATGCCTTCAAAAAAATTGACTACATTAGAATTCATGAAGCCGAGATGACCATTCAAAAGCCAGGACAATTAAAGGACAAATTAAAAAGGAAGCAGGATGCTTTAGAAGAGTCAATGCAAAATGAGTGCAGTGCTGGAATGTTCTAAAATCAAATTTTAGAAGGTGTAGCATTTTATTCAGTTTTTAGATACATATGCAGAAAAATATATCCATATTTTAATGAAATTTGATATGAGTTTTTTGTATAATGGTAATGCATTTGATGCTATTAATTTCATTCATGAAATGTTAGTGTTTTTATTTTTACTGTTAAATTTTTGAAAAAAAAAAAATTGCCATTTTTATCAAAATTTCAAAAGTCAATTTAAAAAAAAAAAAAATTCTAAGCAGGGAAATATAAAATAAAATGTTGCATTTAAATTAAGGTACAATTTAAAATATTTCATATATTTAATAATTTTATGTTATAAAACTATATTAAGAAAAGTACATAGATTGTATGACACAAATTTTTTATTTAAGGAGTCCTTTTGTTTTTGAAAATGTTCCTTTGTTTTGTTAATGTTCTTTTGGAAAGCTAAATTTTGTTTGTTTTGCACCATCGAGAACGTTCCGATTCCCTTAATCCTACATATTAGTACAATGCATGTGTTATTGTTTACAACTTCACAATGTGCTCTCTTTTCAATGAATGGGCTAAATTCATATGACGTCACAACAAGTATAATGACAGACACCTGTTTCCCGTCTGACTGAAACCCAGCTATCTTCCACTTTGTTATTTTTACTTCATGAAAATATATTTACATTCTGCATCACCATGTTGCAAACTGTATGGTATGCAATACACCCATTTGTTCTTTGCAAGCATTGTTTGTGGTGTTGAATTTGTTTCTTTTTTTTTCTGCTAATTATGAAAAAATAGGTTGATTTAATGGCTATTTTATAATATTTTAAAGTTTCCTTTTAGCTGTTCTTGAAAACATATTTCAGAATATTTATTAGATAGATATGCCATCCAGCCAGAGTATGGTGGATATGACCCTCAGCTTGTAACCGAGTAAGTTCGGGTTCAAATCCCGAATGAGGCATGGTTGTATCTTTGGGAAGTCGGACTTTGCTTGCAATGGATTCCTGTTTCGAATGGAAAGCAGTGCATCCCTTCTGTTATATGCTAGATCATGTGAGTAATAAATGTTTATATTCTTCTGTTTGTATTGTATGCTTCTGTTCTTCCACTCATATTTTATACCTATCCCAGGATAAAAACACACGATAACAACAATTAGATGGATATCTAGGTTTTTAATGTGTTATTTATTATATTTTAAAATTTGTATTGTAACATTTGTTTGGTTTATACTTGATAAATTTTTATTTAGCTTTGGATGAATATTTTATGGAACAATATTTTTAAATTATTTATTATTTTTTCATATTTGAAATGCTACTAAGTAGAGATATCATCTGAAAAATTATTCAACATCTTAGGAATTTTTATAGATCAGTTATTTTAAGAACTCAAATACAATAACATCTTTCCAACTTTATATATCCGTATTACGCAAATTAGGTTTGAAGACTGGGCTCAGGCACGCTGTGGAAGGTGCATAAAGCACAAAAAATTGAAGGGTGATAAAAGAGAAAAAATTAAAATTAAAGCGAATGTGTCACTGCCTAGAGCAAGAAGACGTGACAAAACAGGCCAAATACTTAGCTTAAATCTACTCCAAAGCCATTGATGAAGAACAGTTTGGGTGAGAGTGTCAACATATTGAAAAAATGTTTATGAAGGTCGAAAAAACAACTACTAGAGGAATCTCTTTCAACTACCAGAAAGCTAGTTGGAAAGTACCTTCCCAAATTTAGAAGTCGTGATGAGAATTTACTTGACTCTTCCTAAGATAAACTGTACAGTAGAGAGTAACTTTTCTGCTCTTAAGAGAGAACAAAAAGCTGAAATGAGATCTACTGTGGAAAATGAAAAGCTTAACCATTTGTTGTCACTATGCACTCAAAAATGATATTGCAATGACCAAAGCTGGAAGAAAATGTTTCTTGTACCAGTACAATGACAGTGGCTCAACAAAGAATAATGATGTCTAAAAGTAAAAGATAGTAATGCGATAACAATGAAAAATATGGTAATTAACAAGTTGAAAACCGTTCATACAATAATGTATATTCCATACTGTAACCAAAAATGCGCAATTTCATTAATTTTTACTGTACTAATTAAAAAAGGATGGTTAGAGGTCCATGAAGCCATAAGAAATGTACAAGAATGGCCAAACCATGCCACTATACTTTCCTTACAGCTGCCACTCGGGGACACGGTCGTTCCATAGGTGGTGCACAAAGGAAAGACTTTCCAAAAAGCAAAACAAACAATATAAAAAAAAAAATTTTAAGTCGATTCCTACTAAGAAACAGCAAATTTTTTTTTTTTATTTTACAGTTATTTTTTATCAAATAATTACAATTGATATAAATATAGGGGTTTTTTAGAGGTATAGAACTTTAAACTGCAATAAAACAACGATGCATTATTCGATTGACATGAATTTTTTTTATTCGAAAGATAATCTTGTGGCATTACATTTTAAATATGACTTCTGGCATAGGACTGCCACGGCTGGCTCGGATGTAGTCCAATCTGGACGTCCAATTTTCGATGACTTTTCCAAAATTTGTGGCCGTATATCGGCAATAACACGGCGAATGTTGTCTTCCAAATGGTCAAGCGTTTGTGGCTTATCCGCATAGACCAATGACTTTACATAGACCCACAGAAAATAGTCTAGCGGTGTTAAATCACAAGATTTTGGAGGCCAATTCACAGGTCCAAAACGGGAAATTAGGCGGTCATCAAACGTGTCTTTCAATAAATCGATTGTGGCACGAGCTGTGTGACATGTTACGCCGTCTTGTTGGAACCACAGCTCCTGGACATCATGATTGTTCAATTCAGGAATGAAAAAGTTAGCAATCATGGTTCTATACCGATCACCATTGACTGTAACGTTGTGGCCTTCATCGTTTTTGAAAAGTACGGACCAATGATTCCACCAGCCCATAAAAGTGCACCAAACAGTCAATTTTTCTGGACGTAACGGTGTTTCGACATACACTTGTGGATTAGCTTCACTCCAAATGCGGCAGTTTTGTTTGTTGACGTAGCCATTCAACCAGAAGTGCGCTTCATCGCTAAACAAAATTCGCTTATGAAAATCGACCATTATTTTCGAAATAAAATTGCACAATTTGAAAACGTTGTTCAAGCGTGAGTCTATTCATGATGAATTGCCAAACCAAACTGAGAATAAATCACTTGACAGCTGTTAAATCGGTCGCCATCTTGGAAAGTAATGCCAACTTAAACTTCTATACCTGAAAAAAAAAAACACTCTGTATGTATATACATATGACAGAATCCCAATATTAAGTGGTAATTAATTTCTATTAATTATCATTAAAGTATTGTACATTCTCATCCAAAACAATTGTGTATATAAAATTTCAGTTCAACTGAATGCTTTTAAATGAGAGGGAAAAAGAACAACCATTTTTAGTGACTCAAGTCACTAAAAAATGAAGCCAACCTTACTGTATCTGTAATTCTGTAAGTAATTAGTTTCAATCAATTTTAATTAATTATAACTAAATTATCGTATTGTCAACCAAACAATAGAGTATATAAAATTTCAGCTCAATTGAGCGCTTTCAATGTGAGAAAAGAACCTTTAAAGTTTTGACCCAAGTCACTAAAAGTGAAGCCAACATGACTCTGTATCAGTAATTTCTTTAAATAATTAGTTTCAGTCAATTAAGTATAATTAAATTATAGTATTGTCACCCCAAACAATCATGTATAGAAAATTTTAGCTGAAATGAGTGTTTTAAAATGTGAGAAAAAAATTTTTTAAAGTATTGACACAAGTCGCTAAAAATGATGTTAACATGGTTGTATTTGTAATTCCGTGAGTAATTAGTTTTAATCAATTATTTTTTATTAATTACTAGCTCTACCCTGCCACACATTGCTGTGGCTCAGTCTGGTAAATGGAAAGGAAAAGAGCTTGTCCATTAAGCTAATTGTGAATCTTATATTGGGCATAATTTTCTTAATAGATAAGTCTGGTTTCATTACAGAGATGGGTGGCCTGAGAACTTTAAAAATTTAAGTTTCGAAACATGAAAAAACTGGGTGATTTTAATCAGATAATGAAATGCATTACAAAGCACAAAAATATATAAGAAATAATCATAAACAAAAATCAAATGAAAATCCCAAAAATATATAAGAAATAATCATAAACCAAAAATAAATGCAAATCACAAACATATATAAGAAACAAACATTAGCAAAATTTAATTAAATTCCAACCAGAAAAATAAATAAGAAATAATCATAATAATAAATTAAATGTAAAAATATGTAAATAGGTTCATACAGTTCATAAAATAGTAATAAACATAGAGAAAAGATCAACAGCCCAAACTGACAAAAATTCATTAATATCTTAAACAGTTAAAATATATACAAATTGGAAATGGTTCTACCCTGGAGTCCTTGAATGCAAAGGGTTAATTTTACAATGCTTCTGGGTAGACAACATTCTTTTTTTTTCCATTTTCAGAGTACATGTATAGATTCTGGTTTGCCTTCTCTAGAACATGCAGCATAAAATTATCCAAGAGAGAAGTAATCTGTCTCTAAATCTAAACCACACAATTCTAAAGATGGCTCCTGAACTTTATTGATAGTGATTGCAAACGTCAATCAAAATGGGAATTGCAATGCTTAAACTGAAATGGCATATCTGTTGGTATAAAAATGCAAAGACTAAGGGCATTTTCACCATTGAAGGTCCTGTCAAAATTGTTGCCTGTATGATGTTGCTCATTAATTTTTTACTGCTAGTTGCGTACCACTACACAGCTTTGGCTGGTTGATATTTCGCAGCATGGTAATTGATTGGCACACTAAATTTCAACTGCAGCATGTGGGGTGGCATTCTTTCAAAACATTTAAAGATTCAATCCGACAATGAAATGCATTGGCAAATCACAATATATAATAAATAATCATAAACAAAAAATAAATGCAAAAATTATAAAAATATATAATAAATAATCCTCAACCAAAATAAGTGCATATATATATATCATAAAAATAATAAAAAATAATCATAAGCAAAAATTATATAAATGCTTGATGAAATAATTGACGACATTTTAAAAATATGATTATCTTCGTTTTCTCGAACCATTAATCAATGTGAATAATAGTTCATTGCACTGCATGGCTTGTTTGCTTTTCTCCATTGACTGAATTTACCATTTAACGTTGAAATTATATCCATCAGCACCATCCCAAAATGATTGGATTATTGCAAGGTATCTTAGCAACTATGAATTTCTGCAACTTTTGTCAATTGTTCATTTCTCCGATGAAGAACAAAATCTCTAGATTGAAATTGATTGCCAACTATAATAATTTTTCACTTCATCTACAGTTGGAGCATTAAATCTTCGTACATGTTCTCCAGCAGGTATTCTGTCAGCATGAATAACAATCTTTGTGCATAAAGGATGGCATCATGTCAATTGCTGTATTGAACAAATACACTTTAAGGTGTTTTTTTCGTGAAGAAGCTCTTGCAACTGAGAAACAATGCACCTTTTTACGCCAGTAAAAATTTCGCAATGGGCATCTAATTCATCCCTTGTCATCACCAATAAAATACATTTGTAAAAATTTATGTAGACCATTTGGGAACAGAAGCAATGAGCCAACTTTATGGTAAATTTGTCTTTTCACTTTGAAAGCTGGCATGAAATATGTTGTAATAATTTCTGCTCCAAACGATACCATTTGGAAATATGAATTATACTTCCTGATATTAGAAAGAAAATGCTTCGATTCTGCAGTATATCCAGCAAGCAAAATTTTAATGCCTCTGGTGGTTCTCTAAGTTGAGGGCAGTTTAATTTTTCTAGCAGTACAACAAGTTCCTTTTGTTTCTCCATTAAATTTCAAATCCTTGTAATAAGGACACACAACCATCATTGTGCAAATAAGAGCATGCCGGCTCAAACTATAATCCTCAGCTGGGTTGTATCGGAATGCAAGGCTATTGTAAGCATGTCGCTGCTTGGCACAAGTGTTTGACGCTGATATGCTGTTCCTTGTTGACGTCTTTCAGCCATTTGTGTTCTCTTTGTTCAGAATGGAGCACATCCGATGTTGCAGAATGTGACTGTCATACTCACAAACGTGCATCCTCAAGTCTAGCTGCATGTTGCTCCGCTGCTTCCTCAGCACCTATTTGAGCCATTCTTTGTCCACTTTGTCTGTATCTGCCTATTCTTCCTCAGTTTGATAAGCAATTACTTGTTGCACTGATTTTGCTTTATGAGTATTACCACCTAAATTTGACTGCACTTAAAAAGAAGGTTCAGACTAAAACATATAAAATTTCAAAACATTAAGAAAAAGGGAAAAAAAAACGGAACACAAAAAGGGGAAAATATATAAAAATACTAACAAAATATTTAACTTCAAACATAATTCAACCAAAAAGCTAAATTCTGACGCAATGGGAAACAGAATATCCCATTCCACTTGAACAAACTGCTCCAAAGATGTCAATTTCACTATGTAGTTTGAATACAAATGAAAATTAATTGACAGAACTGAATTCTCACCAATCGCACTGAGAAATAAGAAAACAATTAAAAATCTAAATGAAGAACAATGAAAAATTAACTATACTCACACAGAATCAACACATTATAAAAGACACATCTCAATAGCAATACAATGTATCAAAATAATTAAGGTGACTGCCTACATTCAAAATGTAACAGACACCTGGAAGTATCATTAATGACGCAAGTAACAAAACACTACCAAATGAAACTTGTGCATCGTTTACAATCATATATTGACTGTGCCAGCTCACCTTTATCTCAAACAGTTAGAGAAGGAATATAAATCACACATGGTTAAAGGTGGTCACACATAGTTGCACTGAATACACAAGGAAAATTCAAATATGAACATGGATTACACATCATAAATCTTCGACAAAGCGTTGAAAATAATTGAAGATTTTTACAATTTCCAATCGTTAACAACAAAGTACAGGGCGTATCTTTAAAATTGAGTGGCTTAGATCAAGACATTGATTTCTTCTCCCATGGACAATTATGTGTAGTGTTCTAGAGTAGGCAGACTAAACAATCATTTCTGTATCTGCACAGATTGATTGAATATTAACTCTCTCTCTCTCTCGCACTGTTCAGCTACACGAGGGCTTTGGCGACGGACCACGTGATTTTGAACCATGGTCAAGTGACGTGGAGGATATCTGAGCTGGCACCCCCTCTCCTAACTACCACATCACACCAACGGGATGACGTTTCAGCTCTCGACAGATTTAACGTGCATCGCTGCCCTACACTGAGTCTTTTAGTGGTACTCAGGCTCGAACTCGTGACAAGGCAAGCCACGATCCGATACCTATACCACTCGGCTACCGCGGCCATCCTGTATCTGCACAGACAATGGCGCAACACAAAATATTGACTACCCAGAAGCATTGTAAAATTAACCTTTTGCCCTCACAGACTCCAGAGCAGAACCATTTCATCAAATTTGGGAATATTTTATTTGTATAAGATAGCTTTTTTAATTCAAATTAACACAGTAGTTTTTTCTTCTGTTTAAGTCTGCTCCTCATTTATGTTTTTGACTATTTTATGAACTTATTTATTTATTCTTGAAATTATTTGTTACTCACATATTATTGAAACCAATTGGCGTCATTATATGAAAAGAAGCACCTGGTTGCTGGCTAACTTGTTGAGTTATAATACAGTTGGCGATTGTTACAATAATACACAAGTACCCTTTCTTTTTATTTGTTTGAATTCTTGTATTATGATTTACAACACAACCCTTTGTGGCCTACTTTGTGCTGCATCTGTCTTTTAACCTGACTGAGCCACAACAACGTGTGGTACAGCTAGTTATAAAATAAAATCTTAAAGAGATCAAAAATAAAATAAGGCTCAATATTTTGATTAAAATCAATACAAACAGTTCCGTACAAACACAAAAATATATATTGGAAAATCTTTATTTCGTATTTCAGAGACACCAAACAAAATTTAAAAACTGTCAAAAACATAATTTTCGCCAAATTAAGACATCGCGAAGTGCAAAAGAATATTTTGGCGACGTCCTTTCATTTGCGATACATGATCGGCAAAAAAAAAAAAAAAACGTAAGTACTAAAATGTAAAAAAAAACAACTATGTATTGAATGAAAAAGAATTACTAGAGAGAAAGATAAAATAGGCGATACTAACATTCATATGAATTCTATACTATCTAAAGCAGATAACGAAAACAGAAATACAATACTAACGTTAATTGCAATAAGAAGAACTGAACTGCCATTATCAGTGCGAAGTTTTGATTTGTGTATAAAAAATAAGTTTAATCTTCGCTTAATAATGAAACGAATAAATTCTGCGTGAAATTACTGAAAAAGTTGTAATTTATAAGCAAAATCAAACAAATATTCCGCGATAATGCTATCCGAATGTTGCCAAAACTACAAAACAAAATTTTAATTGTTGAAAGAATAATTATTACAAAAATGATTTAATCAAAAAATAATCCTAATTACATATCAAAGAACAGAAAAATTGGATAAATATGCCGACTGGTAAACATAACTGTTGTAAAAATATGTAATAATCTTAAAAAATTGTATGTAAAGTCAGGGCCGGATCTACGTATACTAAATGGGCTGCAGCCCAGGGGCCCCCATTCCTCGTTGAAGATAACAAACAGAAAAAGATGCTTACACTCAAAATAGTAATAAATAATAAACCAGTAAAAAAAAACAAATCAAATAAAGTACCCGAAATAGCATATCACACAAATTTATTTTCATTTATTTCAACAGCAAGAACAGTTTACTTCTGTTCTTCCACCTTACCATCGAATACGCGGAAATTAATAATTAATAGACAGAGGCTCTTTTATAGAGCGGCGCCGACGAGCATCGAGCGTTTATACCAGAGCCAAAGTGGCTGTATGGATCCCCAGGGGGCGACGATGACTTACAAGGGGGTCTATGACAGTGAAAAAATATTGCGGGTCCATAAAGGGTAAATATGGGTCTACGACAGCATCTTTTGGATTTTTTTTTTTTTTTTTTGTTTACATGGACATTGAAATATTTCTGGTTTTATGTGTTTACACCTTTTTGCAACTTTCTCCCATTCCTACAGTGGGGTCACAACGGACATTCTAGCGCCCACAGGATGTAGGTGTCATATTACTAAAAAGGGACGGGGAGCTTTTTCGGAAGATAGAGATCCACACAGTAGATGTTTCATTTTGCTCCTGAGGGTTACTTTAAAATAAGCGGTTGTGATTTCTATCATCAAAAAAACTCATTTTCAAAGAAATAGGCCAGCTGAAAAAAAATAAGAACATCTTTAACAATTTACTTACTTGAAATAACCGCAGGTAATTATGTTCTAAATTTTTAATTATTTTGTATTTTTAATAGTAATATTTTACAATTTCAAAAACAAGTTTGTGTTTTTCTATAAATAAATCAAATACAATTGATGACCTGATAAATCAAAGTAACTTTGAACGAGAAAAAGTAACAGAGACAAACAATTGCAACGTAATCGGTTCGACTCTTCAATTTATAGACAAAACAGATAATAAAACGATTGCACCTTGTGATGGTGCGCTTTTTCTTTGAATTTATATGAAAAATAAAAATGCAGTCTAAAGCTGACACAATACATAGGCTTTCAAAAAATATGTGCAACTCATTATTTTCAATAAATTCCTTTAAGAACAAAATCCAATTGATTATTTTAAACATACGATAATTAAACCTTTTCGATTAAGTATTTTCCTTTTACATAGCTTCAAATTTTAAAATATCTGCGACTAAAAGGTACTTACTTATATACACTGCTGGACAATTGCTAAGGACGGATAACACTATCATCCACAGCAACCACAAAATGAAAAGGAAGCAAAATGTGGAAAATTAGAATAAGTGCGGGATATTAGTAAGAAGTATGAGTATGCAAATTTTTTCCACGTCTGTTCATCACGTGATAGTGTTCATAAGAGCTTTAAAGGTTTTGACGCGTGTGGACAGTTGTTGTTTCAAGTCAAAGTTTTACAGGAAAGATTTAATAGACGAACTTAAAATTTTTGGCATGTCTTCCCGACATCACATAGATGATTTTATGCGTGGCCGAATTATTGGAAAGATCGAAGAGAAGGGCGAAAAATAACAGATGTTGCCAGGGGAGTTCGACATCGCTCACAGCATTGTTTCACGGCTGTGGAAGTCATTTAAAACTACTGGAATGTGTAGTAGACGGCACGGGGAGGTCGTGTTAGAAGTACGACGCCTGCAGAAGACAGATATATCGTCCTATCAGCAAAAAGGAACAGGCGCACCACAGCTCAGTAGGTGGCAAATCAGTTTCTTGCTGCCTCAGGAAAGCAGATCTCCCGAAAAACTGTTGCCAGACGTTTGAGGGGAGGAGGACTATACGCACGCAGACCTGTTGTGTGTGTCCCTTTGACCAGACAGCACCGTACTGCCCGTTTGCAATGGTGTCGTGAGCATCACAATTGGACTGAACAGGACTGCGCATGCGTACTATTCTCAGATGAGGAGTAAGTTCAGTCTGTCATCGGATTGTAGACGCCAAATGATCTGGCGCGAGTGGTACTGCTTATCGTCCAGAAAATATCCAGGAAAAGGACCGATATCCGACATGCAGTATCATGGTGTGGGGCCGGCATCATGATCAATGGCCGCACGCGCCTACATGTGGTTGCGAATGGGACTATGACGGGCCAACGATACATTGATGAAGTTCTACTTCCTCATGTTCGTCTTTTCCGTGGTGCTGTCGGTGATAAATTTGTTTTTATGGACGACAACGCAACATGTCATCGAACACTCGCTGTTCAGGATTGTCTAGACAGCGAGGGTATTCAACGTCTCGTATGGCCAGCGCGTTCTCCAGGTCTAAACCCCATTGAAAATGTGTGGGATGCTTTGGGGATATAAGTTGCTGGTCGAAACTACCCTCCGACAAACAAGAACACCCTCATCCGTGCATTCGCAGAGGGATGGGATAAATTGCCTCAAGAGCTGCTGGATAATTTTGTGCAAAGTATGGTACGACGTGTGGAATGTTGCATCACACTCCACGGTGGACATATCCCGTACTGATACCTTTCTTTAAGGTGCCTGCTGACTTTTAGATGCATTGTTCCATTTCTCCGTACGCAGATCAAATGAACATTTTTTTTCTTTCAGATGTTTCACAGCTTTTGTACTTTCCAAAACAATAAATATTCTTTATTCTAATGTCTGAACAGTGTGGCAACTATATTTTATCCTACTAGGTCTCATGTCCTCGCTTAATGTTATGCTACATAGCAATTTGTGATCCGTCCTTAGCAATTGTCCAGCAGTGTATAACTTATTTAAACCCTGATGCATCTGGGGAATTTCTAATTAAATTACATTTCTTAGTATTAAAGGACAATATATGCAGTGTCTGATCTTGGTGGATGTCCTTCCTTAGGTTGGCTGGGTTAAATTTCTGGCACTAAGACATACTGTGTCAAACACAGTATAAATACTTACTGTATTTTTTACCATATTAAGATAAAGTGTGAAGGAATATCTAATTGTAGTTGCTTTTATGAAAAAAAAATCATTCTATAAAAATAAAAATTTTGTTTAACGATTTTAATTGAAAAGCTAACTGAGTTAAATGAAAAACCTAGGTTATTTTATTGTCAATGAAATTATTTTTGTATAAATGTGTCATTAGTTTTACTTAACAGTATATGGATTGTAAAATCTTCTCTTTAGATCAAATTGAAATAATATTGTTGACACAAATCTTTTCTCGTAAGATAACTTTCATTTTTGGATCGAGACGTTTCACAACCATCACTACTGTTCTCAGTATTAAAAAAAAAATTGCAGTTCATTTGTCTGTTGCTTATAGTATACATAAATTTCGTTTTCCCCCTGAATCAACAAATGTGAAATCAATATAAAATATGTATTTGCATATTTTTCTCCTTTTTTTCATACATCAAATGAAAAATTTTATAATCATATTGTTATTATCAGTACATTTTTATATGTCATTGTCTTATAATTGATTAAAGTATCCGAAAGGCATTTTTTATTATTCATTCTGAATATTCAAAGTTTGAATTACATCAGTAATTAATGTTTTATTTCAATTTTTTTCTTCTTTTACTCTAAAGAGATAAATTTCGTAATATTATTTTTTATTATTTTAAATACATTTTTAATAATTGCATTTGTTATAATAAATTTCGATTTAAGTATTAAAAATATTTCGAAATGATAAAATATTTTGTTAGGAAGCTAAAAAATAGAATTTTATTGGACTGAGAACTATAATATATTTATTTTTTTTATTTAAGTATCACAGTCTACTTTTTTGAGTATTTTTATTAGTGTTAGTTCTTTTAAGATTGATTACTATGATCATTAATTTGTTGTGTTATATTTATGAGATTTGTGAAAGTATTTTTTCTTTGGAGAAGTTGTATATAGGTAAAACATCTTTTTTAAATTCAAATTCACTTAAATCCAAGCAATATTTTGTGCGCGCTGTATACAGATTTATATTTGGGTTTGTTGGAAAAAATCTAAATGTTATACTCTCAGACGGCATAGTTTTAGTTTGAAAAAGCTACTCTGTTAGAATGTATTGCCATGTAATTACCATTTCCAAATATATTAAGTATACGTAAATACAGTGTTTCAATGAAAGTAAAATATGTGGACTTTTTCTTTGTTTCAAATTTACGACAGGAATTTGAATAATCTCATCAAATTCTTACAAAATCGTAACGATTTTTTAAGGATCGGATGGGACTTTCGACGAAATGGTCTGATATGCAAAAAGAAATGGCCGATGGAACTAACTAAGACTTTAAAAGGTGATCCCTGTTAACTTTGAGATGACGCAGCCACATTACTGAATTCAACGAAGAAATATTAATTTTGATTATGAAGCGCAAGATGATCCAGTGGACGACCCTGAATTAAAATTCAAGATAGTTTTTTTTTTTTTTTTTTTTGCACAGTTTATCAAAATAAAAAAGTAATTAATACCTTAGACCAGTGTTTCCCAACCTTTTTTGTGCCATGCCCCACTTTAACCTTTCTAAAGTTTTTATGCCCCCCATGTAACATACATATTATTTAATATTAAAAATTTGATTTTTTCACTTAAGAAACATAAATAATGGATTCTAGGAATAAATAGCTATCAAATTGTTAACAAAACACAGTAAGTAAAGTTTCAAAATATATAATGAAAAACAGAAATTAAAATTCAAAATAATTTTAATAATCATTTTCCATATTAATTTGTCATTTTGATTTAGTGAGATCCTTGCGCTTGATGCTTGCTGCAGAGATATTTTATATTGGGTTCCAATTTGGTTAGATTAAGTCTCAAATCACCACGTTGTTGTTATATCCAGCCGATTTCTTTTTTTTTTTATCAATAAATCATTTACAGCACTAAATCCACAATCAGCCAAAAATGAAGATGGAAACGGTAGTAATAGCTTTCTTGCGCCTTTGGTTGAGTTTGGGTATTTGATTTCTGTTTCAAAGTCTTCCTTTCAATGTTTTAAAGTAACTCAAATCTGAATTAATACGAGCACTATGTTTCGCCTTCAAATGCGCATAAAGACGATCTCGTTTCATTGATTCGTTACTCAAGAATTGCTGGCATAAAAGACGAAAAGGAATCCGCTCATCTTGAACAGCAGGTATGAACCCCAATTTTAAATATTCCTCCGAATATTGAAGGGGTTTTTTTCTTGCTTGCACTACTCATTTTACTATGGAGCAAAAATATACTAAAAATGCATATTTATTTAAATGTATGTAAAACATTTGCTACTCTGCAACCACAAATCAAAAGGTACCTATATTTATTCTATTTAAAAAAAAAATTCTGGAAAGTTACACTTCTAAAATTAAAATAAATAAAAGTACCAATTATATCTATACAATAAATATGTATATTTATAAAAACAACGAGCTTCTATTACAGTTTTGACGAACACTTATTTCAGATGAAGACCAACAGAATGATGTAAAACACTACAGGTGTTGCGATAGGCCAATTAGGTGCAAACAACTGCGCTGTTTAGCAAATTTCTTGACTGGCCGGGGCTATGTCTCCCTCCCGGCAGACGGCACACTCCGCGGTGAACCCCGGATGAGGCCAATCACCCAGTTGATATTTTGGTTTCGTCAAACGAAATTATGCCTAATAGTTATTTAAGAATTTGCTTTTTTTTATAAATTTGGCACCGATACCTAGCATTGTGTGCATTTAAATGGCCCGGAGCGAAAGGGTTAGTATTGTATCGTATCCATTTTTGAATTGCCCCCCTGCGGAATGCCCGCGCCCCACGTTGGGAAACACTGCCTTAGACTGTAGATTTAATTAAATGAATACCCACAGTGATTGTTTTCAATTTTTATAAAATAGATATGATTTAAAAGAAACCTTTAAAAATTTATTTACTAAAAACTAAAAATTCAGGAATAATTTTGGCCGATAAGGAATCAGTGGGTATACACGTGTTTGATCTTGCAAATGAGTTAGTGTCAGTTTCTATTTTATTAGGCAAAAAAGGAAACCTAATTAAAGTTATAAAACTTATTACAACTTTAGAATTCTCACCAAATTTTCCTACTGTATTAAAATTTTTGCTTTGTCTATAAATAAGAGTAGCAAATGGAGAGACAAGTTCTTCAATATTAAAATTCATACCATTCGCTACTCTAAGAGATTAAATCATTCAGATATATTGACCATTGAACAGGAATTAGCTGAACAAATTGATTTTAAGAAATTGATCAGAAAAATTTCAGAATTATACGCAGAAAAAGAAGATTTGTAATTTTTGTTTGTTTGTTAATTTTGTTACTTATTTTATAAATTTGTTTTATTGTGTGCTTTTATTTTTAATATGTATGTATATATTAAATAATATATTAATATATATATTATATTGTCATGCTGTATTTCTGTTCGCGCGCGAACTATTCAGATTTTGTAGATGTGTATCTATGTGTGTGTGTGAACAAGTTATCTTTTTTAATAATATTTTTTGTTATTTTGAGGAGGGATGGCATTATGCATTTTTGTCCCAAGTGGCAAAATTTCCAGAGTCAATATTCACCAAAACAAGGTGATGGTATCTGTTAGGTGGGATTTCAAATGAATCAGTATTTTTATTTAGCATTTATTGTACAACAAAACGATTACTGTCATCAGGATGAATTGAATGATTCATTTGAACAGAAAAGATCAGAATTGATCAGGATTTATATTCTTATAAAAACCCCTTCAAACAGATAGGTCAATAAATAATAATCATCTGCATTTCAGGTTTTAGCGAGTATAGGCAATGATCTTTTTTAATTTTTTAAATAAACTAGATACTTTTTATTAATTATCTCAGAAATATACTACATCGTTTTGTAAAAATTTGTTAGAATATTTTCAGTTTATTAAGCACAGTCGGTTGTGTTATTGTAATTTTATGACCTAATTTTTTCAATTTATTTTCAGGAAAATCAAATCCTTAGTTAACAATATAAATATGTCTGGCAGAAAATATAAAAGTAGAGCGGAAAAACGAAAATTACTGTTAAATCGAGAAAAAGAAAAAATTAAATGTGTCAAAATTTCAAATTTTCTTTCAATGGAGCAAAGTAAAAAGAATATAACAAACGTAGATACATTAGCAAGCGAAAGGGAAAGGAACTTAGCCAAAGAAAACGGAGAAACACAGCATTCAAATATTACTGATGAAAATATGAAATATCTCGATGACCAGCAGCCTTCTGAAAAAGATGTTGTTCAGCGAGAGGACATCAGTAATGCCCCAACCGAAAAGTGTTTAGAAAATGTTGGGTTTGAATTTGAGAAATACGTTGACGTGGGTTCGTGGCCAATATCGCTAAATAATAATTTTATTGATTGTATCCTTTCACATGAAATGAGTTATTTTCAACATAAAGATCCAAACAATATATATTCTGTTTCGGTAAAAGAATACAAGGAACAAAAGAGATCATTTTCGAACAATCATTTTATTAAAAAACTTAAAAATGGCCAAGTGCTGAAAAGATCTTGGCTATGTTATAAATTCGGTATTGGTAGTGTTTTTTGTTTGACCTGCAAACTTTTTTCTAGAACAAATTCTCAATACACAACCGTCTTTTCTGATTGGAAACTCGTAACGAATTGTTTAGAAAATCATGAGGTTCTATTGAACATAAAAATTCAATGTTAGTTTAGTTGACTCGAAAAGAAAATAAGTCTGTTTTAGATAAACAGTTGCAGGAGCAAATAAAAAAGGATATAGAATATTACCACAATGTCCTCAAACGTGTTATTGCGGTAGTAAAGTATTTGGCTGTAAGAGGTTTAGCATTTAGAGGTACTGAGGAAGTCTTTGGTTCTCCTCATAATGGTAATTTTATGGGTGCTTTGGAACTGCTAGCAGAGTTCGATCCATTCACTCGTGAACATATTGAACAGTGAGAATTACTACCAAAATCGTCAATAGCATACCTATCAAAAACAATATATGAGCAAATAATTGAGATCATGGGCAAGCAAATCATTAAAACAATTACAACTCAGATAAACAACGATGACACAAAGTACTATTCAATTGTGATGGATTCAGCACCAGATTTGTCCTACAATGACCAACTTGCTATTGTACTACGATATTGTTTTCGGGGAAAAGTGTATGAACGATGTGTCTCATTAATTAAGATCAGTAGTCACACTGGCTTATACTTATTTAATTCTCTACAAGAATTTTTACAAATAAATGGACTGTCATTGGATAATTGTAGGGGACAGTCATTTGACAACGCTGCCAATATATCCGGTAGATATAATGGTGTGCAAGCTCTTCTGAAAGAAAAAAAATAAATTCGCTAATTATGTGCCGTGTGCTGCACGTTCTCTTAATCTGGTTGGTGCAGAAAATCAGTTACGGTTGCGACTGAAATCGTGAACTTCTTTGGTTTAGTGCAACAAATATATGTTTTCTTTTCTGCTTCGACCCGTAGGTGGGAGCTTCTAAATCGTGACATTAAACTGGAATGTACCGTAAAATGTTTAAATCAGACTAGATGGTCTTGTCACTACGACGCTGTTGAAGCCTTAAAAGATAATTATGATAATATCATGAATATTCTTAAGACATTTAGTGACAATGAAAATGAGAAAATTGATTTTCGAAAAGAGGCAGTAAATTTATTTAATAAATTAACAAAACTTGAAACTGCCATTTTAATTATATTTTGGGAAGAAATATTAGAAAGATTTAATTCAGTTAATAAAAAATTACAGACTCCTGGATTGGACGTCTGTGAAGGGAATAAATTAATTATGTCATTAAAAACCTTTAAAAGCAATGTACGACATGAATCAGATAAAAAAACTAAATGAGTATCAAGACGCAGCCAAAAAATTAAGTCCTAGTGTAGAAACGGAATATAGCGATGTGAACAAGAGACGGGTTATTTCAAAATTTTCAGATAAATCCACAGAAAAAGCTGTGTATGGGACAGAAAAATTCAAAAGAGACACGCTTATTGTTGTGTTAGATAAGCTAATATTTGATTTAAATAGAAGTCAAGTATATGCAGAATATAGTAAGAAATTTAAATTTTTGATGGGATTGCAAGATCAAAGTAAGGAGAACATCTGTGACGTCTTACGCGTCTTTTCTTTAACAAGTCCTTTGGGCCAGAATTAATGGCAACTCTTTTCCAACCAAATCCAAGATATATTAAATTTTTAATTTTTGAAAAGAAACGATTTGTGATTACTAGAAGAAAAAATGTCAAGTAAACCGACTTTAAATACAGGATCTTAGAGTAAGCGGAATGGCAATGTAAAGGAATGTTAGACAATTGATGTGTGTTGTGGCAGTTGATGATTATTGCAGTTCGTGGTGTAAGATTGATTAAGTTCTACTTGCCATGGATAAACACACACATATTGGTTTTCGACTAGAAGTTAACCGTCAAGCTGCATACGATTGCAGATAAAGACAAGTAGCATTACGGAATAATATAAGGTAGGATTGATTACACTTTATTAGAATTGAGGATTAGGTGGTTCGATTATTGAGATTGATCTGAGAATTAGAATTGATCATATTATAAATATATAAATATATATATTTGTGTGTTTAGCGTATTACGTCATCGTAGATTTTTTAATTCAAATACGTATTCTGTTTTTATAAACTCATATTAATTATTATAATTATATTTGTTAAAAGTTTAAGTTGAATATCTTAATAAAGTCATATAAAGATAATGTTTGATCCGAGTTCTTTCACTAACCCTTCACCTCTAGCTCACGCTGATACTTCGAGGGATGTACTTCCAAGGGGAGGTACATCACACATCGATCTGGAGAGTGTACGCGCTATTATTGATTATTATTCAGATGACGTGGACCAACATTTAATAAATGAATGTATTCAGTTCAAAACTTACCTAAAGCAAACTGAGCTAAAGTCATATACTTGTAGAGATATATTAAATTTTTAATTTTTGAAAAGAAACTTGTTGGCGTTTTTCCAAATTTGTATACCATTTAAAAATTTTTTTCTAACGCTCCCTATTACTAGTTGTGAAGTAGAGCGTGCTTTCTCTAAAATGTCATATATAGAAAACAAATATAGGACATCAATGGACAAATACTAGACTTAACTATTTATTACTTCTTTCTATCAATACGGATCTCACCAAAGACTTAAAATGTGATGAGCAAATAAAAAAATTTGCTGCACAAAAATGTAGAAAAGTTTTTTTGTAAATTATGTTATAGTTTATAACGTATTTAAATTGTTTGAAATGAAAAAACATTTTAAAAAACCATTACATTTCGTATATTTTAAATTTTACCGCACAATTTTTTTTAGAAAAATGGCAAAGTTTAATTTTTAGGGGGCCCCCAGATATTGTACTACACGCAAAATCCAGGGCCCCCAAAGGTCAATAAAACTGAACGATCAAAAGGGCAAAACCATATTTTCCTAAATGCGAACCTATTCACCTATTTTCCTAAGCGAAAAGCAAACGCATAAAAGATGGGACGGAACTAATGTAGAACTAACCATACCATAAGTTTGAAGGTCAAACAAATGATTAGCAAATGCATTATGCAGCCTGGCTGAAAAGTGAATCATGTGAAAAGTGAATCATGTCTTCCTTTTCTTTTTCTATAATTAATGTACAGTTTTTCAATAATAATTACAGTGATGAATTGTTTATCTTAGAATATTTCTCAGGGTCTGGGCTTCGTTTTTTCTTTTAACGAGTAATATTTTATGTTAAAACGTAATAAAGAAATCTCTCATTGAGAGGAAATACAGCAAATTAAACAAAATGTTTTTTTTCTTTAATTTGGTTTTGGGATCAAAGATAGCTATTTGATGACGGAAAAACGCCAGATGATAAACATAAATTATATCAGTGTTGTGTATTTTTTTTTCATTATGGAAAAAAGCATTTTGTTTTACTTCTCTTTCCGGTTAATTTTTTTTAAATCTTTAAATGTTCGATATGCTCGCACCCCCCAGGGGGGTGCGCCCCACACTTTGAAAAACACTGCAGCAACTGTATAAATAATTTTTTTATGCTTTGTCAAATTATATTAAGTTGATTCTGAAAGCAAAAAGTCAGTTTGACGAGCTTTTATTTCACTACTTAAAAAATTAAGAATTTAAGTTTTTCAAATTCATAAAATGCCCAATTTTTAAAATTTTTTATTTGTTTTAAGTGATTAGAGTTTCATAGATTTTTGTGCACAAAAGTTATAACGGATCTGAAAATCTATAACCTTGTTGGTTCTTAAAAATTATTTAATAAAAACTGGCCTTGAAATCAATTTCATAATTATGTAATTATGAAAACTAAAAACATAATCAAGCAAACATAATTTGAGTAATGAAAATTGGAAGTAATAAATCCAAATAAACAGTTACAGAATAATTAACTATACGAATTTAAGAGCAAGATAGTCGTAAACAAATTATGCCGTATGCACGTGCACAAGAGCTAACTGGAATCATGTGATCGTGATGTCACATGAATTTAGTTCATTGTTCGCATTTAGTGAGAGACGTGACATCACATGACGTCATAACAGTAGAAAATCAATTAAAAATTAAATTCTAAGAAATTCAGAAAGAATTACGAAATAATAAGTAGATAAAAAACCGACTGGATTCAAAGTGTTATGTCAAAATTTCAGAGGAAATGAACCAGTAGTTTTGGAGATTTGCGACTTTGAATAAACACACATTTATATTTTATTTATATAGATTCAGGTTATTCGTTATATCGTGCTCAAAAAAAGGTTACAAATTTTTTGCACTTACTTTTTGGAAATTCTATAATAAGCAACTACACAGAAAATATTCATAGTCGGAAATCACAAATTTTTAATTCAGCAGCGAATTATTACGCACCAGTTAATTAGCAGTTTTAAAATACTGTCTGGTAAATGTTCGAAAATCTCTTTGATTTCTGATTCGAGAGAGAGAGAGAGAAAAAGTTCTTTTTCAACCCTCTGCAGAGAAGAAAATACTGCGCCCTTTACATCTTGTTGCATTAGTTACGCATTCAGTTTCCAAACAATGCAAAGCATTAGAAAATTAAACAGTTTTCATTATCAATTTCTGAATCAGAGTCGCTATTCATTGCCTGCGAAAAATCAATGATTTCCTCGACTTCAACTACACTGATAGACAATCCATCATCAAATGTGGCATAATCGTTAAACTATATTCCATTAGAGACTTCTTTCCATTTGATTTCTTCATGGAGGAACGAAATGTTCTCTCTCTCTCATCACTTTCTACTAAAACAACACTACATTTTCTACCCAAAAATTCTGCTTCCGGAAAGCCTTTTTCGATTGTAGATTGTATTTTTAGAAACTTGGTCCCAAATTTGTCTCACAAAATATACAACAACCAAAAAATTGACTGCGTTTTCTCCGAATTTTCATTCAACAATGCTGTAAATCTTCCTTATAAGCAACTTTCGGTACATGACTTTTATGAAATTAGAAGAATTATACCAAGATCTAGTGGCTGAAGAACACTTGTGCAATTTAGAGGATAAAACAAGACTTGACACGTTAGTATATACGCGTTTTACACAATTCTTCTTTTTAAAACTAACATCCATATTTTTATATTGAATACACTTTTAACCCGGGACTGGTCACGTGGAGCTCAAAATCAAAGGACAGCAAAACTACAATAATTTGTACAAAATATGGTGGCTTTGCTTGCAAATATCATTCCTGTAATGTTAGCGAAAAGTGTCTGTGATTTGTGTCCTTTATTAAGGTTACGTAACTTTGAAACACTTTAGCTCAGTTCTAATGAATTTTTTCTCAAATTATCAGAGAAAAAATGAACAGTCCTTGAAAGTAGGTAAGTATATTTTCTCTTAGTTAAATTATTCAATGGAATTTTGGGAGATTTTTATCGTGTACTATAAAAATAATTGTAAAAAAGAAAACAAAAAAACATCGGGGGACTCAGTCACCTCGCGCGACTATTAAAGTTAGTATCGAGTGCGCGTCAGCTCTCCTGGTTTAAATCATTTCGAAGTCTTCTCGCTTTAAATATTAATGCCAAATGTGACGGATATGATAGGGCAACAGTGAGTAGGCTCTTTTTCTGATGACATTTATACTTTAATAAATAGATGATGGAGGAAATAATTTTTTAATTAAATATTAGTTTGCAATATGTTCCAATTTAAAAATTAGAGAAAAGAAAAATAACAATAATTATCCTATTACTTAAAAATAATTTGCTTAAAATAAATATTACTAACAAATACAAAATGTAATACTTATCTTGTTAATTTGTACAACTTATAATTAAGATCGTATTGTAGTTTAAACGCCAAAGCGCATTACTATTGTATAAGGGGGGGGCGCGATAAAAACTATGATTAAAAATTGGGTTGCCAATTGTAAAAGTTTGAGAAGCACTAGTGTAACTGAGATTTCTTGTTTATGAAATTGCTGTATTTTTTCTACATAAAAATAACAAAATATTAAAGTAAGAATCTCACACTAAAGTTTGGTTTAAAAAAATGACAAATATAAAAAGTTGTGAGATTTTTTTAAAAAATATTTTTTCCTAGCAGTTTGGTTTCATTCTCTTCTTCAAATTGCTGATTCAATTAAATAGCTTATAATAAAGAAAAGTACCCCGCCCCCAAAAAAATTTTTAAAATAGCAAGTTAAATAATTGACAGCTTTAAGTGTAAGTACTTCCATTGTAAGCGTAAAATAAGATACCGGAATTTTATTAGAATAGTCAAGCTGGTAGCATACAAAATGATGTTTATAAGGCTACACAGTACCCTTTTACAAAAAAAATTTTTTTTTGAAGAAAGTTGCAGTAAAAATAATTTATGTTTTATATTTAGATTATATTATTAAGCTGATTCTGTAAGTAAAAAGTCAGTTTGAGCAGCCACTATTTTATAATTTTAAAAAATTAGGAATTTTTGAAGTTTTTTCAAATCTTTATAAAATACTCCATTTTTAAAATTGTTTAGTCATTTTAAGTTATTTATGTTTCTTAAGTTATTGCAAACAAAATTTAGTATGGATTTGAAAATTTATACTCCCTAGTTGATTTTTAATAATTATTTTTCTAGAAAAACCTAGAAAAAACTTGCTTGTGAGAGTGCTAGAAAGAGCTTGTGAATAGTACAATTTTAAAATAAAATAAATATAACATAGAGTAATAAAAATGCATTAAACATCCAAATACAAATTGTTTACATTATTTACACAAAATTCGTAACACTATCAACTTCAGCATTTTTTAGAAATATATATATATATATATAATTAAGAGATCTCAGCTCTAAATCTATTCTAACTTTTATAGATCATACGCTTGGGAGTACATCCAAAAAAATTTCAAGGCTCTTTCTTGAACAGAAAAAAAGCCTTAGGGATTAAAAAACACTTATACATTCAGAATTAAAAGTCTGAGAAAAACGCATTTAAAGTTTGTAGTCATAAAACAAAAATTTATTATACCCGTAAAGCTCTAATTTTTAATAAGTTATTTTCCAATTTATGTTCAACATTGAAACACTATTTTAATTAAATATGACTGAAAATAATATTTTTAATTCAAAATATATTTTTGAATAATATTGATAGCATTTGTTAAGACGACAGTTTATTCAACTTAGTCTCAACCTAATATTTTCACAAAAATTTTGAAACACAAAGCATTTATGTACAAAATGATAATGATATTAACTTAAGCTAAAATAGTCCGGGTTTGTTCATAGAATTTAATTTTTTTCAGTTTTAAATTGGGCAGTTTAAGAAGTTTTAGCTCTTATCGTACGACTCCAAAATACTAAAATAAAGTACTACAATATGTTTAGTATAATATAGTTTGGTGTGTGTGTGTGTGTGTGTGTGTGTGTGTGTGTGCATCAAGAAAATATTCAGTTATATCTGAAACATTTGAATTCAGAATACTTGTATTCGGAAGTTTAATTTCAGTATCAGCTGACGACAGATTTTTAGATATGTCATTTTCAGTAGTATTCCATCTCTTCGAAATACTGTTTTTCACAGCAATCTGAGAATGCTTCAGCCATGGCATTTTCTTTCAGGAAAAATTAATGATAGAGCTTTTATGTTTTATAAACAATTTTTAAAGCAGAAAATTGACAATGAAATTAATCTTAATTAATTAATTATGAGAATTCAAGAAACTCAAAACATAATCAAGCAGAAAGGATTTTGTAATGAAAATTGGAATTAATAATCATTTCATATCAAAAGCTCAGAAATAGTTTTAATTAATTCAATTTAAGAGTGGAAAAATGCTTTAAAATGAAACCGAAACCAAAACCATAGCTCATAAAACTTGAAATATCTTAAAAACTAATCTGCTAATAGATATGAAATTTGGTGGCAGGCTTCCCAATGATATGAGCCACTAGAAAATGCGAAAAAAAAGTGTGTGTGCTTATGACCACATGATAGAGGTGATAACTGCAAATTTTGTAATGTTATTTCAGGGATTAGTCCGGTGAGGATAAAAAAACAAGGGGATATTAGTATTGTCCTAAAAAATTACTTATTCATATATCTGTACTTATAAAGTAATATTTTTGTGCGAAATGTACAATCATATTTGTGAATTAATTGCATTTTAAGAAGGATACAATAGGTTTATGGTAGCTGAAATAGGCTATAAATACTTTAGATACAAAATTTATTTAAATATCTATAAAAAAAACTCCGTTAAGCGTTGTTCCATACTTCTTTGTGCTTCATTTGGATCATTTGACATAATTAAATTGAATTTTGATTTAAAAAATCAACTAAAGGTTGTGATTTGTCTTTTGAAAAATCTGCTTTAAAATTCCCACTTAAAATCATAGGTAATTTGTTCAAAAGACCCGATCCGGCTTTGTGAATTTTGGTTGTAATTTAATAATATTCAATTATATCCATGAATTAATTTAAGCAAAAGGATTGTAAGACAGGTAGTTGATTGGAAAGAGAGGAATCTACGTCAAAGCCTCTTTAAAAAGGGATTTAATCAGAAGATTTATATCATATAATCATTAGCTTATACTAGCTCTTTTGTCATTGTATAGCACTTTTGTACAAGAATACCCGATGCTGCGGCAAGGTAAATCTTCTTAGTTATATTTTGTCTCCTTGTATTTAAATTATTTATAATGTAACGTTTTCTTAATACCTTTATACTTAATTTTGTTAATTTAATTCTTTAATTTTCTTTTTAGACTCAAAGTATATTTAGGTAATTATGTGATCAATTGAACTATTTGTTCATTGATATTCTTATTCGCCTACAAAAATAGATTTTTATTCTTAAATTCACTTGCAATATTACTAATGATAATTATACTATTTAATAGTTCCATAAAAATTTGTCCTTTTTCCACATTTTGTTTAATTTTAGTGTAAATTTTTTTTCTCACTCTAAGCTTTTTTTAAAAAAAAATATTACATGTTTCATTTTCATGCTTCAACTAGGATTAGAAAGAATTTGGCATTCATTTTTGTAGAAAGAGCTGGGGGAGCCCCACTTAGATCGAAGCTAGGATCTTTACTTTTACGGCGTATTGATAGGGGGACAAACTACCACGTTTCAGAGAGGCGGGGGGAGGGGAAACGTAACCTCCTTTTCTTTTCAGCGGTGTGTTTGTCACGGACGACCTTGTAAGAGCAGGATTTCCGACTCGAGACGAAAAAAGCCGAAGGAGCGTTACATACCCGAGCGTGACGTTCATTCCAGTTCACTTTCCAGCAAAACACGCCAATAGAAGTTATCACTTCAAAAAAAATTCCGTAATTAGGAAATTTTAATAGTACTGTGTAGCCTTAAAAACTAAATACTTTTTGTTAGCGAAGCGACGCTCGCCAGACAAAAAGGAACTGATCAGAAAATAAGACCCTTTCTTACGATAAAATGCAGAAATTCACCCCCTCCCACTCTACCTCTTTTTCTCTTATTACACTCTTACTCCAGTGACAGGGGACATTTCTCCTTCCAAGTGTAATGACTTGACACAGCTCTGGGATAAACTATTTATTTCAATAAAAAAATCATCAAAAAATATTCTATCACAATTAATTAGCAAAAGGATCCACAATTTTCGAGTCTCTTTCACTGCAATGTCTCATCTCTCTCGCATAAAATAATGACGTAAATTAACACGCTAGAGAAAAGTCATATATACACATTTACTCTCGGTAATTCCACACCGAGTCTGGGGAGTTCACTGGCTCTAAATCCACCGTGCAGTTGCTCCTTCGCAATTTCTACGGTTCCAAAATCCACCTTTCTTCGTGGACTAAGGTATAGCTGTATCACAAGCCTTTAGTGGGAGGGGACTCGAAATCGGTTCCCTCACGTAAAGTTTCTCCGGTTCAGAATCCGCCTTAATTCGCGGATTCAGTATCGCTTTCCTATCGTTGATCGAGACTCAGACCGTTCCCGGATCTCCCCAGTTCCGAATCCGCCGTACTTCGCGGTCTCACTATCGTTTTTCCTCCTCGCTGAAGGGGCTTCACAACGGCTCCCTCAAAATCCAGTCTCACTTCATCCTCTCTCGCTCTCCTTATATACCTCTTTTCTTTTGTTCTTAGGCCGCCCTTGTTGGTCTCGGCTCATTTGATCTCTTGCCCGTTGGACGCCGATGTCTAGGTGCACATTGTAAGTTTTCAGACGCGCTGTCGTCACCGAATCGTGAGAAAACGAAAGCACAATGTTACGGCGTCTCTTTTTGACGGTCGGGGCAATCTGGGAAAGTGGGTCCAAATCTTTGACCACCCAGTTACGAAATTCTTACCCCACAATTAGGGAAATGTCTGCAATTTTCCCACGTCTGTCGGGCCCCACTCTTAGCAATTAGGGGGAAGAGACCGGCTACATCACACAAGGAATTCGGGTTAAAAGTTCTCAAATTGCAGCCGTGCTGTCAATTAAAATTTTTATAGAATGTCGAAATTCCCAGTCAAATAAAAAAAAAAGCAGCATTCGATTATTTTAGCCTCGCGTCGTTCCCAGGATTTCCCGGAAACGAAGTATAATTCCCGGCAGAGCCGATCCTAAGCGGTGTGCAGCGCGTGCACCGCACAAGGGTGGCCCAAACAAGGGGGGCGCAAAAGTTCTATAAATCAAGCAAAATTTTGTGCAATTTCTCAAAATAAAATTTATATTTAGTATAATAAATATGTGCTGAATTTTAAATAGTTATTGAAAAATCAAAATAAGTCTCGATTTCCCGATAGCATAGCATAGTTTAAGAAAAACAGAATGTTAGTGTACAGTGTGTAGGTTCAAACACATTGTCCATTGATGTCTACTTTTTGCGTACATCCTTCATTTGATAGCAAAGTTTGTGACACAGCTGGCTATGCCGCAATAGAAAATATATTTTTTTTTACTATCAGTGACACTGGCAACACACTGCGGATTGATATTTAACAAAAGCGTCTCAAAATTGATTTTTGCGAAAGATGCTTTACGAAAATATTTAATATGTTTAATATTACCTAAAACATAGGAGTGTTTAAATTCGATATGCATTTGGTGAAATTAAAAGTTTTCTATTTAATAATAACCTTGCAATTTAGAAAAAGAAGAATAGAGGAAAGATGTGATTGTGTGTGTTGTTGTTGTGTGTGTGTTATGTGTGTGGTGTGGTTTCAAAGCTCTAAATGTATCATTGGTACAGATTCCGACGGCGAAAATGAAATGAATAATACATCTTCGCGGTTCTCAAGTCATCCGAAATAAGGAACATCATGAAAAAAGTACGAGAATTTACTTAGACGCACATTCCATTGGTGAATTGAATAACAAAATGGACGACATTGAACAATTTCTGGATAATTTGATAGTAAAAAAGACAATGCAAAAAAAATTATCAGATTATTTTCCAAAAACTCAGTAAATGTTTTGTTTTACAAAAAACTAGAAAATTTTGTATTAAATTTCATTAAGTTCTTGTGAATGTTTTTTCATTGATTTTAATTAATACATAAATATATATGTAAATAAATGTACTTATGTTATATGTAAATAAATAAGCATAATTTTGTTGAGTTTTCCTTTTTTTTGCAATATCCTTTAACACGAAAAAATATTTCAGTATCCTCAGTTTCGTGTTAAACGATTTTCACTGTACATAGATCTGCCCACTTTTATGTGTACCCCATCTCCTAGTTGAAGAGTAATTTCATGTAATATTATCCACTTACCCCAGTGCTCCTCAAACTTTCAACAGTTTAAACCCAATATTTAATCCTAATTTTCATCCCCCCTCCCACCATCCAATAACAATGTATTGAATTCAGTTATACTATACTTAGACATTAAATCTACAATGAGGCTTAAATCTCTTAAGTGTCACTGGCATTTATACACTTCTCGCTCAGCCAAAGCGTTAACTGCCCCGAACGTATATATACGTTTTTCCGAAGTACGATCTTTTCTGTGTGCACTGATATCCATAAAATTATTACAAAGGCTTTGAAATGCAATAAAAGGACTTTGACAGTGTTTCCAAAGGATTTATTTATTTCAGGTAATTTGCTTGTTTTTATTCCTTTTCTTCCCCCTCCCCCCAATACATTACATTCACGCGCATACGCGGGAAACGGTGGCATTGGGGAGTGATTCGCGTAACTTTTAATCGGCAGTTAAGGAATTAATTATAAACCGTACGTTATCAAAGTAAGAGTATATTTTTGTATATTTTATTTTACAAATGCCAGGCCATTGACCATCAGGTCATTAGGCAACGGGCTCTCCAATACCTTTTTACAATGCAGTTAAGATCATTCAGTGCAGAGCACTCGTCCAAATGAGCGGCAGTCATGTCTTGTCCAGTATCACACAAAACGCAGATAGGTGAAGTCACTAAATTAAAACGAAACAGATGAGCACAAAGGCAGTCATGTCCGGTTAAAAGTCTAAATTTAGCCACAGCAGCAGTACGAGGAGAACTTGGAATACCGTGGGATTTCTTACATAGTGTACTCCAAGGCTTATCACGAGCAACACGAGAAGCTGTAAGGCGAAATGATTCCCTAAAAATACTTTTAATTTCCAGTTTGGCAGAATGAAGTGTCAGGTCTCTTCGAAAGTTCTGAAGGATACCCGTTCCCTTTGCCAAAAAGTCTGCCCTCTCATTTCCCAAAGACCACAGTGGGATGGTACCCATTGAAAGACGATCTTTCCTTTTATCTTTTCCCAGGAGTTCTCTACAGTTCTGCACACGTAAACAATTATTCTCATTATAGTTGGACAAAGCCTGAAGGGCAGAAGTAGAATCTGAAAGAATTACAGCTCTTTCAATGGGGGAAGACGAACAGCAAGTTGCTGAAGGGCTATATGTATCGCTTCAACCTCACCATCAAAGTGAGTTGTCAAAGGGCCGTCATGTAAATAGAAGGAGAAGAGGTGACTAAAAACACCAATGCCAGCACCTTGGGCAAAGTCCAAGAGTGAGCCATCTGTGTAAATGTGAAGCCACTCCTCCGGTGGGAAGCGGGTATTGATAGTTTCCAAAGCTATAGCGTGAAGAGCAGTTGACTTAGATCACGTTTTCTCACATTCAGAACAAGGTCCAATCTGATGTCGAGTATTGCGTAGTCGAGTGGGTTAAAAAGACAGTAATTCAAAGGGCACATCATTAATGACTTTATATTGAATGTTCTCACGAACACATTGAATAAAGCCCTTGAGTCTTAAGATTACGTCCTCCATCGGAATCATAGTCCCGCCATAATGAATTATTTGGGAGTCTAATAAGTCTATTGAAGAGAATAGCAGCATTCTTCTCAATTATATTAGTGAATGGCTGAAGGTCGCAAAGTAACTGCATGGCAAGTACTGAGTAGTTTTAACTCCGCCAGTGATCATGCGAAGGGCTTGGTTATGGAAAGTGTCAAGAAGTTTTCTAACGTTCTCTGAAGCAGAGAGATTAGCACCTCATTGCAATAATTTAGAACTGGTTGAATATATGTCTTGTAAGTTGTATTTAAGGTATCCCCTATTGCATCCCCATTTAACTCCGGTCAATCTCTTAAGAATGGAGAGTCGCTTTCTTGCCTTAGAAACAACAAGCTCAGCATGTTTAGTCCATTTCAATTTGTTATCAAGAGCGCAACCCAAATAAATTGAAACATCACTCTGTTGAACAGGCATACCGTTATAAACCAATTGGGGACTGAATGGTTGTCTATTTAAAGTGAAGAACTGACAAGTAGTCTTCTTTTAGGTTTACAGTCATATTATTTTCAATACACCAAAGGTGTAATCTTTCAAGGGTCAGATTTAGGATGGTATTTAGTTTGGACTGATCCCTCTTTGGTGCTGCACCAGATGGCAAGGTCATCCGCAAATAGAGCCGTATTGGTCAGTCCATCAGATGCCAAGAGATCAGGGAGATCATTAATAAAGATGTTAAATAAGATAGGACTAATCACAGTGCCTTGGGGCAGGCCAGTTTCACTTTTGTTTAAAACTGGAAATAGCATTTCCAAAACGAACGGCCGAGAAACGCTGAGAAATGAAGTTCCTTATCCACATAAGCATATTATTGCACACACCCAGGGTCTGCAATTTTTGAATACATTTAAGCCGCCAAACTTTATCAAAGGCTGCTTCAAAATCCACAAATAGGGCAAGAGCAGAGTATCTCTGATCAAGGGCGTCCTTGATGGACTGGCCAAGAAAACAACTTGTTGGTTTGTGGACTGACATTTTCTAAAGCCAGCCTGAGAAGAGGTCAGGAGATTATTAGTTTCGAGGTACCAGTCGAGTCGAGAAGTGATCATTCTTTCCATGACCTTAGATAAGATACTTGTTAGTGAGATGGGGCGATAACTGTTTAAATCATTCAGAGGTTTGTTCTTTTTAGGAATAGGAACAACTATTGCCTTCTTCCAGATTGCAGGCACACCATACTTCCAGCTATGGTTATACAGTGTCAAAAGCACAGAAAGTGCATTACAGCCAAGGTGTTTCAAAAATTCAGGGTGAAAATTATCTGGTCCGGGACTCTTAGCACACCTTATGTGCCCAACAGCCTCTCTTAGCTCTGAAATACTAAAATTTCGATGGAAAATCTCATGTCCATGAGATTGAGACGAAGCAATATTACGGATTTCTCGCCCAATTATTTTTGTATATAATTTTATACATGACAAGCCCATGGGGTCACTGGTAATTGTTACACTTGTTCTCAACTTAGTATTGTTAAATTAATCCGTGTAATTGTGTATATTTCATTTTTTAAAATTTATCAGAATGTATTTCAGTAAAAATTCATATTTTTTTAAAAATATTTTTACCCCCGACTTTTCAATACACACACGCCTCCCTCGTAGAGTTATTACGCCTCTCAAGGGAAGCGCGATCCACAGTTTGAGAAATGCTGCATTTATAGCCTTAATTTACGCGCAATAGGTGTCATTTCAACCTTTGTATTATATTTAGTGTAACCAGGATACGTATGTGTGTGTGTTTTTTTGTGCACAAATGTGGAAGTCTACGTCCATTAAAGCTGTCTATAGTCGAATTTCATATTCTACGTCAATTTGTTTTTGCATTTTATTTGTGTTGCCCTATATGTCGAAAGAAATGTTTAAAATATAAATACGTTGCTCAAAAGGGCACTAAAATGTTCATAGCTGTGTGGAAAACTTCTATGTATTCTGCAAACTTCGCAGCCTAAAATTTAGAAGCTGTTTCTGTTTAAATATAAGTTTTAACGTCGAATCAGTTGATGTGTCGATACGTTGTTCCCTCCCCTTTATTGGCAAGGCTTCTGATTTATGCACACACACACATTCTAGATTAGTTTTCTCTGAGAAATATTATTTTACAGATGTTAGGTGTGCAAAACATTACACTAGCGAGTATAAAATAATTTTGGAGGAACCTGGATCATAAGCAATAGAATACTTATAATCTAGGTAGTGCATATAAAGAAAAAATGTTTAAATATTTTTTATTATATTACAGTAAAAACTGCAGGAAATTACTGAAAAAAGAGGCTGTCTAGCGCAGAATTTATGTTTCAAATTTCCTGGTACCTAAAATCGTGTTTTCCTCTTTGGAAAACACGATTTTAGGTACTCTGTTGATTATATAAACTCCATAGATAACATGAAACTATTTTATACATATGCATACATATTCCCTTTTTCTTTTCGAATTTTTATTTTGACTTGTGGAGAGCCCCTGGATACGATTGGCGGAACCCCAGGACTGCGTCGAACACAGTTTGAAGATTGATGTAGAGGTCGTATCGGTGTTCTGCACTGGGGGAAAATGAGGTATGGGAGGTCAATCACCAATGTTTTGAGAAATAGAGGAAACAAAAGCATTTTTGCACCTTTTTTTATAGAAGTAAATGATACGTGCAGTTGAATACACTATAGATCTTATTTAAAAAACCTCTGAAATCTTGTCATTTTCAAAGCATTTGCCTAAACGTTTGCATACAGTAACGCATTTTTCCCACGATCACCTTACGTAAACAATTCGAGTGCATTTACTTCTAATTAAAGAAAATCTGTGAAAAGGTTTGTCTCTTGTGGCTGCGTTTTTTTTTTCAAAACAGTTCAGCAGTCAGGAATTTATAGTCACAATAAACATTTCTCTAACTTCACACCGTCGAACCATGACGATTTTGCGCAAGCAATAATTCCACTAAATCAGCGGTAGGCAACCTTTTCGAGAAGAGTGCCACTTCCTGACAAAAAACAGTTTTGTGCTTGCCATTTCCAATTTAAAAATAATATAATAAATATAAAGTACAAACCTCTAGGTTATATTGTTAATAAACTTTATGCAGGTTCAATTAGTTAGGTTAGGTATAAAATAAAAATGAGTAACTCGGAACATTTTTGATTCTAAATATTTATTAAGCAATCAGTACTTACTTAATACGGCTTTTGAATTTGTGAGGGTTTTTTTACCAAGTAATCTTTACTACAGTACTAGTTCTCTCTCTTGAAGTTAATTTTGAGTAAGATTGATTTTATTTTGTTCATAGTAGAAAACATTTGTTTAGAAACATGTTGATAAAAACCTACTACCATATCTGGCAACTAAATTATGTAAATATGGGACATTGTTTTGAACAAATTTTCAAAATTCGAAATGATGCGAATCATTCGCAGTTGAAATAAGCTCCTTATGTTTGCTTTTCAGTGTAGTATGGTGCTGTAGGTCAGTGGTTTTCAACCCCCCGGTCCACGGTTGGAGACCACTTGGTCCCGGATCAAATACTACTGGTCCGCACATTAAATTAATTCCATTTTATTTACAGTGGCATATTTTTCTTGCGTTTGGGCTACTTTTTATAAAAATCACTTTATATTCATTTTTGGTGTAGATATATTTTATTCTGAAGGCACGTTTAAATACAATTTAAATAAAATTATTAAATATAAACAATCAACGTCCTCCCCTCAGCGGGCCGTGGTAAAATTATTCAACGTTGACCGGTTCGTGGCGATAAAAAGGTTGGGGAACACTGCTGTATGTCAATAATTTCGTTTGAGATTTCGGATGAGTAACAAATAAGTCTTGCAGAGAAATTGAAAACGGGTTTGTGAAAAAGATTAGCAGTTATCATCAAACATAGAACTGAATGAGTTATATGCTGCCAGCTTCATTGCTGAAATTTCTGTTCCTTTTCTTATGAGGTACAGGAGGTATGTAATTACTTTTTTGCGTCCCCATATCAATGGTATTTACCAAAAAAAACACGTGAAAAGTCTAACTTTAAAACCGTTAAGAGAAACAAGGATTGAAGTTCGTATCAATGCTATTTTAGATCTCTTAAACAAGACCTAAAATATATTATTACCACATTAAATGCCTTAATTGAAGATACCATTAGACACAGGGGGTAAATGTAATATTTTAATTTGTTATTCAATTTTAATTTGACATGATTTATTATCATGAATTGATGTATTGAAAAAAATGATTCAAAATCCTAAATTAAACATCGTAGAATGCTTTGAAGGCTTAAATAATTGTAAAAAATACTTAGTTTCGCAAAAATTTGATGACAACTTTAAGATATCTGTCGATTCAGCAACAACACTTGCTACAGATTTAGGTATTGATCCCGAATTTTCTAACTCGGAGCTCAGGAAAAAGGTCTATTTATTTCTTTATGAGGGGAGTGAGATAAACCAGCTTCAAATTCCTTCCAGCAATTCGTGATATCTTCAGCAGATGGATGGTTTACCTGATTATATCTGAGTGCTATTCGATATTCTGCTTTTCGTATGAGTTTCACAACATTTTTGATGATGATCTCATGAAAACCTGAATTAGACTTGAATATTAAGTTACAGGTACAGGAGGAAGGAAGTATTGTGAAAGATATAGACGGCATACAACCCTATAATAAAATGGATTCATTCAAAGATATTTTTCCAGGTAAAAACAGCCAATTGAGGTATTAAAAATTATAGTCAAGAATGACCTCCTAATTTTGCTCAAGCAATAAAATTTTTTAACCTTATCTGTTTGTCTAGCTTCAGGTGAAAGAAGTTTCAGTAAATGAAAAATTATTAAAAATTACTCGAGAAATAATATGACACAAGAAAAGTTTTCTGATTTAGCCATCCTCTCTATTGAATCAGAAATCTCAGCAAAAAAGGGATTTCATCGAAACTATTGACAAATTTGCTTCTCAGAAAGCCAGAAAAGTTATTTTATCGTTAACTATTAGGTAGTCTTTTTGTAGAAGAATTGATATATATACTTTTCGTTTCACGAGGTCTATTCTTTAGTACTTTTTTTATGGGATTAACTTTTCTGAGTAAGTTCAGTTATTTTGTATTTCTAACTATAAAATGTCTATTTTTATTTTAAAGGTAGTACTTTTTTTGTTTATAAGGAGTTCTGTACTTAGAATTGTATTTACATTTCATAAAATGTTTTACTTTTTACTTTAATAAAGGCAGATGAATTTATAGCGTCAACGTTAACTATTAATCAAAATGTGAAAAATCTTCTAAAGGGGAAGAACATTAGGTCTTTGCACGCGGGCGGCCTCCACCCTAAGATCGGCCCTGATTCCTGGGAATACAAAAATATGAAAATTCTGTGATTTTCCGGGAAAGAAACTCTAGTTCCAATGTACAACGTTTTTTTACGACATTTTTACATCCGGGCGTTAAGTACTTCTCTTTTTCTTGCATGTTCATCAGTGGGTTTGTTTAATTAATCTCTTTTCTGTAAAGGGTAATGTTTAAATAATTATGCATTTTTATATATTTATTCAATTCCTACTATTAGTTCACTCTAGCCCTATACATATATCTTTTTCAAGTTTTCAATCGATAATCAATTACTTTCTATTCATCCATTCGAGTTCAAGTACATTTTTAAACTTGCAGTGGATGACACTTGATGTTAATACAGTTTCTTCAAATATTAATTTATTAATTAAATTTAAAAAATGAATACAAACAAAAATAATAGTCCAACAGCGTGTATAGAAAGGAAAATCGTTCGTTGCGCCCCTGTAGCGTAATGGATTGCGCGCGCGTTGGACTTCTAATCCGAAGGTTGTCAATTTGAATCCCACCTGGGATGGCCTAATTTCTGATTTCTTTTTTACTATTCTATTTTATTAGAATAATTATATTTAATTAATAAATAAATAGTAGCAAACAAATAAAAAATAGTCCAACACCCTATATAGAAAGGAAAATGGAAAATTGCAAGGAAAATCGCTTCCTATTTTGCCATATTCTGCCATATATGTATATACATATTTATATTAATTATAACTATTTGATAAAAAGTAGCTAAAATAAAATTTTTCTTCGTTGATCTAAAAGTAGGAATTGACTTACAAAATTTTTTTGTTACTTGTATGAGTATTTTCGATTTAAATGTCTCTGTTGGTCTAATTATTTAAAAAAATATTTATGCGTAAATTACTTTTGTAAATAGATTATATTTGTATAATATACATCTTTATATGGTACTTGCATGCTATCGCAACAATGCCAACTTTCAAGATAACTCTCCAAATTGGCAACCCTGATTTCCCATGCGTCGTACATGCTGGCTTACCCCAACCATGTGCTTCCTTTCATATAATGTTACAAATACCGTTGCGATAATACGTAAGTACCGTTTTTATAACTTATATAAACGCCGTATACTTTCAGGGCCGGCACTAGCAGTTTCGCCGCCCCGGGCAAAGAGGTAAAATGCCCCCCCATTTATAACAAGAATTAAATGATATAACCTTAACTTTTCCCATGCTTATTGGTAAAATAAAACGTGAGCAAAAAAATTGCTATCAATAATGTATAAGTTTTGATTAACAAAAAAATATTATTAATTTATATTTTTGGCACTATATATATATATATAAATTAAAATAAATTAGGGTTGCACAGAAAAAAGAAAAGAGTCATTTCTAGTGTATAATTATAAAATACAGGTATTAAAAAAATACTAAAATAAATTTGTGACGAATCTGTACGGAACCTTTCCACTAATATTCTTAGACGTCTTTTGGGGGATTATAAATTCACGTATATTTCCAATCAACTCCAAAAGGTGAACGGGATATGCAAAGTAGATAGGGTATTTTTAAGTTGAGCGTTGTAAGCTAGCAAGAATGAAGGTTATTGAGCCAGCGATAGTAACCTCAAATTTAGAGGATTCCAGGAGATTACGTTAATGAAGACTTATTGCTGCTATTCTACGAAAGAACAAGAAAGCTGATATAGCCAGCGGTAAATATAATTTATGTACGCTTAAAATAAGCGTTAGTTTAGTAAAATTAGTTAAAGTTAATGAAAGCTAATAATTCGAGGACGCGCGCGCGTGTATTTCTCGGATCTCCTATTTCGGTAAACCTTACTTGATCTCTTGAGCATAATTATTAATTAATTTCATATGTCGTAATTTAATTTAATATAAAAGGTAAATCCCTTTTATTTGACGTAACATAGTAATATTATGTGTTATTAGAGTTTTTTTTTGAGAATTGAGATAATAAATACAAATTATTATTATACAAAATGGCTCTTAGGGATCCTTTGCCTCAAATTAATCTTGGTGTCCAGGGTGAAACCCAGGGGGTCACAAATTATAGAACCACTAAACATTAAATTTTAATTACATATTAAAAATACTTTTAAAACGAGAGTTAAAAAACTTAAAAGTGTTTCTTTCTCCCTTTTAATTCTGAGATTTTTTTTAATAATTTCTGTAACATTAATTTCTTCCGCTAGTTCATGTTCAATGTCTATTGTTGTCAAGCCATTTTACCGATCCTCGTTAGTAGTGGAACGTAAAAACTTTGTAATTAATTTTAATTTGGAGAAACTCCTTTCTCCGCTTGCCACTCTTATTGGGAGAGTAAGCAATATCCTTAAAACTATACCGAGATTTGGAGCAAAATCCAGGTTCGATCTGAATTGTAAAATCTCGATTGGACTTTCTTTTTATTTAACAATGCCAAAACCACTACTATCTCGTCTGTCAAGTGCAATGCGTTTATATCTGGTGAATTCCCATCGGTTAACACTGTTTCTAGATCTTTACAGTACTTTAGTTCGTCATTTTGAGGAGTATATTTTAAATCACAAATGGCTTTATAAAAATTGGATATAGTGGCTGTGGGTGCTGATAAAATCAAACCTGGATTCAAGTGCATTGATAGCTTTATCTCTAATGTGAAAAAACAAAACTCTGCCTTATATTTCAAAGTAGGATCGTCTATCGGATCACCTCGTGCTTCATAGTCGAAATTAACTTTTATTCTTCGAACTCTATGGCACGTTAAATCTGTCGAGAGCTGAAACGTCCTCCCGCTGGTGTGGTGTAGTAGTTAGGAGAAGGGGGTGCCAGCTCAGGTGTCGTCCACGTCACTTGACCATGGTTCAAAATTACGTAGTCCGTCACCAAAAGCCCTCGTGCAGCTAAACAGTGCGACGTTAATATTCACTCACTCACTCGAACTCTATGACGAGGCTTGGGGAGCTCAAAATTAGCTGGTATGTCAGTTTCGTTGGCGAGTTCTCAGGGATCAAAAAGCATTTCATTAAAGGCTGTGTCCGATCTAAGATCCTTGAAATAATCTTTACAACTTTTCAAGAGCTCAATAGCAGATGGTAAATCATAGTCTTTTACCCGCAAGAGCTTACTTATAGGATTGATACAATTTAAGATTTTGTACCAAATTACAATGCAGCATAAGAGCTTAAGTCAGGGGTACTCACCCTTTGTTACCGCCGGGCTGCAAAGTCATGATAGGTATTTCACGCGGACTGCAACATGCAGATAATGGAAAATGCACGCTATAAGACCAAAGTAACTTTGACAAAATTTGTAAAACTAATTTCTGGCTTTTATGTTATTACTATATTAACTTTTCTATCAAACACGCGCACACACAAACATTTATTTTTATGGCTTTTTTATATTTATGTGATAACTTCTATTTCCTTTTATCAATCTCTTACTTACATTCTGCTATTAAAAAAACAGATTACAAAATCAATATATTTAATTGCTTGATTAAAAAAACTCCTTGCTTAATTTTTAGCACATTGTTCTCTAACATTGAATTTCTTAGTGCAATCGGCCATGACCGGGCCACTCAGAAAAGACCGGCGGGCCGCAGGTTCAGTATCACTGGCTTAAGGTATCCGACTACGTTCGGAGCCGTGATTTTGCAAAAGCGCATAAATGGATCATTTTCATGATATTTAGTCTCACTTAGATTAGAATATATGCATAAAATTGTTTTAAGGACATTTTGACCAAAAATTTTATTTAAATACAATATTTTGGCAAAAAATTAACTTAGAATAATCTTTTTTCCAAATGTTCTCCTTTTGTGAAAAATGCTTCTATTGTAATAATATTTTGCCTGTATATACCTTAAACCTCTCTACAGAGGCTCAACTAGAATTTTTGAGATATATAACTTAGAAGTGGGTTTATATTCATATTTTACGACAACAGAGGGGAGAAATTTTAAGAAAAAACGCCAATAATTACTTCAATGGGTGGTAACTCTGAAAATAATCTGAATTTTTTAAAAATTCTAGTTGAGCCTCAGTAGAGAAGTCTGAGCTATATACAGGCAAAATATTATTATAATAGAACCATTTTTCACAAAAGAAGAACATTTCGAAAAAAAGATTATTCTAAGTTAATTTTTTGCCAAAATATTATATTTAAATAAATTTTTTTTGTCAAAATTTCTTAAAACAATTTTATGCATGTATTCTAATCTGAGTGACACTAAATATCATGAAAATGATCCATTTATGCGCTTTTTTAAAATCACGGTTCCGAACGTATTCGGATACCTTAAATTGTTTAACACACCTTAATAGTCCAGAAGCCTTTATAGAGTTGTCAATCTCTGAATTATTACAAACAGCAAGTAAAGCATCGTATATCCCTCCTACTTGATACTTTAGTGGTTTTAATGCATCTATTCAGCTTTCCCAGCGATTTTGTTTGAAATCACGTATCTACTTAATAAGTTGTGTTCATCATATTTTTATTTCTGAGATGCACAATTTGCTTTCACTTTAATTAAATAGTTTTATACTCGAAACAAGCAAAAAAATAGTACCTATACTCTTTCACATTAATTATTGTTCTGTAACAATAAAACTTTAATTAAATCCTTTTTCTGTTGCTTTTTATTTCTGTCATAATTTTGGCATCCTTTTGTTGCCTTTTTTAAAGATTTTAAATATTGCTATAGATTGGAACTTATTATTACTAAATTTTTTTCTTAAATATACATACTAACGCTTTTAAACCTTTTCACAATCACGAAAAATACATTTTAAAGGATTTTTGAGAAATATAATAGTAAAATGAAACAGTAAATAAAAACTATTGCAAACTGAAACCACCGACTTTTTAATTTTTAGTGCACCATTGTTCTACGGAACACTGATTAAGAGCCTCTCGTTTATGTATTGGATGAGTGATTATGTTCTGAAACTTTTTTGACATATTGAAATAGGAATTCCAAGCATTTTATATTTGTATTCGTTGCAATTAAACGAATGAGATTTAAAGCCTTTATGTATTAATCACAAATAAAATATATTTAATAAGATTGAAACTAAATTTTAAGAATGCTTTGGAAATTATTTAGGCTTAAAGTCATTGCTGTTTGCTTATTAGGGCTGCTAATTCTATATGTTATTTTGATATCACTATATATTCAAATTAATTATCTATTTAATAATTATCTTTTGAAATTTAAAATTCACGCTTGAAATTTTACAATTTATCTAAAGGATGTTTTTTCCTTAAATGTTTGTTTTTTTAAAAAATATTTGTATTTTTATTGGTTTAAAATCTTAGTCTTTTAAATATTTTCTTAAAATTTCTTCATATTAAACTGCAGATAATTTATTACCTCAATTTTTAAATTTTTTGAAATATGCATTTTGAGGAACTTTATTAGTAACATACAGAATGTTTTGCAATATTTTAAAGATATTATACATTTTTTATGTATTTTTATAATTAATTATACACATAATATATATACATATATATATATCTATATCTATATATATATAGAAGACGCATTTGTTGTCTGTTTGTCTGTTCCCTCATAACTCGAGATCCAGACACCCAAATAACGTGAAACTTGGTACACGTACACAAAATTACACCAGAAAGGTTCTTAAATAGGTTTGGCGTTCATAATTCCTTCCAAATTTTTTTAAATTTCAATTTTTAAGTGATTTTCCAGTATTATGACGTCATATGTAGTCACGTTTCTCACTAAGTGGACAATTTATACTTTACATGCAGTTTTTCAAGATTATTACATATTTTTACTGTAGCTTTGTTTTATCGGTTGGAGTATTTATTCAATTTTTCTATTCTTTGATATTTCATTAGATTATTTTTCGAATAAATAATTTTTTTAAGGATAATTCTTTCAACAACTAAAACTTTGTTTTTATTGTTTTGGCAACATTTAGGTATTATCGCGGGATGTTTATGTGCGTGATTTTGCTTGCAAATTACAACTTATTTATTTATTTCTTTAGAATGCGAAGATTATAATTTTGACAAACTAAAACTTCTCATTGATAAGGGTTATATTTCAGTTCGGTTTAAATGTAGTATAGAGGGGCACTTTGGATTTGGCGATTTTCTTCGGATTTTTATCTAAATGTCATGGTGAGATATCGAATTCATTCTAAAAATAAATAATACCGAAAAAAGTACCCTGGAGACCACTTTTAGTAACCAAAATAAAGGACTGCGCCAAGTAGCCCCCTATACTACACTTGATCCAATAATATGGTTCTTTGCAAGTTCATGTGTCTTTATTTTAACCTTTAAGGGTAAACTATTGGCTTCAGTGCATAAAAAATTGCCATGCAGAAAATCATACTGCCCAAGCAAAAGCAGTGCTGGTAGTAATTACATATCAAACTGGAATAGGCATCAGAGAATGAGCAAAACAGACAAATGGCTTAAATACCTGTTGAGGAAGCAGGTGGTCATAAGATAAATTATTTTTTTTTGGAACTTATGTACTATCCTGGCTATCGCCAACATTCAAAATAACTTGCCAAGTTGGCAACCCCGATTTTACATGTCATATATATATATGTTGAATTTTGAGTCGTGCTTCGTTTCATATATCGCCAATAAGTTGCGGTTATATGTAAGTACCTATTTTTCAAATTATGCTTTTGCATTGTAAAGTTAGTTCAGTTCTTTTTATGTCGGTTAATGTTAGTATTGTACTTCATTTTTTCAATTTATTTTTATGCTCGGGATATATATACTTTGATAATTTTTGTAGTACTTGCGTATTATTGCACAATCGCCAACGTTCAAGACAACTCGCCACTTTGGCAATTCCATAACTTTATTATGTGAGTTGAATAAGCAATCATGTGCTTCATTTTGTATGTCACCAATAGTTGCAATAATACATAAGTACTCTAATTCTGTACATTACTATAACATTAGACTGGCCGCAACATACCAATTTGGCGTGATTTCAGAATCATGCCAAAATGAGTATGTTGAGGAAGCAGGTAGTGGTAAGATAAATTATTTTTGGCACCTATGTGCTATCCTAACAATCGCCAACATTCAAAATAACTTTTACCAAGTTGGCAACCCTGATTTCGCACATCATATATATGCTGAATTGCGAGTCATGTGCTTTGTTTCATATAATGTCGCCAAAAGGTTCGGGTTATAAGTAAAATACCTTATATTTTCAAATTATGCTTTTGCATTGATAAAGTTAGTTCAGTTCTTTTTATGTCAGTTAATGTTAGTATTGTACTTCATTTTTCAATTTATTTTTATGCTCGGGATATATATATATATATACTTTGGATAATTTTTTTTTACTACTTGGGTATTTTTGCACAGTCGCCAACGTTCAAAAAAAATCGCCACTTTGGCAATCCCAACTTTGTATGCGTTGAATTGGCAATCATGTGCTTCATTTTTGTATAATGTCACCAATAGGTTGCAATAATACGTAAGTACCCTTTAATTCTGTGCATTACTATAACATTAGACTGGCCGCAACATAACCAATTTGGCGTGATTTCAAAATCATGCCAAAAATGATAGCCAACCAATATGAAATTAATATTATGAGTATTATCTTAGCCTGTTTTATATTTCCCCTCCAGAGTAATCCTTAATTAATTCAATATATAAAGTCTTGTTTTTTAATATTTTAGTACTTACATTTTTTTTTTTTGGTTATTATGTGCTGCAAATATTTTGCACATTACGATGCCTTTGGCAAAGAAATTAGTGGTATTTTTCTTAAATATGTTTTTTTTTTTTATCTGTTTTTGACAATTTTTTAAAATTTTGTTTGATGTCTGTCTGAAATGCAAATAGCAAAATAAATATTTTACAATATATATATATATTGTGTTTGTATGAAAATGTTTATACTGATTTATTCAAAATATTGAGTCGTCTTTTATTTTTGATATCTTTTAAGATTTAATTTTTATGTTATAACTAGCTATACCCAGCTAAATGTTGCTGTTGCTCAGTCAGCTTTAAAATACTGGTACACCATAAAGTATGTCATGAAGCTTACAAAAGTAATAATACACAAGAATTCAAACAAATCTATATGCATATAAGACGCATTGGTTGTCCGTCTGAATAAACTTTCTCTTTCACACTACATCATTTGGATAAATTTTCAAAATTTGTTTGTGTGGTTAGTAATTAATTATAATGCTATAATTTTAATTGAATAAGCAGATATTGCATTTTTATGTATAAAAATAGTTATAACTACTGTACTGTATTTTTTTCAGTGAGTGAATATTAACGTCGCACTGTTCAGCTACATGAGGGCTTTTGGCGACGGACCACATAATTTTGAACCATGGTCAAGTGACGTGGACAACACCTGAGCTGGCACCCCCTTCTCCTAACTACCATGCCACACCAATTTAGCAGGAATATTCTACCAATACTTAGCTGGAATATTCTTTGAAATCCACTCTTCCAAGATATATGATGGCACGGGTTCTATGATGAGTATTTTACCGGGGAAGGCAAATAGTTTTGTAGCAAATATTACATTTTCAGCTGCGAGCGTTTTCAGCAGATTGCAAAGATTATCATTTTTGTGCCCCAAAAATAGTTAATGTCAAAATTTAAGTGTCTTATGTTTATGGAGACCTTAGATAACGATTTGACTATTTATTTTAAGTGAATGGTGTATAAAATTAATTTTACAGTGGAATATATTTAATTAATTTATTAGCTCTAACCGATTAAATTTCCCTAAGTGGAGTATTTTGTTTATGTATGTCCCTTAATTTTCAATGTAGTGACCTAAAAAAATATTGCATGAAAAAATTTCTGTAAATCATAATGCGGTAGATAAAGCATTAACGTGCATCGCTTTCCTACACGGCGGGTCTTACAAAGCTCTAATAAAGTTTGAGCTATGAAAGTAGCTAGACATTTGCCAACTTGACTCTATTGTCAACATTTCGCTATTTTTCCATTAAATCGCCATTGTTATTTAGGAAACAGTTTTGCTTGCTAGTGTACAATTTTCACATAAAATAAATTCAACAGAAACTTATATTAATGTATGACACTTTCAGTTATAAATTATTTACAATATTTTAAGCGTCAGAAAACTTTTAACAATGTGTTACTTTTGCTTTGCTAGCAGAGATCAGCTTAGGGAGGTATTTCAAAAATCAACCCTCAAGAGTTTTACGAGGAGTTATAAACATAAAAAAAAAAAAATCCTTTTTTATCAGCTATTAGATCAACAGACTTAAAATTTAACAAGGTATTTTTTTTTTCTTTTTTTCTTCAGCTGAGATATGTGAAAAGCTTTTTTTGTTTAATTTTAATTCACTTAAAAATTAACTCATTAAAAACTTCTTTATCCTTCAATCTGTGTTGTTTAACTTTTCAAAGTTCACCTGTGCGAAGAACGGGTATACCAGCTAGTATATATATAATTATACACATAATATATATATATATATAAATATGCACATAATATATATACATATACATATATATATATAATTATACACATAATATATATAATTAATTATACGCATAATTATACACGTGATTAATTATATACGTAATATATATAATTAATTATACGCATAATTATACACGCGATTAAATATATACGTAATATGTATAATTAAGTACTCACATAATTAAATATTCCTTCAAATTGTCCGTGTGAAACAGAGGTTCCCAAACTTTTTGTCTCATATACCCCTTGCCATGTTTTCCGGTTCGGGGTAGACCCCTGCTTAATTAATATTGAATTTTTGAAAGTTTATCAACTTAAATGTCTTTTTGATAGCTAGTACTACTACTAGTACTTTAAAAGAATTCAATTTATAACTAATGATGTATAGAGTTAAAAGTTTAAAAAGCATATGTTAATTAATTAAATTAAAAGTTAATTAATATATAAAATAACTGTTAAATAAAATGACCAAATAACACACAATTGATTTTAATGAGAGGGATGAATCTGGAGCTACAATAAAAGAATTTCAACATTTAGTATCAATCTTGTCAGGTTTATTAACCTTAAATATCCTCTGTTAGTAGTGTCCAGTTTCTGTGTTTGTTTTGGAGATTTGCAACTGCGCTGAAACTCCTTCTTAGTAGGAAAAATAATTAAAAACTTCCTCACGATGTTCCATAATTCGGGACAAATAACAGGTTTGTCTTTTTAAAGCCAAAATTGCTGGCATCCGTTTCTAAACTTTAAAATCTTCATTCGTGCACATCACGATCAGTTCCTGTGTTCATGTGACATTTTTTTAATATGACCATATAAATTCATTTCCTACTGTGGTATTACCATAGTCAAAGCATTCTCAAACCTGGTTTCAAAATCTGAATAATAGGCAGTTAAATATTGAACGTAGGTTAAAACGTGCTGACAGATTGTCTGGGTTAATTTGAAAAAATTCCGGACCTCCAGTATTATACTTCTTTAGTTTAACTCTGGAAAGAAACGCTGAAATGGTTCTTGTTTTAAAAAAAATTATTCTGTCACCTTCTACGGCCAAATTAACCTAATTAAATTTAGTAAATAATAAATCTGCTAAATAAGTAAAATTTGGTTTCCACTTAATTAAATTATCTTTTAAAATTAAAGTCATGATCTTGTTTAATGATAGTTAATATCCACATAGCCCACACTTACACCTCATTGACCCGCAAATTGTTTGTTTTTTTTTTTTTTTTTTTTGCTGGAGTGAACCCCTTGGAGATTATCATAGACCTATGGGGTCTATATAGACAGCTTTGGGAATGACTGGTGTAAAAGATCTTAAATTAAAGATATCATTTGCAAATTCCTCTTAAAATGGCAATAACATGCAAAAGAAAAAAAATATTGTTGAAGTTTTTAAATTTAACTTTTACAAAAAACAATGGCTATCTTAACAGTCTTAGAATAAATTAGAAAAATTATATGTTTTATTTTGCATGTACATTCAATAAAAAGAAAAAAAAGTGTCTATATAAAGTAAAATTAACCTTTTTCCTTTGAAATTCTTTTAACAGTTTGTAGCAATATGAATTAAATATTTAGCAATTATAGAATAGTTCATTTGTTTACTAAACAAAATTATCCCAATATATTACGATTACAAAATAAAATCATCGTAATAAACATAACTACGTTATATTTCAATTTCGAGCCATTGCTGTTGGATTCTTTATATGATAAATAATTAATGAATGTACTCTCTCAAAGAAACCATTTAATGCTTTGCATTTTAAATGACCTACTATTGTCCTTTATAAGTGACTAATCAACATGAAAATATTCTACGAAACTGATAACATTTATATTTATGTATATAAAACGAGAAAGAAAGAAATAAAATAGAAAAAATCCCAAATGCAGAAAAATATATATTTTCACTTAACCTACGCAATGATTAGAAATTCCTGGGCATTAAACCTTAAAAATCTAAAGAGAATTTGAAAATGAAAATATTGTTACCTTTTTATTGTCCGACTTTGTTCTGTCGGCATAAACACTGGGAACTATAAGGATTAGTTCGGAAGTCAAACTGACACATTATTCCCTCTGTTTTCTTCGAAAAAGGTCTTTTTCTCGGGGTCATTCTGCCCCTTTCTTTTCATTCATAAAACTTGACAGTTCTTTTCATCATTGTTGAGACTAATCTCTGCCAAATCTATCTCTTTCAATAGTACCCGAATTAACACATACAAAACAGCAATAGTTTGGCTTGCAAAGAGAATTGGTTGAAGAGAGGGAACCGGATGCCGAAATACTTCTTTATCGCCCTCCCTTCCCCCATGGGACCAGCGTTTGGGAAACACAGCTTTAAATACTAATAAATACTCGTTTTAAAAAAAAAAGCACTAGGACGCCATAGAAACTAAAAAAAATTTGCGTACACATTTCCAATTTTTTTTTTTCTTCGAATTTTATTTTGACTTGTGGAACCCCTGGGTAATCTTAGTTCATTTTCTTGGCAAACTAGTTAATTTTAAAGCCAATTTGACGCCTTCTAAGGTTACCGGCCCTGCAAAAGGAAGATGCGTGCTTTGGATTAAGATAAACAGCAGTGAATTATGAATGTGCATTTTGAAATTTTCACGTATACAATGGGAAATTAAATGTTTTCAAAATGGTTTCCATGTGGAATTTAATTTTATTTTGTTTGGAAATACTTTCTCATAAATTTTGTAAATAATTGACAATTTTTTTCAAGTGCGACTTTTTTGTAACTCTGCAGCAAAAAAAAAAAATCTTTCAAAAATCTTATGTCGATAAAGTTGTTGGCAAGTGGCATGTAACTTACGGAGTTCCTGTCCCTAAAAGGGGGACGTACCTCCTCATCAGAATTGATAAATTTAGAGCCGAATTAGTGGGGTGACATAAAGTAAAAGAATTAATAAAGATTGAAATAATTAAGATGGGCAGAACATATCTGCTGAAAAACAGTAGCGGACGAAGTCCGCTCACTAATGGAAAAAATGCCCTGCTTGCTGCGTTATGATTGGTCGAAACCGATCAACGCAGAAAGTGGGCGTGGAAAAGGATTGGGTCGATCCGAAAATAAACAACCCGAAACAAGGAGATCCCATAGAAATTGGGGGAGAACAAATTTTGAATAAAATTTAATGAACCAACTTGCACATTGCCTGTAAAAATGGGTGGGGGAGGGACCAAAAAATAATAGAGTAAAGGACTGATCGCGGTATAAGAAATTATATAACGCAATGAAGTCATAAAGTGATAAATACTAGGTAAAAAATTGGTAAAGGAAACAAGGATTATCCAGCTTTCAAAAATAAACGGTCGCTCTAGGGCGATTTTTAATGATTGCTGGATGGGAAGGCTAAATTTTATAAGAGTACTAGATAGAAAGCGCCGTGCCTCCATCTGGTGGCCGGAAAGGAAAGTAGAAGCGAAGAACAACCGCAAAATTGAATCCAAGAGGTCACCCTCCCGGATTCCGACCGCGGTGAACGTCGCTTCAGAAAAACATTAATTCCGCGATTCTCGGCGCGGAGCTAGCATTCACTTGTTATAGTGAGAGTTTTTAGATTAAAATTAACAAATTTAAGCTTAAAAATTTACAAAAAAGTTAAAATTTAAGATACAGTTCCCAATGAGAAAAAAGCTAAGTTTAAGCCCTAAGCCTTTTGGCTTGGGGGAAACTTATAAAGTCTTGTAAAGTTGTTGGTTGCATGTAACGATGAAAAAATTTTTGCATATTTTTTAGTTCGTTTCTTTTTATGTGGTCCCTATCTACCGCACAAAAACAGGTTTTACTGAACGCGCCCCAGCGACGACATTAGACTGACCGCAAAAAAATATATTTGGCATGATTTCCAAATTCCTCCACAGCAGAGTAGTGTACCAATATATCAAAACAGTTACTAAAACTATAACGATTTCCTTATATAAAGGGCGCTAAAATTGACATTCGCCTTAGACCAGCCCACTATAGCATTTTGATTCTTTAATATTATTGTTCATCACACATAGCATAATTTGAATACATTTTTTTCACAAAAAAAAAAAAGTTTGCTGGTAAATTCCTAGTTTCGCCCACCCCCTTGGCGACGAATTTTTTGATCCGCGCCAAAATGGCGCCAAAGCGCGATTTTCAAACTCGTACCGACGACGTTCAAAGAACGGAAAATGTCGATAAACATAAAAAAATAAAAACAACTGAAATTGAACAGTTGTTCACCAAAACATGTACCAATCAACCACGATATTTTTATTCACTCTCACATCTTTCACAGCAAACTCATTCATTGATTTTCCAAAAAAATGACGCGTTAAAATTAAAATGTCACACACACTTAAATGACTCTTAGAGAACCACGTACCTTTTCTTATACTCTTGCATACATCATGCGGATTCTCTCCTCCTTTCGTACGGCATCTCCATTCATACCCATCAATCGATCCCTTCCTTTCTCTCATAACCATGTTTTTTCCACATTTAGGACATTCATACCTGCTAGAAATTAAATTTTCACGCATACACCATTCAAGCAAATTCTTTTTGTCCCCTTTCTTCCAAAACAGCAAAAAAAAATAGTTAGATGTTCCATTCGGCTACTCATTCTGAAAAACCGGTACTCACACGAATTCTAAAAAGTAAAAAGATCGTTCGAACCAGATCGTTCAACCGTGAAAAAGAAGGAAATCGATCGCTGGACATCATTGGGCACTGGAACGCGATACGTTAGGGTGATTTTTGGAGCACATAGTCCCGTCGGACTCAAATCTCCTATCCTGGAATAAAGATGACTGTACAAAATTTACCATTGCCCTTTTTAGAAAAGTATTTAAATAGGAGTAAAATTTAGTTTATGAATAATTTGAAAAATTAAAAATTTAATGGGAGAAATAATTACAATAAAAGTTATGAGTAATTAACTGGAACGCGAAGCGTTCCTCCGTCCCATACTTAATGTATTGGGCGCTTGACGTTGGTTGGCCTGCTTTTGAGATCGTGCTTCCTTATTGGTGGACATGGAAGGAGACAGTGGGCGGGGCGAACTGGTGATTTCGGCGGTCTCAGAAAAAATGGGTATTGAATTGAAATTAAATAATAAAAACAATTGAACAATTAAAAAAGAAATAATAAATTAAGAAAAAATTAAGCAAAATTTAGCAAGGGTGGTCATTCGCCACATGGGAATGACCGGGAATTAATGTTATGGAGGATTATAAGAGTCCAGTAAGATTCTTCTGGGTCTCTTTTTACAGATGTTAGGATCGTAGTTTTCTAGATTTTGAATGTTGACGTTATTGATATTGGGAAGATTGTCAAAGAATTTTTGACCTAATTTTTTTATATGAGCTTTAAAGGTAGGAATATTGAGAACTTTATAAATGTTTCTATTTCTGTTATATCTATAGGCTCTAGTGATGCTTCTAATTAATGCATTTTGAGCGTTATCTAAAAGTTTTATGTTAGAATTGGCTGCATAGCCGCACACAGGACATCCATACGCGAGGATGGGCCGCAGGACGGCAGTGTAGAGAAGTACCTTGTTGTAAATATTTAAATGAGAATTCCGGCAAATTAAGGGGTAAAGGGATCGCATTGCGTTCCGGAATTTGTCACGCGCGTGTAATATGTGTTGTTTCCAGCTGAGATTTTTCTCTAAGACAAGTCCTAGGTATTTAGTGCTCTGAGACCAGTGTAGTGGTGTGGAGTACAGAGTAGGTGGTGTGCATGGCTTTCTTCTCCTGGTGAAGAGAACTGCGACTGTTTTGTCTACGTTAATTTTAATTGTTCATGTGTGTGTGTGTGTGTGTGTGTGTGTGTGTGTGTGTGTGTGTGTGTGTGTGTGTGTGTGTGTGTGTGTGTGTGTGTGTGTGTGTGTGTGTGTGTGTGTGTGTGTGTGTGTGTGTGTGTGTGTGTGTGTGTGTGTGTGTGTGTGTGTGTGTGTGTGTGTGTGTGTATTGTGTGTGTGTGTGTGTGTGTGTGTGTGTGTGTGTGTGTGTGTGTGTGTGTGTGTGTTGAAGAATTCTTCTAGTAATATTAGGTGTGCATTAAGTGCTTTAGTAATTGTGAGGTGATTTTTGTATGTGGCCGAAATGGAAGTGTCATCCGCATAGATGTTAGTCATGGTTAGTGAATGAGAGGGAATATCATTAATATAAATGTTGAAAAGAATGGGGACCGAGTAAGCTTCCTTGCGGGACACCATTTTTGATAAAAACGGTGCGGGAAAGAGTGTTATTGACGATGACTTGAAAAGACCTATTGACTAGGTAGGAGTTGATTAAATGAATTAGTGCGGGAGGGAAATTGTTAATAATAAGTTTGTAAATGAGACCACTCACCCAGACTCTGTCAAAAGCCTTCTGAATGTCTAGAAAGACAGCTCCAGTGGACCTGCCTCTCTGAAATCCAGAAGTGATTTTTTTCAGTCAATCTGAGTAGAGGGTGATAGGTGGAGAGATGCCTGGTGAATCCATATTGATTGGGATTTATGTAATTAATATTATCCGTAAAGTTATGCAGTCTATTTAGAATTATGTGCTCCGTAATTTTACTGAGAATACTTAAGAGGAAATTTTAATCGGAAAACTAGGGCTATTTTTACCTTGTTATTTGGAAAATGTCTTAAAAATGTCTTAAGAATTTTATTGATTAAGAAAGTTAAAAGCAGAATAATTTTAAGAGGGAAATGCTTGACCATTTTATTAGTAATATTGTCTTTACCTGGGGCTTTATTGTTAGAAAGAGTTTTAATATAGCTGAGAACTTCATCTGGATCAGTAGGGTTAATGGGAAGGGGTGGGGGTGAGAGAAAAAGTTTTCGAGAGTACTAGTAATCCTATTATCAATAGGGTATTCACCATCAGGCCTTTCGTTTTCAGTAAAGTTATCTTTGAGGGTTATTGCAAGAAGGTTAGCTTTCTGATCATCGCTGCAAGCGGGGCCAGAAGAGCTAATGAGATTAGGAATGGAGGAGCGTTTTTTACGAAAAAACTTCTGACACTGCCAAAGGCTGTTGTCTGTTGTGTTGAGTGATTCAAGTCTAGTCTGCCAGGATTGTTGTGAGTGTTTTTTGAGTGCTTTTTTTAAGTTAGCTTGTGCTTTGTAATAACTAGTTCTGTGTATTGGATTTAAGGTGCGATTGTACAGTCTTTTTGCTTTATTTTTGATGTAAATGAGTTCGTATATGTGGTTTGGAGTGAAGGAGTGTTTCTTGGTTTCTATTGGCTTAGACACTTGGTGGTGGGCGGAGCATATGGCGGCGGTGAGAATAGAAATTTAATCTTCCAGCACATTTGGATTTCGAATGCCCGAGAAATCGGACAATCGAACGGAATTTTTTAAATTATTGCGAAAGTCAGACCAACAGGTGATAACTGCTCGAGCGTTGTCTTGATGAATAGGCGAAGTAAGGGAGAAATTAAGAAATACTGGATTATGGTCGGAGGAAAGCTCCGGAATGGAATCAATGGTGAAGGGGAAATTAAAGTTATTTATGACGGCAATATCAAGAGCATTTGAAGTCCCGTGGCCGAAGCGAGTGGGGGAATTGGGATACACAATTGTTAAGTTGAGTGTATCCGTGAACGTCTTTAATTGCTTTCCTCTCGTGGAGTTGACTGAGCAGTTCCACTCGTTGTGTTTGGCGTTTAGATCGCCAAAAATCACACAATTACTGTTGGTCTGAAGGAGCTGTTCAAAATCCAGAGTGAACAGTCTCTCGTCCGATCTAGGCGGAACGTAAACGGAAACAATAGAGACAGGATTGAAGTTGGGGGGGTGAGAACTACGATCGTAGCCTCGATGTGCTGGAGTGGGTAAATTATAGTGGGGAATATTACGCCTGATGAGAATTAAAGTACCGCCGTACGCTCTCTCGTCCGTGTCTCTGTCATTGCGGTAGCAGATGTAATTTGGAATATTTATGTTGTGCTTAGGTCTCAGATGTGTTTCCTGAATGAGAATTAAGTCTCTCGGGAGAGTACTTCTCTACGAAAATTTTAAATTCCATAATTTTATTTAAAATGCGTTTGCATTCCATGAACAGAGGTTTAAACCAATCAAATTGTGTCTAATCATCGTCATCATCAATAAGAGCCTCTAATAGGGCTTGCAATTCTTTTTTAGTAAGCTTACTTTTATTTTTCTTAGGCTTGGGGGCTGGATTGTTAAAGTTCAAGGTTGAAACTTGCTGAGTTAAGAGAGTTAAAGCTTGGATAGTTTGTTGTAGGGTTTGTAGGATAAGAGCTTGTGGAGAATTATTTTCATTGGTAGCATTATTAGTTGTGGGGGTTGGAGTTACAATTTGATTGGTTTGTTTCTGAGAGAATATAGCAGGATTTCTTCGTGCGTTGGAGGGTGCTGCCATCTGTTGAGGATTTCTGGAGTTATTTGTAGATTTACTGACGGCCTGTGCAAAAGAGGTATTTGGGCGTATTAAATTGTCTAGTACTGTGGCATAGTTATTGGGAGTAGTGTTGGTGCCTTTGCAGGGTTTGGGGTAGAGGGGACATTTAGAGTAATTTGCCATGTGTCCGTACACATGACAATTGATGCAGTATGTTTTTTCGAGTTTTTTAATGGCACATTCGCGTGTTTGGTGAGCTTCTCCGCACTTAAGGCAGCGGGGTATAAAGTGACAGTTCTCGGATGTGTGATGGAATTTATTGCACGAGTAGCATTGGGTTACCCCTTTGCCGTCGTACCCTTCGACTCTTACAGTTAGGTAGCAGAGTAGTGTGAGATGAAAAATTTTTAAGTTGTGAATATTTCTGGGTAAGTTGATAAGGAAAACTGGTAGGGGTTGTTTCGTTATTTTCCCAACAAGTTGGGTGACTTTGTCAACGATGAATCCGAGTTCTATTAAATTTTGGTGTATGTCTCTTGTTTCTGCATTCGTAGGAAGTCCTTTAACAACGACTTTAATGGGCCGTTCGTGTGTTTAGGTTTTATGGTGAAAAATTGATACTTTAGTTTTTCTACTGAGTCTTGAAGCAGTTCGTAGTCGTGTGAGTTGTTAGTGTAGAGCTTGATTAATGCTCCGGTTTTTTTGCTACGGAGTGTGGGGATGATTTCGTTAAGTGTTTTAAGTTGTTCCATGTAGTTTTTTTCGAGATTAAGAAAAACTGGGGGTGGGAGGGTGTTGGTTTTATCTGCTTCCGTTGTTTTGGGGGGGGCGCGAAATTAATTGTGTTTTGAGAAGTTCCTGCTATATTCTCGTCGTTTTCATTAATTTTTTCAAATCTATTGTTAACATCAATTTCAAAGTTTCTAAATTTGATTTGTTGTCTTTTAAAGGTTTGCTTAGCGGTAGGCGAGATGAAACCATCTTCGCTTTCCTTTCATTGGAACTAATTTTCTTAGGGAGTTCGGGGAACTCTCTTCGGTTTTATTTTTAGTAGGAGAATTACAAGGGGTAGAATGTACTCGACAACCAGGGGTATCGCAACGAGGAAGAGAACTCAACTCACCTAAGGCTTGTTGCTGTCTCTCATCAAAATAGGCCTGTCTGGAGTACAGGGCAGCCAGGTTCGGATCGTCATCAGAGCTGATAGGTGCAATGCATTCAATGGTATGTGAGACGTTGCTCAGCATAATCGAGAATTTCTTTAAGTCCTGCTGGACCTTAAATTTAATTGTTTTTCGATATTTTGAAAAAAAAATATATGTTTCTGCATTTTGCTACTTTTGTTGATACGTTAAAACTTCCGAGTTGGTCAATATCAGATTGAAGGACTTCGTTTAATCTAAGCGGGATTATTTGTGGATTAGAAACTTTTTCTCGAACATGGATGGTAAAGAAATCTCTGTCTGCATTTAAACAGTTCATCATTTCAGTAGGATTTTCCTGAGTTTCAGTCATGTAATCGACATTAGTTTATTATTTTCCCAAATTGAAAAGTTACTTTGTTGTGATGTGGGTAAAAATCTGCAAAATCCACTGGGGATTATTTTCCACATTTCAGTTCACATGCAGAAAATGTAGCATTGAAAAAAACTTAATTGATTGGTATAAAAAATATACCTGAAATCTGTATGCTAAATACATTTTGCTCAAATCCAGTCTAAAGAATAAATGCAAAGATAGCTGATATAAGTGAAGCGCTTGCGCCCTATCATTTAAGCTCTGAAAACATGAACTATAAACATCAAATTTTCTGGAACGCCTGATTGAATTTTCTCTATTGCTGAGATAGTGTTCCCATTGAAAAATAGAGTGTGTGGGCCATGTCCAAAAGCAATGGGTAGCCGCTTGCGGAAAATGGTGGGACGGAAAGCGTAGATAAGACGACTTTTTATGGCAATGCTATTCGTGCCACTCGTGAATGAGATGAGGCAAGCTGTCTCATCCAGCACAGATGATGAGCCGAAACATTGGTTTTGCCCAAAAGGCAAAAATAGCTGGTGTAAGTAAATCAAGAATGAATTTTCTCACAAGAACACCTTACCAAAAGAAGTTGAATTAAACCTGTTTTTTAAAGATTTATCACACTTGAAATGAACGAAAATAAGATTCACTGATTTGGAAGTATAGCCCGAAATTAATTGGATCAGGAATTAATGTCACAAAAATAGCTGCATTTATAGCGACAGCAATGATGAAAGTAAGAACAGAATTGATCTGATGTGTGCTTTGAATTTAAAAATAAATAAAACAAATGTTTTGAATTGTGTAAATATTGACTGCTCAGTATGAAGGGGAAAATGTCAGCTAACCGACATGAGGAACGACACCTGGCTGGCACCCCCTCCCAAAAAATGGGGCGGGGCGGGAGAAAAATGAAGAACTTGGTTTGTGAGCTACATTGAATAGGGCTAACTGACCCGGATGGGGGGAAGCAAATACTATTGGAAAAATAAAAGGAACGTTACTGTAGGAATAACAAATTTTAAAAATATATGAAAAGATACAATTATTGAAAATAAAATTCACAGTTAAAAATTAGTCCATTAAAGCTTGTAGTATTAGGAAGGCTTGCTGCTTAAAATCATTGGTTGCTTTAAGTGCAGGTAGAATACTTATTAGCTTTGGGCATTGCTTTATGATATTAGATATAATTTTAAATAAATCTACAATGTTTTGTACATCATCTGTGTTAATATCAGTGGGGAGGGAAGACTGGAAGGAACTTTGATTATCCCGAATTTTTCTTTGCTTTTGTGGCTGAGGAGTGGCATTATTTTGGGTATTACCCGTAACTATATTGGCAAATGAGACATTTTCTTTAATATTATTGGAGTTGAAGGTATTATTATTTTTATTTAGCGTGAGGGGACCTGATTTAGGTTTCGGGAATCTTGGACATTTCGTGTAGCAGGCAGTATGCCCGTACACGTGGCAGTTGATACAATATGGATTTTCGACTTTATTTGTTATTTCGCAGTCTTTTGTCATGTGATCCTTTCCACATTTAATGCATCTAGGTTGCATGAAGCAATTTGCAGCTGTATGGTAGAAATTATTACATTTATAGCACTGAGTTACACCCCTAATGGAGTATCCCTCAACGCTAATTTTTAAGTAATGAAGATGGGTAAGTTCGCGAATGGTTGCATTAAATTCGTTGCGCGGAAGTGTTACGAGAAAAAAGGGCAGTTCAAGTTTTGTTCTTTTAGAAATTAGTTGAGTACAACTAGTTACAGTAAATCCGAGTTCTTCTAAGTCAATAGTTATTTCTTCTGGTAGGGTGACCCGCGGCAGTCCTTTAATTACTACTTTTAATGGTTTATTTTCAATTAGAGGTATGATATAAAACTGGTATTGTTTATCAGATTCTAGGAATTGTGTGAGGCTACGGCTTTGATTTACGTTGTTTGGAAAGAGTTTAAAATAATCGCCGGCTGTTTTGATTTGTATATCAGGAAAAGTTTCGTTAATCATTTTTATTTGATCCCTGTAATTTTTACTAACTTTTAAAGTAATGGGGTTTGGTGCTCTGGGTTTTGGGGGATCTTTATCACTCGACATTTTAATAACTGGTTCAGGGTCTTGCGTTAGAGATTCAAAGTTATTTTGAGTTTTGAGGGGTTCCTGAGCTTTAGTGGGGGTGATCGGCCTAGCCGTCTTTTTAGGAAAAACAAATCCTTCCGAGTCTTCCTTCGCATTCTTACACTTTTGAGGTTGATTTTTAGAATTAGCATTACTCGTTTTAGGTTCTTGGGTAATTGGAAATAGCAAAGTATGGTCCGGGCAGTTAGCTTCTAAACAAGGTGGAATAGAACGTAGCTCACTTACCTTGAGTTCTTTCTCCGACTGGTTCTTTTTGATCAATTGCTCTAGTTGAGGGATAGTGGTCATATCTCCTTTGGCTCGGTTGATTAACATCGTCTGCATATTCGCACAAATTGCGTAGTCCAATTCTTCCATAGCTCTGAGCGTCTGTCTTCTCCAACAATCCGTTATTGGTAATCCAGTAGTTGTGAATCTGATTTAGATGACATGGCAGACCCCGGCCTGAGGGACTTTATCGATTCGTCCTCGGATTCCGATTCACTCATATTCCGAAATTAAAGTTTGCTCAAGTAAAATAAATCCACTCACTAACAAATGGAGGCAACCCCCTTGATATAAAAGCCCTGAAAAGGGCTACAAAGGACTGAAAGAAGGAAATGGTTAAATTTTTCTGTATATATTGTTTTTAGGGTTGCCATAGTTAAAATTTTGAACCTATTGGTCAACGGAATTTTAATGAAAAGGAAGGGTACATAGCTTGGCGAACTTATCACCCTGCTTGGCGACAAAAAAAGTTCAAAAACCGGGGGTGGGTTAAAATAGGAGCCAACAAATTTTTGGAAACAATGAGCATCACTTGAAAATTCATTTGACTGCTTTATTTGAGGTCTAGCAATGATTTTACTAAATAAATCAACTAATCTATACCTGCAAAAAAAAAAAAATAAGAAATTATTCAAGCAAGTACGTGCTGCCATCTGTTGGAAGTAAATCATTTTAAAACATATAGATTATTTTAAAACAAAATTAAATGTCCTGGAGAAGTGCAACATATCATTTAAGTGGTAGACTGCCAAAATTCAGAATTATTAGGACAGTTTTACAACAATAGGAACCTTTATTTTATATAATTATTTTTATCTAATATTGAATTGCTACTTTTCCCAAGCTGTGACGAAATACAATATGACGTACAAAACTTAGTCTCTTGAAGCTGTGTATAGGAAAATGATTTCTAATTTTACCTATTGATGAATAATAGGGAAATATAACATAACCTATGACAATAAAGGTATCGGAATCGTTTTCATTTGAAAAATCATAGAAAGTATGAAATTTTTATCATGTATTTCAATGACAAATAAAGCTTTGTTTCTTCCACAGATTAAGTCTTATTTATATTAACTCATTTCTTTGTTTATTATGACGAATTAAGATTTAGATTGCCACGGGGATAATCATTTTCCACATGCAGAAAAGTTTCATGTAATTAACAGACAGGTTCTTTTAGTGTATAGATCCTAAACCTTTTTTTGCAAATCTATGGTAATTACAGCAGATTTTCTTCTAACATGAAAAAACTAACAAACGTTTGAATATGTAACACAGAGATTCAGAAATTGCAAATATTGATCACACAGCTACTTAAATCAGTAACCCTAAATTCGTATGAGACAAATAAAATGTGCTGTTACTGTCAATAACTATTTAAAATTCAGCATATTTATTCAACTTATAAATATTATTTTGAAAAATTCACAAAAAATTTTGCTTGATCGAAAGAATTATCGGCGGGCACACCTACTAAGATCGGCCCTGACTGTGGAAAGAGCTGTTTCAAGAATCAAACAATATAAATATTTTGAAGGTGCTCTTCCATATGAAAGTTTACACAATGTTGACAGTGTATTTATTATAACATGTTTGTTGTGTAATTTTCATGACCTTTAACAAATGTAACATAAGAAAGCTCTTAATAGAATGTTTCACTTTAACTATATACTTATTCTATGTATATATACAAACACTGAAACTAATTAATCGATAATTGAATTCCAAATATGGTAATAAATTATAATCATTAAAATTTTCAGATTAAAATGTGTGTATAATAAAATATAAATTTGTGTCCATATATAGAATATAAAAGTCCTGTTCATCCTTACATGATCAAACTAAAAAAGCCATTTTTGAATCTATAATTCTCTTACAAAAAAATAAAAATTGCAACATATTTGTGTGGTATTTATAAACACAACATTTGTTTTTCAGATTTTGAATGTGGTATAAACCTATCATACAAATGTAGAAATTTTTTTTACTATATGTATCAAATATACATTTATTGGTTTTCGTACAATTTGAAAATTTATCATTATAGATTAGATTTGTTTTTGCATAAATATAAAAGACTCATATATTGATATTATCCTGCTTATAAGTCCTGAATAAATTTGTTCCATTGAGTTAGTTACAAGTATTGACCCAAGAGAAGAGAACTTGGATCAATTGTAAGACATTTATCGAGAATTAGGATCATGAAACGTAGTAATAATATAATTTTTATAAGTTCTTGTTCTCTTTTTGCTTGGCTAAATTATTTGGCAGCTTAATACATAAGTTACAAATTTTGGAATGATATGAGTACTGATTTAGCATTTCTTTGAAAAACTTTAAAGTAATTTAATATTTTGCTCAAGTAGAATTTGAAGAACTGAAAAGTTTCTCGAAATTTAGAATTGTCTTGGTAAAACAATGCTATAATTAGTTAATCAACTTGCTCATAAGTAGTAGAAACCGTCATTTTGATTAGAATGGAACAATTTATTCATGACTTGTAACTACTTGTTGATGTAATAATAATTTTAATCTTTAAAATATTTTTACATGTTAAATTTCAGAGTGAGAATTCTGTATTTTTATCTTCTATT
>BMAU01003954.1:0-40196 GCA_019973935.1 Trichonephila clavipes | reverse complement strand
AGATAAATCTGTTTTTTTAAAGGTGTGAGATATGATGAGAGTTTTAGCGGCTCGAAGGTCGCAAGTGTGAGAGAGTTTGAGGAAGAAACAGACATGATCACAAATAACCAATTTTATTTAATTTTAAACACTTCACCAAATCTGAAATTTTTAACTTAACTCTGGGGAGCAAGAAAAGTCCTAACCCTTAATCTTATAACTAAATTATTGAAACTACTTTTCTTGATTAAAGCTCCTTGTATGATCCTGTTTTAAATATATTGCTTATTTTTATATTGCTATAAATTTCTCACAATGTTTTTTTTAATTCAACTAATTGATGAAAATCATTTTGTACAGTGCTCTGTAATTAAAGTGATTTATTATAATTATTCTTATTTTTTTCTCTGCAATATTATGCATTATATAAAGTGTCCATTTAATACATGAATAGATTGTACAAAAAGTAAATGAATACTAATTTTTTAAAAAAAAGAGGTTGGCATATTATGATTATCCAGCAATTGGGAAAAAATGTAATAATTACACTGTTCAATGAAAAAAAGTCCTCATTATTTTAGGAGATTCTTATGCGGAATGGCCTCTAAAATCCGAATATGACCCCAATTGCCGCGGTAGCCCAGTGGTCAAGGTATCATATGGCAGGCCTGTCATGAGTTCGAGCCCAGTACCACTAAAGACCAGTCGTAAGGGGAATGACTAGTCATGTCGAGACCTCAAACGTCCTCCCGTTGGTGTGATGTGGTAGTTAGTAGAGGGGATCAGCTAAGGTGTCCTCCTCGTCACTTGACCATGGTTCAAAATTACGTGGTACGTCCCCAAAGGCCCTTGTGTAGCTGAACAGTGCGACGTTAATATTCACTCACTCATAACAAATTGTTCTTAATAGAATAATTTCTTATTCATTTCTCTATCCAAAGTTATTCAATTTAGCCAACACATTTACATCGCATCCAATAATATTAATTTAACAAATAAATAAAAAAAATCTGCTGTAGAAGTTTAAAAAAATCGCCCCTTTTTTCGCTCTAAGTAGAAATTTTTTTAAGTAGCAAGGAATGGTGTCTGAAAATTTTTAGATTGTAATTTATCCTATAAAAAGTTATAAGGAAGCACGGGCATTAATGGACCTATATGTTCTAGGAACAAATCTAAACAATGTGTGCTTGATGAGTATTATCTTCTTGAAAATTACCATTGCCATCTGGAAAAAAGTAATCATTTGAAGGAATAAGATGTTTTACTTAAAAAGTTTACCAAGCTCATGCTAACATAAACATTCCCAGTTCGTAAAACTTCCTGAATCCTTTTGAAGGGGAGTGGTTGGAAATTTTACTACTTTTTAAAAATAAGATAAGGAAAAGTTTAACAATATTTTTGCAGATGATAAATTTTTAATTCTCTCTAACATCAATAGATGACAGCACCAAGCAAAATGACCAGATTTTATTATTTTATTTGATAAAAATTTTTAAAAAGTGATTTTTTTTTCTTGAAAATCCACCTGCCCTTCAAAGGATTTTAAAGGCTTGTAGAGTTGACTCGGTAAACAACAATTGCAATGCGTCATGTTCTTCGCTTTTAACCCTGATGCGACCATCATGCTGGAAGAGAGTAAATCTAAACTCATCTGACCATATGATTTGCTGTCATTGCTCAATGATCCAGTTTCTGTGTTCTTTAACAAATTGCGGATTCTGTTTTCAGTTAGTCGGAGTAACTGGAGGTTAACCCCGTAACCTTTGAGTTCTTACCTCTTTATACAAGAGGAAATGGATTTTCCTCTTATCGAGGATGTTTGTTAGCTCTAGGGTCTGTTTTCGTGTCGATTAGATTTCACTTATCGTTCCAATGGTCTCAGGTCATGATTGCTTAGGATCGATTTTTCGATCACACACTTTCTGCGAAGAATTTGTTTCATTCACAACTTGCCTAGCTTTGATAATTCGTTGGACAGTATGCAAATCAGTACTGGTCATTGCAGTCATCTCGTATCATGATTCCTTCCCTTCATCTGCACCAATAAAATGCCCCTTTCACTCAGAAGTAATGATCTGTTTTAGAATTTGAATGTTTGAACTCACATAGAGATATTTCTTTATGCGAGTCATAGTATTTTTGTTAAGTAAATATTAATAATACACATAATTCTGACTTATTTTTATTGATTATTTTTGATTGCATGTGGTATTTATTTTTACAGCTAAATCAAAAATGCGATAATTTTTAATATCAATGCATAATCCCTCATGATAAAGTTACACATTTTATTTTTATTAAATGTTTCTTGTAATAAAAATTCTTTAAAATGTATTTTTAATAGTATTAATTTAATACTGTTACTATTAGTCGTACGATACCAGCAAAACTGAGCTGAAAAAATGGCTTATTAAATAATTTTAATCATTTTACGGAATTTTACTACAAAGCAGAAAGAAGGGGGGGGGGTAACTTTATTATTCATTAGAGTTTTAAACAAGAATTTTCAAATTGTTAAAAGTTTAAAAATAATTTCATTATTTAATTGTAAAATAACTTGAATAAATAAAAAAAACTTTAATATTGTTATACAGAAAAGAAATGCATGGCAATATTTTGTCTGTTTATATGTTCAGGAACATAGTAAGAACTTCATTCACTGTTTTGGTAGACGCCTTTGGAGCTGGAATCATGCAGGACTTATGTAGAGAAGAATTGTAGCTAACTAACATTAACAGAATTAGTATAGAAATTCTAGACTGTTACGCGGATTCATGACGAATGAGCTCGGTATCTTCAGCTCAATGCTCATTTCGTAATATGGCAAAACATAAAAAGACGTCAAATTTTAACAGAACAACAACCATATCGCTGTAGATGAAGGCAGCAATAGTGAAACTCAAATGTAAAAATCTTAACTCTGTGAAGTATTATATTCATAAAATATTCATTGATTGAATTATTAAAATGTTTTTAAAATTCTCTATTTTGTAGTTTAATTAACTGCTAACTCGTTTGCCCGTACACCATATGGGCTACCGAAAGCTGGCCACAACTGGTTTGGGCATACCTTGTTCTGGCACTGATATTTTGGCCTTTCTATCTTTGATTTGCACATATTTTTCATTCTTATAGTTAGATTATTAGTGCTAGGGATTTTAAAAGTTGCAGTTTGTCCATGGTACTGAAATACTTTTCATCCGGAATTTTCTTTGTAGTGAAGTTCGGAATTTAGACTCTTAAAAATATTCAATAAAGAACAAGGCAATGTGCAATTTGTTGCTTGGAAGGATAATACAAAAAAATAGATAATACCTCTTTTGCCATTTCAATGTAAGACATTACATCATGCTTCAAATTGTGTGTGCAAATATATATGCATACACACACAATATCCTTAACCATTTGAGAAAGAGGTATGAACAGTAAATTTTTTGTAGGTATCAGAAAAATTAATTTAAGATATATTAAATATTCTTCAATGCAAGCAGAGTGTACTTATAAAAAGTAAACATTTAGGGTTTTTTGCATTTCACAATCATATTATAAAAATTAGTTTGAACGTTTTTTTAAATAAAGAATAATTATTAAGTAGAAAAGGAATTAAAGCTTCATAAACTTTTCTGAATGGGATAAAATTAATCATATTTTGTTTTAATTGTATTAAGTACGTACACAAAATTTTTACACGACAGATTAAAATATCAATTTAAATTTTACACTTAATAAATTTGTTTCTTCTTGCTGTTGTTGTTTTTTATGCCACATGATCTCAACTGCATCAGATCCAGGCCCACAAAATTCACCCTGGCAAGGGACTACATGTATGCCTGTCGTTGGCCATAGTTTTGAGCACCATACAGGTGACAGTACGATTTAGCTCGCTTCCACACCAATTTAGAAGGAGAATATCCTGAGGATTAGGGCCTTCCACCAACCTCACAAGAGGACTTGCAGCTCGACAGCTATTTAGAGTACTCTCATGCCGCAAAAGTACTATAGGTTTACAAACATACATGCCTTCTCTGGGATTCGAACCCAGGCCCTACGGCACAGCACTCAGCATCGCTAATCAGAATACCGGATGGGCGACACAAATTTAGAAATATATAGGATTGTTTCAGAGCTATGTATATTAACTTGAGTAAATTTCTGCACTCTATCCACAAGATTAAATTTAACAAAATATCAATTCCTTGATGTTACATATGACAGAACTAAAGTATGATGTGCTGTTTGATACTACATTCATTTGGGTTTGATGTTCTATAACAAAAAATTTATCAAAAAAAAAAGGGGGGGTTTAAAAAAAGAATTTTTATTTTCTATGCTTTTCTTGTTTTGCATCCTGGAATTATCCAAATGTTGTTAACCATGTTTTTTATATTAGCTATAATCAAACAAATCTAAATATAATGCTACCTTTTTTAAAAATTTGACTATGATCTTTCAATAAATCTAAGTCCACTATTGATTAAAACGTTAATTTTTGTTTCCTAAGACTTAAAGAGATTTCTTAAACACTTGAATGTTATAAAATTTAATTGTTAATGTAATATTCAACTTTTAATAGCAATAAAAAATATTTAAAATTGTATATTCTGGGGTTTTTTTTCATATTTATACATTTTTTAAAAACACTTTTTAAAAAAACTATGGATATGAAAGAACTCATAAATCTTAACTTCTGTCCACTGAATGTATGCAAATTCTGTTTTAACTTTTACATCGATATTCAAAATATGTAAACTGAATTTTAGTTTTAATTGTAGTTGAAGTTGGTTTAATTTTTTGAAACATAAACTGTACAAAAAAAAATGGAAGCCACTGAATTTTCATTGAAAAGATTTTTTCATCTTATGTCTTCTTTAGAAAAAAATATACCATATTATTTAACACAAATGTAATAATGGTAATGAAAGTACTTTTCTTCAAGAAACAAGTGCTTTCATAAATATTTTCTTAAGTACATTTAATAAAAAAAGAAAACCACTAAGAATATTTTATCACTCACATTTTGCAAAAATTAAATAATTTACTGAGTTCGGTTCCTAAAGATATTTATTTAGAGCTGATTTAGTATGAAACAGATTATTTCATACTTTATTTATTGTTGCAATTAATTGTTAAAGATATAATTCGTAAGTGAATATATAATTATAGCACACAGAGAGTATTTTATTTCCCATTTTCCATCACTTTTCTCTTATTGTAGTTAATGCAATTTTTGTGTTTTTATTTTTTTAAATCAATTTTTTAAAAAAATTCTGTTTATATGCATGAGTTAGTGAATAGTATAAGAAAATTTATTCTGCTTCCTCAAGTAAACGTGTTGAAAATAAATTGTGAATTAAGCACTAAATAACAAATGCAGAATCCTTAACAAATGAAACAGAGAAACTTCACGACTCACAGAAGATAGGAAATTGGAAAGTAGTGACTATAAATTCATTTCTTAAGCCACTTGACTAAATAGAAATTGACCAATCAAGTGTTCAGTAGTGATATAAGCAAATTTACCTTATTGTCAAAAGTTGTTAAAAGAACACATTTTTTTTTTTTTAAAAAAAAGGAAATTCTAGGTGGAAAAAATTAGACACTTACTTATGTATACTTTCAAAATGCTAATCCTGCCCAGCTAGTATGGTGGACATGACAATCGGCTTGTGTTCCAATCCCGAATAAGGCATGAATGCATCTTCGGGAAAAGAAGTCGGACTTTCGCCTGAAATGTATTCCCGTCTTGAATGAAAAACAGTGCATACTGTCTGTTCTATGCTGGGATCATTGTTAATAATAAAGTCTATATTCTTCTGTGATTTCATTGTATATTTATGTTCATCTATCTCTCGTCTTTCTAATGCATCCCAGGATGAAACACACATTAACAACAATATGCTAGTGCTTTGTTGAAATATTTCTTCAATTTTTTTATGATTTTCTTTGGAAATTAAGATGAATCAATAACAGAGATGAAGGAAAAATAATAAATTTAGGATAATATAAGATTTGAAATTTCTAGAATAGATTGACATTGACTAGTCCTATATTTACATGTGTGAACTTTCTCTTAATTGTAAGTAATTATTTTCTCTAGAATTGGTGATAAAGTAAATAATTCATCATTTAATACTTATGTCTTGTATTTGTAAAAATATATAATTCACTTCGCATTTAAATGGCTAAAATTCATTGCTTTGGGTTGTGGGGACACTTGGAACCTAATTAATTTGACTTAATCACATAGCCTTTTATCTAATTTTGGAATAATAACAATTTAAAAGCTCAATGCAAAATTAGTGAAACTATTAATCAAACTACATCGATATTTTCACACAAACATATACCTTCCGAAAAACAAAAATGTCTTTTTTACTAATGACTACCCTCTCTAAATTTTCACACAGGTATCAGAGACACTCCGTTTTTAGTAGGGTGTAAAATATTCCTATCACCGGAAGTGTGCATGACTCAAAACTGGAATATGCACTCGAGTTTGTCTTTGAAATGTATTCACCGAGATGAATATCAATTCTCTTATTTAAAGCATAGGATCTTTAAATTTGGCCATTGTATATTCTTTGGTGCTACCGGTTGTAGCGCAAATGACCACTTTTTCATTGAAGCATAATTTTTTGCACTGTAGTTCAATGGAACACATTAGCGTTTCCTACTAGATTCACTATTACACGAAGACATGATCTCGTAAAAATTTTTTCGAAAAACAGATCAATGCAGTGAAGAACTTTCAAGCAGAAAATGAAATATTTAACGAATTGTGGGCTGTTATCACAAATGTCTTCATACTTTTGTTTTAGCTACTCATAGTCCTCGCTCGTCCTATGTACAACAAATCAGAATATTTCATGCAGCCATGTACAACTCCTCTTTTCGCCGACATCCCTTTCAAGAAGCTGAGCATTACTAATCTCCGTAAAGACATCACATTTAAATTATTTCATGGTCTGACAAGATTGGACAAGTATAAAGGCTTCCACTTATGAAGGGGGTGGTCGTCTACGTCATATCGACATCTAGTCAGAGGACTGAAAGAAGCTGTGTACCTCTCAACTCGTCACACTCAGGAAGTATGTCCCTATACTCTAACATATTGCGTCATATCAACATCCCTTCAGAGAAGCTGTTATCTTCTCTTCTCCTTTCCTTTAGGGGGATGAAGGCTCATCGTGTGTGGAGGGGGGAATGGTCCTGCCTCCTCCTCGTCTAATAGGTTGAGAGGGGAAACCGGAGTTGAATCCTTCGTAGGACGATGGCACGTTAGGGGACGGGCAGGGGGAGTTGGACTGACAGGTGACACGCCCCTTCTATTGTACTCTCTGTGGACCTGCGACTACAATCTACGTGTTATGTAGCAGTCACCCCTTAAATTTGGTCTTCAGCGGCATGTTGAAGCTTTTCGATGGGCCTTATTATTCAAATATATAAAAGGTCTAACTTTAAAGGCACAAAGTGCATCTCCCTGGGAAAGCCGAATCCACGCTATAAAATCCTTAACGCAGTGGTCCCCCACCCCTGGTCTGCAGACCAGCACCGGTACGTGGATCATACAATTCTGGGCCGCACAAGGAACATTTAATTGATTCTATTTTATTTACTGTGGAGTGTTTGTGCGACTTTTTATGAAAATAACTTTTTATTCTGTGTTAAATTCCTTTATTTTCATTTTTTTTTTCAGTGTGTAACTGTATTTTATTCTCAAGGCATGTTTAAGTACAATTAAGTTAAAATTATTGAATCAAGACAATCTAAAAAGCAATCAACGTCCCTCCTCGGAAGGCCACCGTAAAATTATTAAATGTTGACCGGTCCGCGGTGATAAAAAGGTTGAGAAGCACTGCCTTAAGGTATTATAACCAGGGGGTATTTATTATTATTGAACTCTCTTAAACAAAAAAAAAAAAAAATTCAAATTTTCCTATGCTCCATTATTATTTGGTAAAAAAATCTTAAATTTTATAAACTCAATAAGGAAGTTATTACAGACAAAGACTATGATGTATTATCTGCCATTGAACTCTTTAAAAAAGTTTTTAAGACTTTTAAAGATCTTTGATTGGATCTGGCTTTTGAAGAAATGCTCTGTGATGCAAGGTCTATCCGACAAAATTGATGTCCCTGCTAACTTTGATGCGACACAGCCCCCTCACAAAGCTTGATGAAGAAATATTAATTTTGAGTATGAAGCAGTTGATCAGAGGTTCCCGAACTATTTTGTCTTATAGACTCCTTGCCATGTTTTTCGGTTTTGTGTAGACCCCTACTTACCTGCTAAATGTTTGCAAATTTATCAACTTAAATCTTTTTTGACAGCTGGTATAGCACTACTTACTTTAAAAGCTTTATGTTTCTAACTGTAGTTAAGTAGATTGTTTGAAACTTAAGAAACACATGTGAATTAATTAAATCATAATTTAATTAATATATAAAATAATTGTTACGTGAAATAACAAATGTTTTTATTGGGTGGGATGAATCTGTTGCTTCAATAACAAATTTTCAACGTTTGGCTTTTTAATTTTTTCAGATTTAACCCTAAATCTCCTCAGTTAGTAGTATATATATATCCAACCTTTCTGTTTTTATTTTGGAGATTGGAAAGCGCTCTGAAACTCCTCTCTGGGGGAAGCAATTAAAAACTTGCTTGAGATGTACCACAATTCGGAATAAGTAACAGGTATATATTCTTAAAGCAAAAATTGCTGACATTTGTTTTTAAACTTTATTTTAAGATCTTCGTTAGGGCTATATTAAAATCAATTCCTTTTGTATTCAGACATTCTTTTTTTTTTTTTTTTAATTGGACAACATTAATTCATTACCTACTGTGATATCACCTTAGTCAAAGCATTCTCAATCCTAGTTTCAAAATGTTAATAAAGGGCATTTAAATGTTGAACATAAGGTAAATCATTTTTTTTTTTTTTTTTTTGGCAGATAGTGACAAATTAAGAAACTGTTAAGATTCGCGAAATCCAGTTTTATGTACCTTTAGCTGGCAAGAAACACTAAAATAATGGTCCTTTTTTAATAAAATGTATGCTGTGTGTGTGTAACCTTGTAACTGCAACTTGACCCCAATAAATTTAGTAAATAAAATTATTAAATAGGTTCAATCTGGTTTACACTTGATTGAATTTTCTTTTAAAATTGAAGTCACGATCTGGCTTAGGCTATTATAGACCCCTATTTACACCTCATGGACCCCAAAATTAATTTGTCATTGACGTGGATCCTTTGCAGGTTGTCATAGACCCCTGGGGGGGTCTATATAGACCACTTTGGGAATCACTGCACTAGATGATCTAGTGGAAGATTCCAAATTGAAATTTAAGATAAAGCTTTTTTTATTCATTTATTTTTACAATTGAACAAGCGATTAATGCCTTGGAATGCAGATTTAGTTTAATGAGTACTCACAATTGTTTTCAATATTTATTACTATGTATAAAATTTAAAAGATACTCATAAAAATGTATAATTTATTTCTTAACAACTGTAAGATCTTTTAGAAATAATGTTGACCAATGGATATAAACGCACTTGATCTAACAGACAAGATAATGTCAGTGTTGGCTTTATTAAGCAAAAGAAAGAAAGCCACACAAACTGAAATTTTAAAACTTACTTCTACTATAGAATTTGTACAAAATCTTGCCATTACATTAAGAGTTTTGCTTTCTGTACCAATAAATGTAACAAGTGGAGAGAGGAGTTTTTCAAAGTTAAAATTAATAAAAAATTTCCTACGATCCACATCATTTCAAGATAGATTAAATGGTTTTGTTACATTGTCTATCGAATGGGAATTAACTCAACAGATTGATTTAAAAAAATTCATCAGAAATTTTCACAGAATTAAAAGCCGGGAAAAACACTAGTAATTTTTTTAATTATTTTGAATTTGATTCATTTTTATGTTTTAGTTTTTAATATATATTGTTATATGCTGCCTTTTTGTTCGCAAGTATTATAGGTGTGTATCTATGAACAATCTTTTTTTTAATAACCAATTTTTTTACTTTAGGGAAAGGGGTGACTTTTTCATTTTTATCAGGGGCACCAAAACTGCTAGAACCTGCCCTGATCTTGGGGATCAATCTTTAGCTATAAAAGGGGATTTGGTGGTGGAAAATCAAATAATCCATTTTCCTGAAAAGTTCCCATCTATATACAGGGTTTACAGCGAGGTGGTCCAGGGGTGGATGAATGATGACACTGCTGTTGTCAAAAATACTGCTGTTTGATGGTAAACATATGACAAAAGATGAAACATTCAAGCATGAAAACATAAACACGACATAAATCACGCGCAGATAAGGTACTCAAAATGGAAAAGATCATTGCGTAGTTTTCATACAGGAAGAAAGGCGAGGCCTAACTCGCCAAGCCTTCTTCGGTTGTTCTCCTATTCCAGAAGTGGAAGTCTGGGTCCTTCTCGTCCACTTCCTACTCGTTAATCCTCTGGCTCTACTCTTGTTAGTTCAGTGCTCCCTGCGGATATCTTCCATACATATACCGGGTAGTTATTACTAAACTTCCCCTATAAACCGCATCCTACAGCGCAAACGGGTGAACGGAATGCAACGAAATTTTGTATATGGTCTATACGCGAGATGCACTCACGAAACTTCGAAGAAATTCTAGCTCCAAAATGTCCATCAAAGGATGCCTTTTCGGAAAAAACATGAAAAATTTAACACAGTAGAAGACACCAAAAACGGAATACAGAAACGATATTAGAAATCCCGGACAAGAATTATTTGTAATAAAATGCAAAACTGGGAAAAACCGTCAGTAGTAGGAGAAAAATGTCGAGATTTGCATGCTTGGGAAGAAGAGGAGGCTTTATGCAAAACATGTTAGTGCTTAAAACGTTGTCATGTTTAAGTCGATGTTTCCGGCTGTTCTAATGACGGTCTCTTTATTTGAACGTGCGTTACTTGCGAAGCTGTTTTACGAAAAAAGGGGAATGCTTCTGCTGTACCTCATGAATTTCGTAGTAGAAAGAACCTACGGCGAGGACCAATGTCTAATCTAGTTATCCGGGCCATGATTAAAAGATTTGAAGAGACGGGGACATTATGTATATATATAGGAGTTCAATCTGGAAGAGGCCGTAAACGTGGCACACCTGTACTTGTTGATGATGTCAAAACAGTTGTTGACGCGCAGTCACAGACATCACAGTTTGAGGGCAGTAGCGCGCGTGCAGTTTCTTTATAGACAGCCTATTAATACAGCACCGTCCGATAAGTGCTCAGAAACATAGCTACTTTCCATACAAGCTCCGACTTTCCCGGGAGCTGCTTGACAAGGATAAGCCACAACGCCCCTTATTCGCAATCAGTTTTCTAAACAGAATGACTGTTAATCTGTCATGACCTTGGAATATTCTGCGGAGTGACGAGGCTCATTTCTACATCGATGGGACAGTTAACACCCAGAATTATCCCATTTGGGCCTAGGAAAATCTATGAGTCCACTCTGAAATTCCCATCTAGTCACCAAAGGTTCCTGCCTGCTGTGAATTCAAGGTGACATTCATTCTTGATCATTCTTCTTTGGGGAAATCTTTAAACGTGGGCCTGTCACATCTTACGTTTTGGGCCATTGGTACCATAACATGCTGCAGACGCTTTTTGTGCCTTAACTACAGCGAAGGTTGGTCCTTACATCGACCATTTTCATGCAGGATGTTAAGCCCCAGGGGCGTAGCTACCACGGTATCAATGATACTGGGCCCCCGAGCTGCATGGGCTCCAACATGTGTAACTTCAGTCCCACTAACAGGGCTCCCTTATCTAAAAAAGAACCCCGAAAGAATTTAGCTTGCTACGTCAGTGGTGCGTCCCCACATTTCCATGAGTGCGTGAAGGCGCATTGCTCCAATACTTCACAGACGATTCTGATATTGGTCGCTCCTTTCCTAATCCATGGCCACCACGTTCGCCGGATCTAACTCCGTGTGATTTCTGGGTTTATGACTATTTAAAAGGTCTAGTGTATCGTAGAGGTGTGACGTTGACTGACTTATAGAACTTCATTACACTTCATATGCGAGGCTTCACAACTGATCAGTTACGATCTGTTGTTAAAAACACTGTCCACAGACTTCAAATTTTACAGGTGAATGAGTGTTGTCACTTTGAGCACTTTCTCCTACATCGTCCTGGGCATGATTAACAACTGCTCCTCTTGTGCAACTTCGTCCTACTCTGTTATTGTTTCTGCAAACTAAGATGTTTCTTTTTTCCTCTTACCTTTACTTAATGTGGTTCGATGACAAGGTAATCATAAACTAGTTAATAAATGTTAATATTTTTTTTGTATTAACACATGAAACTTAACACAATAAATGTAACCAAAATGAAATACAATGAACGGCGGCCCGTAAACGAAACTTGTGACAGGCCCACGTTCACCGACACGTTGTACAGGGTTAGCGATATTAAACTTCCTCTACTTAGAGAGCTCTGGAGTCCGGTCAATTAGTCCGAAGAGAAAAATATTAGGGTAATGATGATGCACTTGAGGTTTCTGAAATAAAATAAATAGTTGAAAACATTCACTAGATGGCACTTTCGTTGGCGAATACTGTTCTTCAAATCCAACACAGTTGCAAAATGCTGACGGTAAACGTTATCTTTCGAAAAGCTCCATAAACAGAAGTCGCAAAGCGTGAGATCGGGGGATTGTGGAGGCCAAGCTGTTGGGAAAGATTGGCTGTTTACACGCACGTCTGTCAATTCCTGTCTTACACGGAGAAAAAAAGACATACAAAAAAATGAACACATAGATATACTCATTTTGAAATGAGTATGTTTGTATCAGGTTCGATCGCATGGCTTCATCGAATATGAAACTTACATGTACTCAAAATCCGAAAAAATGGTTAATTAACACTCTCAAACACATTACAAAAAATATTCAGGATTACAGAAGTTCTTTTAATATATCGGATACATATTTTAAAAATTAGGGTTCAACAACAAATTTAGTTCTATATTACATGGTTTAATTCTAAAACCGAAATGCAGGTGGTGGTACTTGTAACGGAAGTGTTACCGAACGAAACACTGCATTACCGTCAGAGAGAGTTTGGAACTGAATGAGTGAGCGTTACCCGTCTCGCTGTCCAATCCTGGACTGTGTAATTTACCCAAGTTTCACTTATTTCCTCTAAATGTTTACCCTGTATTGTGTCTAAGTGTCTGTCCATTGTAACTGTGTTATTTTATGTCATTAAAATATTTTAATTACCCCTAGACTTTTTCCATTACTTTTGGTTTACCCCAATAATGACGTAAGAGACCGTTAACAATTCTGGCGCCAAACGTGTCGGACCGACTCAAAGCTCTCTAACACTTTTTCAACTTAGGTTTAGGTGTTGAAGTGTCACCCGACAGCAAAAACAGGATTCGCACCCTGCGAATAAATAATACTTTCAACCAGAAAACCTGTTTAAATATAAGTGTTGTTTATTCAAAATAATCTTGCTCTGTTACTCTGTATAAAAACAGTGATTATTATTGCTCGTAGTATATATTTTGTGTTACAGTATAGCAACATAGTTGAATTTTAAGAGATATTCCGTTGTCAGTTTTTTTAATCTAAATACTTTTGAAAGCGAAATTTGCATTCTATTGGCTGTTTTGATTAAAGGCAATTGAAGGTTATTTATGAATGTATTTTTCTTCCTAATTAAGAGTTTTATGCCATTGACATATAGAAACACAATCAGCTTTTTCTGATTGACCGGAGTCAGCGGAGGGATATCTTCTCGCGGTCAATGACTCCAAAACGCGGAAATTCCCAAAACATCCTATACCATGATGTATTTATGGGTACATTGCCTTCTTCCAGGCGTGGGAAATGCGTCACCCTTTTCGGTGGGGGGAGAGGCACTCCCAGAAATTCCTCTTCTTGTAAACAACAACAGGGCCGATATACAAATTACTGTTGTAATCCTTATGGAAAGGCGGCCCCCATCACTCCTCCCCTCTCTCAGATTAACAAAACCAAAATGAATAATAAATAAAAAAAATTTCAGTAAGCAAACGTGTTACACTTATTGGTAAACTAATTTAAATTTTTGTAAAGCTAGCAGTGAAATTTATGTGTCGAGGAGGCATGAAGACGAAAAACAGTTTCTTAAAATTTGGCCTTTAATAATCAATCATAAAGTCACTCTGCTCGTTACTGGAGCGATAAAAACAATAAGTTCAAAGAGCAACATTACCAGAGACATCCGATTCGAACAGTCTTCTAATATTATAAAATTAATTTCTAATCTAAAATGGTGATGCAACCTGCAGTTGCATTGCCAACCAGCCTTTCTCTCCCTCTAAGAGAGAAACTACTCACATACTTCTTATATTTCCGTTTCTCCTTCCTTTTTAAAAACTAACATGAGCCGAGTTTAAATACTAGCTCGATTTGCATGGCAGTTGCTGCCAACCTCAAATCACGAAACTCAAAAGGATCGGGTTCGAATCGGTGTGCTTACTTTCATTGAGATCATGGAACGGGATTGGAAAAACAACACAAGGAGATCATAAAAATTTGGATCCGACTTTTTAAATGTCTAACAATCGGCCCCCTTTTTCCAATCTCGCACCATTATCTCTTACAAATCAGTAAATTTTAATCTATAATCACATGTTATACAATTTAACACAAAAAAATACATTTTATTCACAATCTTTATTGTAATAAACAAACTAATATTTTAATCTTAAAGAAACAAAGTCTTATTCTCTAAAATGAAATAATTTTCTACAAAATTCTAACAATTTTTCCTTTACCATGGGTTTGGTAAAAATGTCCGCCAAATTATTTTTGGTACCTATATATTTAATTTGGAAAACCTTGTCGTATATCAAATTCCTTAGAAAAATGATAACGAACATCGATATGTTTTGTTCTATAATTTTCTACCGGTGACTTTGAAAAACTTATAGCAGCTTGATTATCACAAAACATTACATTTTCACTTAATTCCAAATTTAAACTTTTATTATCAATTACATTCTTTAGCCAAATGAATTCCTTAGCTGCTTCTGTTAAACTAACATACTCAGCTTCCATGGTCGACAGACTAACGGATTTTTGCTTGAAAAATTCGCGATGAAATTGGAGTTTCGTCTATAAAAGTTATGAACCCTCCCATCGACACTCGATCATCCCTATTTGTAGCAAAATCTGAGTCTGAATAACATCTTAGTTTTAATGATTTAACTTTTAAAAAGTTCTAATTTGTATTCTTGAAATACCTCGTCAAATGACTCACTTCGTAATTGTGTGTTACCTCGCGCAACTAAGCGGGCCTTGTATCTAACAATTTTATTATTTTCATCATATTTAATGGTATAAACCCAACGGTTTTCTAAAAATTTTTATATTATCCGGATGATCAACTAAATCCCAAACTTTACGTTCCATCATTACGTTAATTTCTTTATCCATTGCATCATGCCATTTAGATGCGTCTCTGGATCTTATCGCCTGTTTGTAACAGTTAGGAATAGTTACTTCAACCATAAGAGCTTCTTGTTGCTCTGACAAATCTGAAAATCCCTGGGATTCGGTATTATCTTTTCTAAAATTAAATAAACTAGGATCATACTTAATATTATGCCTCTTACAGTATCTCTCTATTTCGTTAAAAGATTTTAATCGGGTTGCTTCCCCTTCTATACTATAATATACGTTGGATCCAGTTACTTTCCTACCTATATTTCGAATCCACTTAACCTCTGTACATGGGATCAAGCTATGATTATCGGAAGATACATCTGGTTTTTCAGATGTTGAGGGCGTTTCCGTACTTGTCTTTGAAACTAAACGACTCGTTAATGAATCTTTTACTCTATCAGAATCATCATCATAATAATCAGGAAGGTTTGAATTATATCCAAGGTTACAATTAACTTTTTGTCTAAAATTAATTCCCCTCTTATTTTCATCGAATCTTACATTAATAGTCTCGACTAATTTATTTTCATCTATTAACCATATTCTATAACCCTTAGTACGTTGTGCGTATCCCATCATAATTCCCATTTTCGCACGCATATCGAATTTTTTTCTAATTTGTTTTGGCACACCAGCATATGCCAAACATCCAAAAGGTTTTAGATGCAATACCGATGGTTTTCTACCTGAATATTTTTCGAAAGGCGTTTTGTTACTGTCTTTGTGACAAATTCGATTCCACGCATAAGTGAAACAAAGTAATGCTTCTCCCCAAAACTTATGAGGAACTTCACTAGATTTAAGCAATGTTTTGATGCCATCTAGAGCGGTCAAATTGAATCTCTCCGCGACCATTCATTTCTGGCGTATATGAATTTGTTATCTCATGCTTTATACCCAGTTCTGTCAAGAAATTATCCATATCCTTATTACAAAATTCTAGTCCGCCATCAGTTCTAACTGCTATTACTTTTTACTTAGAAAACGTTCTGCTCGTTTCTGAAATCTTATAAACGTATGAAATACGTCAGATTTATTTCGGATGGGAAATACAGTCACCTTTCTTGAATAATCGTCAATTATACTCAAGAAATACTTATTACCGCCTTGGCTTTCAGTTGGCATTGGACCACAGAGGTCCATATGCAACAATTCCAATGGACGTTTTGATCTTACGGCCCCCGTCTTTTTGAATGAAACTCTCTTGGACTTTGCTAATTTACACGGTATACAATGAGTCTTACCATTATCAGTTAAGCGTGGGAGACCTTTTACACTATCATTTTTACTAGTTTTTACCAAATAATCGTTATTAACATGACAAAAGCGTTGATGCCATATTTCTATTGATCCGTTTTTTGTTTTAGCGGTTACATCACTAAAAAAACTAATTTCTTTACTTTTGGTATAATATAATGATCTGGGTTAAAAAAATACAAATTTTCATGGCGTGTCGCCGAGAACAATTTTATCCAGTCTTTATTAAAAACATTAATTTTACCTTTAGTACCCACAAAATGCGCACCTTTACTTTCTAATCTGGAACCGGATAATAAATTTCTCCTCAACTTAGGATTAAATAATACATCAGTCAAAGTTATTTCATGAAAACTCCTCTTATATTTTACCCGAAATCTAAGTGTACCGATTCCTTCTACGGGACAACTTTTATCCTCCGTTGCTAACGACATTTTCATGTTAGTTATCGGTTTAAGATCTAAAAATAAACTCTTGTCATTACAAAAATGACTCGTGGCAGTAGTATCTGTTACCCAAACACCTTTATCACCTTTATCAAATTCTGTGTTAAAAGTTTCATTTACAGTTGAAGGAGATTTTTGTAGAGACTTTTTCTCTTTACAGTTTACTTTAAGATGCCCGTACTTATTACATACATAACACGGACCTATAGTCTTAATAGATTGTTTAACATTTTTAATAGTTTTACGGTTAAATACCTTACCACTTTTCTTTTGGTAATCATTCTTTCCATTTGGATCTCCATGAGCTGCAGCCGTAGCACCAGGTAACGTCTTCGACTTCTTCGAAGTGAAACTGCTCAAGTAAGCATTCTCCGCTTTCTCCAAATCTTGTTTCATCAACTGAAGACGATTGGCTTCTAATATCAGCTCTGCTTCAATTTTGACAACTCTGAAGTCCTCTTCTTTCCATCTGTAGATTTGTTGCACGGTAGACTGGAATTCCTGAGGAAGCCACCTTATTAATTGAAATCCTATGTACAGGTCGTCCAATTTATGACCCGCTTCTTGTAGTCTGGTTGTCGCTGTCTTTACACGAGATATGAAGATTCCAACATCTTCCCTGGTTGGTATTTTGTTCCAAAAAATTGATCTAATAGTTGAATTACCCTTGCTCTTGTGACTGGTTCGAAGTGATCTTTTAATATCTTCCATGCCGCTACTCCGTCAGTTGTTTCCGTTATCAGATTTTTCAAATCTGAACTGATGTTAGTATAGATCAACGTATAACATCTATCCTTACGAAGTTGTAGATCTAATTTTTCCTTGTATGTTGCTTCTTCATCAGGTTGCTCTGGCTTGGTCTGTACTATAAACTGCCAGCAACCATAATGCATTAAGAGTACTTGCATATCATGCTTCCACGTGTTCCAGTTATTTGGAGTCAACACTGATATCTGGTTGTTAAACTCCATACCTGTTACTCGATTTAGCGTACTAGCAACAGAGTTCATAAAAAATAGTTCTAGACTGGAACAGTATTTAAATAGACAAAGTTCATGGCCTGGTTCAACTGTTTAGCCTGCCTCGACACAGTACATGGACTGGGCCCCATAACCAAATTTGTTACACTTATTGGTAAACTAATTTAAATTTTTGTAAAGCTAGCAGTGAAATTTATGTGTCGAGGAGGCATGAAGACGAAAAACAGTTTCTTAAAATTTGGCCTTTAATAATCAATCATAAAGTCACTCTGCTCGTTACTGGAGCGATAAAAACAATAAGTTCAAAAAGCAACATTACCAGAGACATCCGATTCGAACAGTCTTCTAATATTATAAAATTAATTTCTAATCTAAAATGGTGATGCAACCTGCAGTTGCATTGCCAACCAGCCTTTCTCTCCCTCTAAGAGAGAAACTACTCACATACTTCTTATATTTCCGTTTCTCCTTCCTTTTTAAAAACTAACATGAGCCGAGTTTAAATACTAGCTCGATTTGCATGGCAGTTGCTGCCAACCTCAAATCACGAAACTCAAAAGGATCGGGTTCGAATTGGTGTGCTTACTTTCATTGAGATCATGGAACGGGATTGGAAAAACAACACAAGGAGATCATAAAAATTTGGATCCGACTTTTTAAATGTCTAACTGTCTAAATGTTTAATTGTCTAAATACAGAATTGGCCTAGCGTCGGCAAATGTCTATGTCAAGAACAAAAATTCACAGACTCCGGGTTCACGATCAGCTGTCCACGTCTTATGAGGGGTTCTGTCCATGTTCATCCATGATGTTGGCAGCTCCATCGTCGCTGAGATATTGCTAAAGAAATCTGCTAAACTGCAAAAAATTAACAGAAACTTTGTCTCCCAGGGAAACCATATTAGTAATGAAACAACAGTTATGAGAAAAAAAATTAAACTTGGCCCTTTGTGACCACCCTTGAAGACTCCAAGCACCAATTTCCAACTCCTCTCACCGCTCATAAAATGAAAATAAGAATGTTAAAAAATACAATCAATTTCTGAAGTTCCTAACCTATTCCGTGGGGAAAAACAAATTAACTATCAACAACTATAATGACGTTAATGTACGAAGAGGAGAAAAAAAAAATTACTGAATGGATCACCCAAACAATTCACAAAACATCAGACACAGACTGACAAATAGAAATAATTAAACAATCACAAAGAATCGTGTGCCACTAAATAATAAAAAATATTAAGACAAATAACACGTAAGAATACAAAAATTGGCGTATCTAACAACTGCGCAACTAATAAAACAACACTTAGGAGTGTTGAACAAAATACATTGATAAGAAATAAACGCCAGTGAAAACATTTACATACAATTCAAGCGTGGCGCCCAGAAATAGACACTTCATAATCGTTTAACATCGAAATCTTGACACGACCAATGTGAAGTGAAAGTCCCAGACCATCAAAAAAAAAAACTAGCAGAACTCTTTACATACTCAAGCGTAAAAATTTCAATGGTTCACTAAGAGCATTGATAATATTTAATGAAAATAATTAAGTAAAAGTAAAAAAAAATTAGAGATTGAAATGATGAGTGTGCATAAGTGGAGAAAAAAAAATTTGTAACTTCATAGAATGCTTGGTAGCCTAAGAAATTAAAAAATTCACTACAAGCATTGGTTACAAATAAAAGTTTAAAAAAATTTAACGGAATTAATTCAGATTTGCAAATTAAAATTTTATAAATTAACTAATCGTATAAATGATAAAAAAATTTATAACCTGCAAGAATGCTGAGTAGCCTAAGGAATTTAAAAAAAATTCACCACTAGCATTAGTTACAAATGAAAGTTAAAAAAAAATACTGTAATTAAATTTAGAATTGCAAACTATGAGTGCGCATGTGATCAGTATGCACCCCCAAAGTGTACAAAAGCAAAACAAACAAAACATAACATCCCATTTCCTGCGATATGACGATCGCCGGCAACCGCCAACACAAGAAACAGAGTGCAGAATTATAACTAAAAAAATAGCAAATCCGATTGTAAAAAAAAAAAACTATATCGATTAATATTGTTTAAAAGAAACTTTAAAAAGAAAAAAAAAATTTCTTCCACATTCAATACATTTGAATTTCCATTTGAGAAATGAATTCCAGAAATCACAAGTGCAGTTGAAAATTTCAGAAAAAAAAAATAAAACATAAAATTGATATGCAACCCAAGTCATATGAGGCGATACATACAGAGTAAAGTAATTTAACTAAAAGAAAATTATTGCAAGTGTTACACAGAATTAAACAGTTTCCAATATAAAAAAATATCGCTTAACTAATCAACATAACTTTTTAACAATCCTCGTAATACAATGTATCCACAAGTCCAAATAATATAAAAAAACTAAAATTGTTTCACTATACGCGCAACAAATATACAAACACGAAAAAAAAAAACACAAGATCCTCGATTTACAACAATACCGCTAACTCAATTCATCGAAAATCCTCTAATTAATAACTCAAGTACAATAACCTAAAATTCTCAGTAATCTTAAAATGATTCCTCGATAATCCAAAATTGCCTTTACCTCAGATCGTTCACATCTTGTGCCTCAACAACACTAACTAAACTCATCTGCAACTTCCAAATAATCAATCGATAGCTCCACAATACCATTAACTAAAACCATCTTTGCTAATCAACTTATTTACAAAAACCTCACATACTCAATAACACTAACTAAGCTTATCTGCAACATCCAAATAATTAATCGACTTTTCCACAATACCAATAACCAAAACCCATCTTATCTCATCAACTTATTTACAAAATTCTCGCATAATCCTCAACTCGAACTTTCCTAAATGCATCTCAAAATATTATTAAATATACCACACAATCATTAACTCAACTTATCTATGTTCATCAACTTAATTACTCGAAATCGTACAAAATCCAGAACTCAAATTACCCTCTCACATCAAAACAACTTTCTCAAATATACCGCATAATTACATCAACTCAATTTCCTTTGCCCAAAATCCTTAAATCAAAATTTCCTTCAGTACATCAAACAGTTTTATTAAATAAACCATGTGACCTTCTTTTCAATTCAATTATCCATTTCCATAAAAAACAACTATTGAATAAACGTACACCTTGAACACAAACTCAACTATCTCCATAAAAAAAAACCTTCCCAACCATTCAACAAATTCATCAGTGCAAACTTTATCTATCTCCTTCAAATAACTGTCTCAAATATTCCACGAAATCTCTAACTCAAACTTATGTAACTCCTTACAAGTAGTGAAACAACAACAAAAAAAAAAAATTCACACCCAATCCTATTCCAACATTTTCAAATTCTCATAGCAACAACGCCTAATCCTCTTCCAACAGTTTCAAATGCTCATAGCAACAACGCCCAATCCTCTTCCAACATTTTCAAACCCCCCCAAAAAATTTATGAGTTCCGAGTCTCATAGCAACAGCGCCGTAACGTAAAAACAGGAAACAAGGGGTGGGGAACGAAAACCCATCGGGAAAATTTTGCTGAATCTCTGTCGCGACAGCAGTGGGGGGGCGAAGGGAAGACCCCTCCTAAGGCGGCAAGAATCCGACATCCAAAAAAATTCCACCCCTGAATTATGCTGCCCGCGGGGAGGAGTCCCTGCGACAAGGAGTAACCAATAAACAGAAATTCCAATCAACAAACAGTGTTTTGTCCTATACCGGATGGCGTGCGGGGGGATACCGGACGAAAAGGGTGCGGAAAAAAAAGCTCTCCCCACGTTTTCGAAACGAATGGACGAAACATTTTCACACCATTAGCTGACCAACAACAAAAAAAAAACTTTTTACCAAATAACAAGCAGAACTACGTACTAAAATCCAGAACAAAAAATTGAATCAACGTCAACACTCAGTTAAATAATCTACCCGCACTGACATAAATCAACACATGTAAGCCTAGCCCCAACGAGAAAAAAAAATACAATATCGACCGACCAAAAAAATCAAAATTCTTAGTAGTTTAGCACACAACCGAGACACACTTATTGACTGCAAATTCATTTAACAACCATAATTAATCTAAACCAACAGAAATACTATCTCGACAAACAAAACCTTCAATTCCTAGTACAGTTTAGCACACAAGCGAGACACAATGATTGACTGCACATTAATTTAAGAACCACAAGTAATCTAAACCAACAGAAATACTATCTCGACAAACAAAACCTTCAATTCTAGTACAGTTTAGCACACAAGCGAGACACAATGATTGACTGCACATTAATTTAAGAACCACAAGTAATCTAAACCCCTGAATAACCACAAAAAAAAAATTCGAAATCTATAGCAAAACAAACAACGCAGAAATTAGAAGAGCATTAAAACACCTAACGGCAACACAAAAAAATTTTAAGTCAAAGTTAGCAATCATCTCACATAAAAAAAAAAAAAAAAAAACATGCGCGGGAAAAAAAATATTAAAGTTTCAACCTAATATCTTATAGAAAATATTCAAACAACCATCTCTATCCATATCTTAACAAGCATAAATTCCAATGTTATCATCATTTAGTAATACACAACCACTTAAAATTAATACACCAACACAATTTAGCAATAAAATTGATTCTAACAAAATGCTGCTACCAAAATTAATCTTCTATGCAAAATAAAAATTTAACCAGAAAGTACAGTTATAAGCAATCAATTCAGCATAAACTAAACAATTCAATAAAGGAAACCTTTTATATGAAAAATTATTGAAATTCTAGATAATAATCACAAAACAAATTATGTAATAGGGAAAAAATTTAAAATATGTATGTATCGTAACAACATTCAAATTTCATGACAGGTGTCCAGAGACCCCAAAATTTGACCTTTGTCACAAACATAAATTAAAGCTTAAAATTACTAAAATTAAAAAATTGACGTACGTACATCATTATCATTGAATAACACTTGCATTACAAATTTATTTAAGATATTGCACAAAACACACAGCATGAAAATATTTTATCTAGAGTTAAAATTGATATTAACCACAAACAACACTATGTCATTTAAGCATAAAATCAAGACAAAACAAACTGCATAAAAAAATTTAACTGGAATTCATTAAATAACAGGAAGTCATTAAATAAATGAGTACAAAATTTGATATAACAAAAAAAAACATAAAACATAGCATGAAACAAGGTGCAACTATGAGACAGGTATCATTCAATGCGTGCTCTCGAAATGACGAAGCGTAAAATTGTAAAAAAAAAAATTAAGTCTCCCTCAAATATTTTAGCGCAGAAACGTATTTAACGAGCCGAATTACCTGCACGAGCCCTTAAATTATACCGTGGACCTGGAACAATACCCTTAACCTCCGTCTCGTCTGGTTGTAAATCATCCAAATTTTTCAAATGCAAATATGAAAATCTCTTAATAAATGGAATCATCCGATTGACATGCGTGTTAAATCTTTTCCTCAATTGTTCTACATGTTGCACCCTATAATTGACATTAGAAAAACGCTCTATCACTCTGTAAGGACCTTCGAACTTAGGTCTGAGTTTTGGAGATAAATTAGATTTAATGTTAGGCGTCTTTATAAAACACAAGGACCAGATTTTGTAATCGTAATGATGTTGTTTTGTCGCTCTCGTACTCAATTCAACATGTGATGCCTCCTGATCCTTTAGATTATTTAAAACTTTATTGAAAGTATGCTCCAAAGACGGTAAAAGTTTCTCGACATATTCATACTTATTTTGTGGTGTATCAGAATTATTTTCGTAAGTGTAGGATAAACGAATATCTCTGCCATGCTCTAGGAAAAAGGGAGATGTGTATGTAGCTTCATGGATCGCTGAATTTAATGCTAACATGGTGTGCGGGAGTTGATCATCCCAATCGTTTGTGTTTTGTGAAATTGATGCAAGGATATTGGCTAGCGATTGATTGGGTTTCTCTACCCTACCGTTGACGTGAGCGGAATAACTTGATATGTGCCTTTTTTGAATACCCATGACTCTGCAAAATTCAACAAATTCGGAACTCTTAAAATATGTAGCGTTATCTACGACTAATTTATGTGGGCAACCCCTGTGTACAATGTAATTATCAAAGAAAGCTTTTGAAATCGTACTGGACCTAGTATCCGGAAGTGGAACGATGTGAATATATTTTGTGAATGCATCTATCATAGATAAAACATAGCTATTACCTTTAAGCGTGGTTTTTAAAGGACCGAAAATATCCATATGACACGTTTCTCCTGGTTCAGTACTTTGTTCAACAAGTTGATGGGGGCAGGCGGGATTTTAAAGGCGTTTTTTCGAGATAAGCATATGGTACAAGAACGAACAAAATTTTTAGTATCTTTATACATATTGTGCCAAAAGAAGCTCTCGCTGAGTCGATGATAAGTTTTAAAAATTTAAGATGTCCTCCATATTCTGAATGAACTGATTCGAGAATTTTAGCTTTCAGACAATGTGGAATGCAAACCTGCTTTCTAGTGGTGTTAGACCTGGGTGATCTCGAGGGGCGCTTGGACAAATGACATAACAAACCTTCCACATTAATAAAATAGTTGCTGATTTGTGGGCTAACATCATTTTGATCAATTTTTTTTGTATGATAGTGCTTAAAACAGAATCTTCGCGTTGCATATTAATAAGATCTTTAGACTCCGGTAAAGCTATTGTGATGTTGTTAATATAACGAGAAAGATGATCTGCGACTGAATTTAAGGATCCCCTGATGTAGTGTATGTCGTAATTAAATTCTTCCAGAGCCAATTTCCAACGCAAAATTTTGGAAGAGGGATTTTTATTAGAAAGAAATCCCGCGAGAGGCTTATGATCGGTAAAAACTTTAAATTTTCTGCCTAACAAGAAAGGTCTAAAAAATTTAATGCTGTATATATCGCGAAAAATTCTAAAACCGTTGCGTTATATTTCGATTGTGATGGATTTAATTTCTTAGAAAAAAATATAAAGGTTTGACTTCAGAGTTAGGATATCTTTGTTCTAAAACTGCCCCTATGCCGCGAGAAGAAGCGTCCGTTGTTATTTGTAACTCCGCGTTTTGATCAGGTAGTGCCAAGACCGGTGGATTCAATATGGCTTTCTTAATATCATCAAATGCCTCCTGCGTTTCGGATGTCCACTCAAATGGAGTGTCTTTTCTCAATAGATTCGTTAAGGGAAGTGCACGTTTCGCGAAATTCTTGATATATCTCCTGTAAAAATTACAGCACCCTAAAAAAGATTTAATTTGTTTTTGATCCTTTGGAACTGGAAACTCATTAATTGATACGGACTTATCTTTATCTATAAGAATGCCTTCCGGCGTTACCACAAACCCTAAAATTTACAACTTTTCGTTAAAAACTGACATTTACTCGGATTAAATTTTAAGTGAATTCTTTCAAAGCGTTCAAAAACCTTACCCAGTAGTTCAAAATGTTCATCTATAGTTTTAGTGAATAGAATAATGTCATCTATATAAACCAATGCTCCGTGGTGTAATAAATCTCCTAGGACCTCCTGTGCGATTGATTGAAAAGCTTTAGGCGAGTTTTTTAAACCGAAACATAATCTGTTAAATTGATATTTATCACCGTCGGGAGTAGAGAATGCCGTCTTATGCCTGTCCGCAAAGTGTAGTGGAATTTGATTAAATGCTGACTTCATGTCTAACGCCGAAAAATAGTTTGAACCTGAAATTTCATGTAATATGTCGTCCAATGTTGGAATGACAAAATCCTGAGTCACAGTTATTTCGTTGAGTTTCCGAAAATCTAAAACTAGGCGCCATTTTTCTTTCTGTTTGACAAACAATGCCGGAGTATTATACTGAGAATTGGATTTCGAAATAATTCCCGCCTTTTCTAAATCTGCTATTTGACGTCGAAATTCGTTTCTTAAACTAAATGGAATCTTATAAATTGGACATTTAATGGGATAATCATGTTGTAAACTGATTCTGTGATGCTCCGTAGCGGCTGCGGATAATTCTATCGTAGAGCGAGCGAAAGCACTTTTGTGCGAAATTAAAAGTTGAAATAATCTGTTTTTGATTTTATTGTCCAAACCTGAAAGATTGAAATCTTTCTCCGTGAGTGGGGGTAAAATATCTTGAGAAACCGGAAAATCAGAAGAAAAGTCTTCGTAATTATTGACTGTAATTATTTTCATACTTTTGTTAAGGGTGATTATGTTATCTGAATCGTTTCTAATTTCTAAGATGGTGTCATTTGTCTGTGGATCAATTTTAATTTGCGAATTGGTTAAATGAATGTTTTTATTTCGTAGCTTTGCTGAACTCCGAATAGTGGCCAGTGACGTCGAATTAGGTAATGTTTCAACATGTATGCGAACATTTGTGACCGAATGGGGACCCACACACGTTTTGTGTTTTAAAAATCCATTTATAAAGTTACTCTGTACCACTCGCGTGGGGAGTGAATAATGAATAAGCGGAATTGAAAAATTATGAATTAATAAACGGTTTTTCCTATATCTAAAACTGCATCCCATACTTTCAAAAAATCGTATCCCAAAATAGCGCAATAATTATCGTTAATCTCTTGTTTCGTTATAAAAAAATATGTCGAAATTGAAATTCCCCCAATGACAATTGTATCTCATAGCAACCGATAATTTCTACCGTGTCTCCACTTACAGCTTTAATCTGAATTGAAACATTAAATTCCCTAAAGTTATCATTTTTTATTTTAGTGAAAAAAGAATTGGACATTAAAGATACGGATGCACCTGTGTCAATTAAAATTCTAAACTTGTGATGTTTAACGTTTGCATTTATTATTGGTAGATCGAATATTTTATCTCGAGATTGAATCGGAGAAAACCGCTCCTCTACCGAATGAAAAAAATCTAAATACGGCTTTCTCCACGGGAGTTTAAATTCTGATTTGTGCGAAAACGTTGAAAACCCCTATTCTCAGAATTTGTGTGTGTCGCTCTCACTGAATGCCTGGGGGCTGCGTAATTGTCGCGGAGAGTAGATTCCCTGAAATGTACATGCCTCCCTCCTGGCCTGGGGCTACTTGAAGAAGAATACTCGCTTGCGGCATTTCTCCGGGGGGGGGCTGGGAACGGGCAGCGCGTTCGTCCCTCTGTCTCTTCCTACATTCCGCCTGTCTGTGTCATTGAATACCACAATAGAAGCACTTGAAAACGTTCTCTCTTCTGTTAAAATAGTTCCCACCTGATTTACGAGCTGTAACTGCACTTGCCTCTTGTAGACGGCCGACCCTTAAATTTATTTCTTGTAATCTAACCGCTAATGCTGAAAGAACTGGATTTTCCGTTTGTGCGGACGACAAGCCTGGTCTCTCTTCGCTAGCTATTTGATTTAATTTCATGTTCTGCTCTTCTATCAATGCCGCATTGATTTATTCCTCTAAATTCAAAGGATCGCGGGAAAGAACAAACCGGCGTATTTCATTTCTTAAACCACACTTATAAACCGAGATTGTAACAATTGGTCATTCGCATTTCTCACCGCGGTATTTTGAGCCGAATTTCCTGACTGGAAAATCTGTGTTCCCAGTTTATTGATGCGTGCTGCAAATTCCTGTACGCTCTCCGAAGGACCCTGGATACACGATGAAAATAATTGGAGACGCGTTGATAAAGGTACAGCTTTTTCGAATCTTCCAATAAGAATTCTTGCGATATCGTTATATTCTGTCAATTGACTATGTGTTGGGTCGGATAGAAAAAATTCCTCAGCTATTCCCGTTAATTTTAATTTTAGAATTGTTACTTTCTCATCGTTTGACCACTTGCCTAAATTCGCAACATCATTTATTTTTCCCAAGAACCTGCGAATTCCTAACGATTCACCTCCGTCGTACATTGGAATTAGATCAATTAGATTAAATTTCTCGAACGCCGTTTGCGTCAAAAGGGGGTCTGATTGTCGTGTACGTGGCATATTTGTTAATTATTAGTTAAGACCAAAATTTCTAGCGAATCTAATTCACAACGAAAACCGTTAAATTAAAACAAAATTCAAGCACTCGTGCAAGGCAACAGAAATTCATGAACTCTTAAATTTAAATGAAACTTTTAACTAATCGGCTCTCGCGTAAATACATGCATAAAGAAAAAATTCACATCAATATTGAAAGAGAAAAAAAAATTAAAGAGCACAAGTACCTGCGTCATCGTTGCACCCCGGACTCTCTGACAAAACTGCAAGAAAAAAAAATTCACAGTATCAAATTCAAGCAATACATAAAATACACAGCAGCACACGAGATGAAAATTTGCCCTGATGATCCATCAAGAAACGTTTACAAAAAAAAATTGTAAAAAAAAATTTCTAACTCAAAGGATGTAAAAAAAAATTTTCTAACGACCAAAAAAATTTTAAGATTCTGGTCAACTGGCACCAGATGATGGTGCAAAGAAAGAAAAAAAATTTAAAATCCTGTCACGGTACCATTATAATGCGACGCCCGGTTAACTTAAGTTAATTTAATCTTATTATTCATTTTATAATACCCAGGTTCTAATTTAAAATTTGGCGTCACACTATAGCTTAAGTTTAAACATTAGATCTTTAAAGACAAATAAAACAGGACACTAAATTAAAAAGCCGTTCTTTAAATTAACACTTAATTTATTTACAATAACATTGAAATTATATTAAATACTAAGGAGATATACATGATTACTTAACTGAATTAGGATCTGAGAGAGAGTAAACATGGAGTGGCCATCTCGCGAGTCTCCAACCGCGGCATTTTGTCAAAGGGTCGTCAGACCAAAATCGGTGATAAAATTTGTGTCAGAGAGTGACTAAATTCGTCGTGCAAGCGCTTATATTTCGCGGCGGTTTACTTCTGTATTCTGGAGAGGATTCTTTTCCGAAACACAATCAGCTTTTCTGATTGGACCGGAGTCAGCGGAGGGATATCTTCTCGCGGTCAATGACTCCCCCAAAACGCGGGAAATTCCCAAAAACATCCCATACCATGATGTATTTATGGGTACATTGCCTTCTTCCAGGCGTGGGAAATGCGTCACCCTTTTCGGTGGGGGGAGAGGCACTCCCAGAAATTCCTCTTCTTGTAAACAACAACAGGGCCGATATACAAATTACTGTTGTAATCCTTATGGAAAGGCGGCCCCCATCAATACTTTTGTTATCAAGAAATTATTGCGATTGATATTTATTCAAATAATTTCACTTTGATTCTTGTTTGATTACTAAACTTTTAATTAAGTTTTAAGTTGAATGCAATTTTTATCATAATAGTTTTTTTTCTTTTTATGTCTAACATAAAAATGATTCTTTTGTGAAGTTGTGACGAATCTGTACAGCACTTTACCACTTATACTCTTGGTTGTCTTTGGGTATTGTAATTTCGCGTATATTTCCAACCAGCTCTAAAAGGAGAAAACGGGATATGCAAATGAATCAAAGTATATAAGGAGAGTGTTGTAGGTTAGCGGAGAAGGCTATTGAGCCAAGAGATACATAGACGGAGCACTAAGAAGATTCAGGTTGATTGTGTGATTAGTTTCTGGCTGATTGTCAGGCAGCGATCTACACTCATGTCCATAAATTAAGGATAATTCAGAATCACATAGAAATTGAACTCTGAAATAAAAATTTCACCTGTAGAATTATCACACACATCTTGAAGAAGAATATGCAAATTACAGGAAACCACCAGATGGCGCGGATAGTACGTCACAATAGCGAGAGTGTTAGAGAGGGGTATATAAGGAATGGTGGCAAAGAAGAAAAATTGTTCACAAGCGCTTTAAAAGCCTTTCAGTGCAATAACCGCATAGTTATGGCACAAAGGAAGCATTTGGATGTTTTTTTACGTGGTAAAATTATTGGACGACTGGAATGTAGACGTACCCAGCTGGAAGTATCCGAAGAACTTGGAATCGCACAGAGTGTCATCTCCAGGCTATGACAACGATTCCAAGATGATGGTAATGTGAGTAGATGTTACAGCACAGGTCGCCCCCGAGTTACAACGCAGAATGAAGACCGGTATTTGGCAGTTACTGCCAAAAGAAACAGACGGAGAACAGCATCAGACGTGTCTCGTCAGCTCTCTTCAGCTACCGGTACGACAGTTTCAAAGCAGACCGTTTACTGACGCTTAGGGCATATTGGTCTATATGCTCGTAGGCCTGTCAGATGTGTTCCACTTATCGCAACTCACTGTCGCCTGCAATTAACCTGGAGTGGAGATCATGCATTGTGGACACCCCAACATTGGTCTAGTGTGATGTTTTCTCCGACGAGTCCAGGTTTAGTTTGCAGTCTGATTATCGCCGGACTTTAATATGGAGAGCGCCATGTACCCGTTACCACCAAAACACCATTGAACGACACCATTACGGTGGTGCAGGATGGCTCGTTTGGGGAGGAATTATTCTTGGTTACAGAACTGACCTGCATGTTCAGAGTGTAACGATGACAGGCCACATCTATCGGGATGTCATTCTGGAACAAGTACGTTTGTTTCGGGGCGCCATGGGTGCTGAATTTCTGTTTATGGATGACAACGCCCATTCTCACCGTGCAAACATTGTAGACGAATGCCTTCAATCGGAGGATATCACCCGTATGGATTGACCAGCATACTTGCCGGACTTGAATCCAATAGAGCATGTGTGGGATATGCTTGGCCGACGAATTGCAGCCCGTCAATCCCCTCCCATCTGTCTTCCAGAACTTCGGAGGGCATTGCTTGATAAGTGGTGTAATATTCCCCAATATCAGATTGATAATTTGATACCCAGCATGCCTAGGCGTTGTAAGACCTGTACTGCATCGTCTGGGAGACATACTCTGTATTAACAACCATGTTATACTGTTTTTTGTAATTAGATTATTTTTTAAAATTTGCTCCAGGGAGTAAAAATCGCAATTTTTATTAATTATGTCAAACATATAGCATCTTTTTGCTGTTTACCTTTTGTTTACTATATAGACTTGACAAATAAGTCAAATTTGTTTTGCTTCTGTCTCTTTCTTTGCCTGATTTTCATTAGCCTTAATTTATGGACATGAGTGTACATTCGGAAAATTTGAGCCGACTGGAAAGGAGTGAAGTAGTAAGAGTCAGGTGATATTTAAACTTCAATTATAGGGTATTAAGAGTAAATAAGTAATATAGTTAGCGGAAAGTTGATGATTGCTAGTAATTCAAATTGCGTACATCTCCCGGTCCTCTTATTCCGGTAAATCCGTCTCGATTTTGAGTTTAATAGTTGATTAGTATCATATTTCGTGATTCAATTTAATAGTAAAGTTCAATCCCATTGTGACGTAGACATATTGCTTCATATTTGTATTTAGAAGATTGATAATTGATTCAAGTGAATAAATATTATTGGTTATTGTAAAAATGTCGTCTGGTAATTCTTTGCCTCAATTCAATCTTAGTATCTAGGGTGGTTCCCACAGTGGCGCCCAACGAAATAGCATCCCCGAGTTGAGAGTGGGATCTAGTTTTCGAGTAATCCCTGTGTTCAATTCTCACAACTTATTTAAAAATCTCTAAACTAAGAGTGAAATAAATGTGGCATGCAGCCAAAAGCAATCTTCGCGCGCAGGCGCAGCTAAGTGAAACACGAACTGAAACTATGGAACTTAGAAGAGATGAGAAATGCGAGAGAGAACGAGAGAGGTGCGCGAGCAGGCGTTACCTTCTGCATATCATCGTCAAACTTATCTGTTAAAATAGCTACCTTTTTTAGTTAATTTGTTTAATTTTAAAATAAATGTAAAGTAAGACAAACGTCTTGGACCCCTTGTTGTCTCCCACATAAATGATGTGGCTACGAGTGTTTCTCAATTTAAATAAAACATTTATTAAGTATTTACAAGGATGCATATAAAAAAGGTTAAGTATTATCGCGCACGCTCATAGCCGTCCGCTTCCTCCAAACGCATCTCGTGGAATCCCCTTTCGGAGCGCCCTTCCTCCCCCTGCTGCCACTCAAAAGGAAGAGAAACTCGCCGGCGCTCACCGCTTTTCGGGTCAACCACCCCTTCGCTCTTTGGTGCTTTCACAACATTCTCCCACCTTTGAGTTTTCCTGCTGTAAAAAAAAAAACTCAAACACTCAAACACTCGTAATATTAACAATATTGGTACAGAATGCTGGTGTTAAAATAACGCAAAATGTACAGTAAACAAAGCTTTTACATAATACATTTTAGGCATATGTCAAACGCTTAGGAGAAATTACTTTTCTGCCTCTCCTCGTGCGAATGACAGAATCAGTCAGATCTTTTGATAAATTAATATCTGGTTCTTGCAGTTCTAGATTATAAAGTCTTTGCACAGGTCTGGCCAGTTCCCCAGTCTCAGTTTTGACTCGAGCGACTCTAACATGTCCATCTTTTCCAGGAATCAGTTGAATTACTCTAGCAAGATACCACAGAGTTCGATTCTTCAAACTATTTTACACCACAACTACTTCTCGCACCGTTAAGGGTCTAGAATTGATCACATGTTCACATTCACATAATACAGTGTTTAACTCTTCGTAATATAACGAAGCTCTCCCTAACATTTTCCCCTTAACTCTAAATTTACCGTCTCTTCATCGGGGACTTGTTTTGATCTGGGGCATTGAACCGGGGTTTCGGACAACCAGGAGGGCCCCTCCCACCATCTTAAGCAAACAAGCTGTTGAGCCCGAGAAAGAATGTCCGCGAAATTCTTTTCCGAAGGCACGTGTTCCCAGCTACTAACATCGGAAAGGTTTCGGATTTCTTTCACCCTGTTAGAAACAAACACGCCCCAATCTCTAGTACGTTGTATCCATGCTAACGCTGTCATGGAATCTGTCAAATAATAAATACGCACATCTGGCAAGTTTAAGTCGTTTTTAACAGAAGCCGCAAGTCGGGTTCCCAAAAAACACATGCTAATAATTCCAAACGGGGGATAGAAATATCTTTCAAAGGAGCTACCCTCGCTTTTGCCTGTATCAGTTTCACAAAAACATTTCCTTCATATTCTACCCTCAAAAATACGCAAGTGGCATACGCTTTTTTACTAGTGTCACAAAACACATGCAATGTTAGCCGTTTAATTCCATTAGAGCTCAAATTCAAACATCGAGGTATTTTAATACTTGCAAGTATAGGGAGTTGCTCTAACCACTTTTTAACTTGATTTAAAATATCTTTTGGGAGATTTTCATCCCATTCTAATTTTAATTTCCAAATTTCCTGTAAAATTAATTTTGGTTTTAAAGTCACAGGAGCCGTAAAACCGATCGGATCAAATATATGATTAGCTATGGATAACAATGATCTTTTCGTTATAGTCTTACCTTCATTTTTCTGACAGTTAATATTACATGATAAACAATCATCTTTGAGGTTCCAAATTAATCCTAAAACCATAGTCTCAAAGTTATCAGGTTGGCTTTCCAACTCCGAAAAATTTTCAGGATTTAATAAAACGTTTGACTGCCAGCCTCTTAAATTAAAATGTGCTGAAGATAATAATATTTTACATTCAACTATAAATTTTTGCAACTGTTCTTCGGTCTCAAAACTAGTTACACAGTTGTCAACATAAAATGATTTTCTCAAAATTTTAGCTACATTATCAAAGTTTCCATGAGTATTATCTAAATGGTGATTTAATGTAGCACCCAGTAAAAAAAAAAAAAAGGACTGGATGTCACTCCAAAAACTACACGACGGTGACGATAGATTTTAATGTGGTCCCTATTTTCTCTATCATACCACATAAATCTCAAAAATCTCTATCTTGCTCCCTTACTCCTATCTGTAAGAAAGCTTTTTCAATGTCCGAAATAACCCCAATCTTATATTTTCGAAAACGATTAAGTATAGTCGGTATGACTTCTATAAAGTTGGGGCCTTTCTCCAGACAATCATTTAGAGAAGGGGATCCCTTTGTTCGCGCGCACGCGTCAAAAAACAGGTCTTATTTTACTTGTACTGTTTTCTTTAATAACGGGCCTATGCGGGAGATAATCAACAAAATTTTCTTTGTCATCATTAACTTCTTCAATTATTTTTTCCTGATAACCAAAGATCTAAAACATCTTGGTATTCCTCAAATTTACCCGTTGCATTTAATTTTCTTTTAGTACTTTCAAGTCTATTTTCAGCTAATTTCCTATTAGAGGATAAAAGTTTATTATCCAGAACCCAAGGCAAAGCTACCTCATATCGACCACTAATATCTACACTTATGGTTTTTTGAAAATGATTTAGTGTCTCTTTTTGTATTTCTAATTTTGTCTTAGTTTCTACGGGATCTGTAATACCAAGAGAATCGAGCTTCCACAAATCGGAAATACACATATCATTTACAAACGTAGAAGTAACATTCATAAAATGGTTTTTATCAAATTTAGTTTCATTTCTATAGGTTTTTCCCATAAGCGTCCACCCTAATTTAGTTTTTATTGCTAACGGGCCAGATTTTAAATAGAACATAGTTCCAGTCAGTAGTTTTCCAGCTACATCTGCTCCTAATAATATTTCTATTTTTCCTCCCAATTTATGACCGCTATCTGACAAATTAACTTTTCTATTTTTTAATTCATTTATCCAAGGACCATGTCTGATACTCGGAACATTATTGCATATAATTTCTTGGTCATACACATTTAGATTACAAGTATAATAATTATCGATATCAGTTAAACAAATATTATAACATTTATGCCTATACTTTTTGTTTTTGAACCACCAAATAAAGAATGAACAAACTCTTCTTCTCTTTCATATTTAAATCCTAAATTTTCAGCAGTGGATTTTAAAATATAAGATTTTTGAGATCCGGTGTCAATTAAAGCTCTTACTAAACTCTTATGGTTTCCGTTTTGCAACATAACCACAAGAGTCTGTAAGAGAACTTCAGAAGTGCAAGCTTGATTAGCCAAAACATTAGAGCTAGATGAACTAGCAGTCGTGCTATTCTCAGTACTTGCACTTTCGGTTTCCAAACCTGAGCTCAAAGGCAATTTAGAGCATAATACAGCATAATGCCGTTTATTACATATTATACATTTAACATCTGATCTACATGAATGTGACCCTTTTTTAAACAAATATAACACACGCCTCTCTTAATTACAGCATTCTTCTTAACTTCATATAACATAGAAGCTGCTTCACAACAATTTTCAGAGGCATGCGCTTTTTCACAAAATATACAATTATTATTATTATTCTTAAAAATTTAAAGTCTTTCCTATTTTTTTAAAGTTACTATTAAATAAATCTGCAGTAGTGGAAAGATTTCCTAATTTGTTATAATTAGATTTCTCAGAATCAAAACTATTTCTAGCAAGTTTTATTCTGTCTTCACTCGATACTTCTATCGATAAAAATTTCATAAGAGAATCAAGGTCTTTCTTACCTGATTCATCTGATGAATAGCCTACGTATCTCTCCCAGGCGCGCAGAATTTCAGAGGGAAGACAGGATTCCACCAGCGGGAACAGCATGGCGGCATATTTCTCTTTGGTGACTCCCAAGGACTCTAAGGCGCGTAGCTGGGCCTCAATCTTGTCATACAGCGAAGATAAATTGACTTTCTTCACTTCTGTATTTTGTAGGACAAGCTTTAAAAGCTCTCTTACATAAACTTGAATCAAGACATCCTCTTGTCCGAACCGCATTCTCAAGTATTCAAAAGCCTTTCTGTAGTTTTCAGGTGTCGCCGGAAAACTTTCAACTATATCCCTGGCCCGGGATTTTGGACTTGTTGCCTGGATAAGGTACTGGAACTTGTCTCCATCATCAATGCTCTCATCTTCATGAATTCTCTTGAACTGGTTGTGGAATCGCAGCCAATCCGTCAATTCTCCAGAAAACTGCTGGAACTGAATCTTAGGAAGACGCAGAGATGAAGACAAAGATGTGACCAGGCTGTGGTTGTCCTTCTGTCCCAAAGCATCTGTTTTCATGATATTTTTCACACGGACTTGCCAGGCAATCATCTTTTCCGTATAGCCTTCGATGGCTTCAAATTCAATATTGTACGCTTCTTGCGTACAGTTTGTCTCGATCATTAATTCTAAAATGTCCTCGTCGATTTTTTTCAGCTTAACGGATTTTGCATGAAGCATTTCAAGAGCCGTTTCTACGGCATTCTTATCAACAGGATCGTTTTCAATAATTTCCTGAAGATGATTTACAGCCTTCGTGAAGGCTGTCCTCAACGGCGTGCGTCTCAATTTTAAAGCATCCATGTTTCACTTTCTTATTTTCAAAAATGTTTTTCTAACACTCGTAGCCCACCCGGGGGCGTCAGAAAATGTTCAATTCTCACAACTTATTTAAAAATCTCTAAACTAAGAGTGAAATAAATGATGTGGCTACGAGTGTTTCTCAATTTAAATAAAACATTTATTAAGTATTTACAAGGATGCATATAAAAAAGGTTAAGTATTATCGCGCACGCTCATAGCCGTCCGCTTCCTCCAAACGCATCTCGAGGAATCTCCTTTCGGAGCGCCCTTCCCCCTGCTGCCACTCAAAAGGAAGAGAAACTCGCCGGCGCTCACCGCTTTTCGGGTCAACCACCCCTTCGCTCTTTGGTGCTTTCACAACACCCTGAGCAATTTTGTTCGGGAGCGGAAAATGTTTCGGACTTTTTGGAAAACATTGATAACAATTTAACATATTACGAGATACCCACACAACTATCTTGTTCATATCTGAAGGGTCATCTCACTGGACGGGCACTAGATTGGTTTGATGTTTAGGTTATAAGGTTGTGGAGAAAAAGGCAACGGATTACGCGCACTTAAAACAAGGTTTGACGGAGCAATTATGCGTGGTTCGAAATAGGTCGGAGCTCGATTCGTGTTTCTATGCGTCGTACCAAAATCACAACGAGAGACCTTCCGATTTTGTGTATGAATTATTAAAGATACACAAACAATTAAAATTAGAAATGGTGGAAGAAATCTTCTGGATCATATCAGTCATTTAGAACCTCAACTTTTGGATTATGTGGAGGTACGACACCCGCAGACTACGTCTAGTCTTCTACAGTTAATTGATATGTATATGGAGAGGTTTCTAAATAGAATGACCAGGAGTCCGAGTCATGATTGCCGTAACGCAACTCATAGAGCAAATAATCAATTCACAAACAGGAATAGGTAGGAGAATATGCGGAATACCAGAGTTGACAACCGATATCATGACACTAGCAGACCGCAGAGGGAATCTAACAGATTTGGACGTCAAGGTTTTGGTGATAATCGCAAGTTCGATAGTCGACGCCGAAGTGATCAATCTGATCACAGATTCAATAATCACGGCGGTCGACAGGGTAGTTCGAGGAACGGTGCTTTTAGGGGGTCAGAATGGTCAAAACCGGTATTTTAACTTTTAAGCGATCGGTGAGAGTCTTGGAGTGATCAATCGCGAAGTACAGAAAATCCTCCGAATATAACTATTAAGATTTTCTCATTAAGGATGACACCCGTAGATCTTCCTTATGTTCCCATTCTTTTGTACGGAACATTCATCGCAGCCCTGTGGGACACACAGGGGCAGAAAAATCATTTATATCTGAAGAGGTCTACCGCAGATACTTTTCATATCGACCACGTCAAAAGACTAAAGACAGAGTGGTGACGCCCCGAGGAGCCCGATTGTTGCCACTTAGGGTGGGTTGAATTACAGATCCGGATCCGAGAATTTCAGAAAACCTGGGAATTTCATATTCTTGATAATATGCAGTACCAGTGTATTCTCGCGATTGATTTTATAAAGGATTCAAAACTAACTTTAGATTTCGATTAGAAATAATTAGTCATTCCAGATGACCAAATTAATACGTTGCCAATAGTGGAAAAGCCGGTCGAGATCTATCTATCCAATACAATTTGGGTGACAAGCAGAAGCAAAAATTACAAGATTTATTTAATAGTTTTCAGGGTCTATTTTCAGACAAGCCTGGGTTAACTCGTGTATTATATCATGAACGATACTGGGGGCCAGTAGTACCAAGACCCTATCGTTATGATAGAGTCAAACAGGGAAAAATCGACTATCACATTGAGAAAATGTTAAGGAGGATACAATTCGGCCTATTTAATCACCATATGCTTCGCCTGTATTATTAACACGCAAAAATAACGGCCTTCCTCCAGATTCTCCAGGTGGCCGCGGTAGCCGAGTGGTATAGGTATCGGACCGTGGCTTGCTTTGTCACGGGTTTGATCCCAGTACCACTAAAGACCCGCCGTGTAGGGCAGCGATGCACGTTAAATCTGTCGAGAGCTGAAACGTCCTCCCGTTGGTGTGATGTGGTAGTTAGTAGAGGGGGGTGCCAGATCAGGTGTCGTCCACGTCACTTGACCATGGTTCAAAATTACGTGGTTCGTCGCCAAAAGACCTCGTGTAGCTGAACAGTGTGACGTTAATGTTCAATCAAACAATCAACCAGATTCTCCAGAGGTGTATCGATTCGCGATTGACTATCGCAATTTCAATGCGATAACTAAGTATCCGAGATACCCATTACTGGTGATAGATGACCTGATCACAAGCGTTCCACACACCGCTATGATGTCGACACCTGATTTAAAATCAAGTTATTTTCAATTGGCCATAAATCCTAGAGATATCGTGAAAACCGTGTTTATTACGCGTAATGGCACTTTTGCGTTTAATCGCATGCCATTTGGCCTTTCAGGGGCGGCGCCAAATTTTCAAAAAGCAGTAGACATGATACTTTAACCTGTTCGAGGTTGTTTTGTTAGTTGTTATATGGACAACGTATTTATTACGTCTCCATCATTTACTGAACACGTAGATAATTTAAATCAAGTTTTTACATTGTTGCGAGACGCAGGCCTAACATTATATAAAGATAAGTGTCACTTCGCACATGACAAGTTGAACTATCTAAGACTAATAAATAGTAAGGACGGGATTAAAACCGATGATAACAAGGTCAAGGCGATCGCAGAAATGAAGCTACCGAAAAACCATAAGTAAGTGTCGAAATTTTTAGGGATGGCTGTTTTTTACCAAAAGTTTATTCAAAATTATGCAGATACCTGTGAACCATTATATAGATTAACCCTCCAAGCGGTTAGCACGGAAAATTCCGTCATTGTAAAGATACTTCAAAAATGCACTGCACGGGGGTTTTTTTGCCTTCAAGTAACATTTTCAAAAGCGGATTAGCCGTACTTTTCTGAAATCCTTTCCCCCTTTTAACCCTCTAAGTGGTTACCTTCCTCCTGAAAAGTTATTCCGAAAGCATTTACTCTTTTTTTGAAGTTCGCTTTAAAAATGCAACAGACTTCTTTCCTTTCCCTTTTTTAAAACATGGGAGGTCGAACGAGGACAATTTTATGACCTAGTTCGGTTCCTTTGTCAAGTAAGAACCAAGAGATCAATCGTTTACAGCTAGCTCTTAAGTTGCCTTGGGCAATCTTGTATGAAAGCTGTAGTGGAATTCGGTGTTTTTTCTCCTATATGTTCAGTCACAGTAAAATTAAAACAAAATGAAGGGTAAAAAAATGAAATAAATAGTATGTAAGAAGTTGAAAAATAATTATATATTCTTCAAAAAAATTTATTTTTTTGTCATTTTTTAAAAATTAAAAATATATATTTTTTTTGGTATTGCGATTTGAAACAGAAAACAGCATCCTGTATTCATTTTTGAATATAGAGTAAGAAATAGCGCTCACTTTCCTGTTTTTTAAAAAAGTAATGAGGTAAAAAGAGCAAAGGCCCTATCTCATTTTTTAAACAAAAAGACAATAAATGGTGCATACGGTGATATACATACGATGATTATATTTATGAAATAAAACCGATCTTTCTGTATTCAGTTATATTTTTAATTTAAAATAGCATAAAAAAAGGATTTCAATACATTTAATTTATTTTTAATTAAAATCATATAAATGATATTTTTATGTTAACTGAATATTTTTCGAAAAAAATCTAAATTTTCCTTCCTAGTGTTCTCCTTTTCGAA
>BMAU01003952.1:0-50762 GCA_019973935.1 Trichonephila clavipes | reverse complement strand
ACTGACATATTTATATGTAATATATCAATGCAACTGTGTATATTTTTTATAATGTCGGAATTTTGTTTGCTTACTTTCAACAAATTAGTAATGTTTTTAAATAACCTTTTGTTTTCGACTTTTCAATATGCTCGCACACCCCTTGTAGAGTTGTCACGCCCCTCGCACCCCCACAGTTTGAGAAACTCTGGTTTGCAGCTCAATGGATTCCTAATTTTGTTACATGCTTAATTTATAGCACGCAGGAGAAAAATGAAAGTGATTGGTAAGTAATTGTGGAAGAAGTAGCAGTTTGAATGCACTAATGCACTAATTTTTAATGTTTCGAAAAACACAAACTGAGAAAAACCACTTTAAAGTTTATCATTCTGAAAAAAGTAAGTATAATAAGCTTAAATAAACTTAAAATACCACTTTAAGGTAGTGTTTCTCAAAGTTGCAATATTCGGGACCCAATATTCAATCATAATTTTCATTGCGCCCCCCCCCCCAATCCATATAATAACAATGTACTGAATTCAATAATACTATACTTTGAGGCTAAAATATAAACGTTACACTAAGCCAAAGTATTTATTTCTCCAGACGTATATATACGTCTTTTTCGAAGTACGATCTTTTTTGTTCACTGCTATCCGTAAAATTATTCCGAAGATTTTGCAATACAATAAAAGGACCTTGACAATGTTTGCGAAGGATTTACTTATTCCAGATTATTTTTTTTTGCTTCTTTATTCCTCCCCCTCCCCCAATACATCACGTACGCGTGCCTACGTGGAAAACGGTTGGCATTTGGAAGCGAATTGCGAAACTTTTGATCGGCACAGTCAAGGTTTAGTTATAAACCATACAAAAATTATCAAGGTAATTTTTGTGTTAAATTATAAATATGACAAGCTCATGGGAGCACTGGTAATTAATAAATTTGTTTTTAACTTACACTGGTGTGCAAAACTTAAGCAAAAATGTAGAAATTCAGCCGATAACCATGAAATTGCAGAAAAGGAGGTCTGGAGATCAGTACAGTGAATACGTAAGTCAGCAGAAACGTCATGCGTATGCAAATATCAGGAACGAAACGTCAGAAGCGACGTGAGGGTTAGCAAAAGGCGTGATGTCGGCGCGTGCTGCTCAAGAGTAAAATAAAATGAAGGACGCAAACGCAATTCAACATATTCGCTGCAAGTGCCAGTGAGTCAGTTCGTGAAATATGGCTAGAAGAAATCATCTGGACGATTTCACACGTGGAAGAATGATCGGAAAGCTGGAGGAGGGGCGTACCGTCACCAGTGTAGCTGCAGAGTTCGGAATCAACAATAGTGTCGTTTCGCGCGCTTGGAAAGCGTTCCAAACCACAGGTACAGCTGTTAGAAAGGTTGGTGGTGGCCGCCCGAGGAACTCAACTGCAGGGGATGACCGATATATCATCCTGCAGGTGAAAAGAAGCCGACGGCAGTCAGCAAGCGTCATCGCTCAACAACTCTCTACAGCAACTGGGCGACAAGTGTCGCGGTTTACTGTGGCCAGACGCCTTCACAAAGGGGGCCTATTCGCCCGCCGTCCTGAACGCTGCCTCCCGTTGAAAGTTGAACAACGACGCCACCGTTTACAGTGGTGCAGAGAGCACAAAAACTGGACAACTGATCAATGGATTCGTGTCCTCTTTACGGATGAGTGTCGGTTCAGTACCAGAAGCGATTATCAAAGCGTTTTGATTTGGAGAGAGATCGGGACACGGTTTTATACCAGTAACATCAAGGAAAGACACCATTACGGTGGTCCTGGAGTTCTTGTCTTGGGAGGCATTATGCTGAACGGGCAAACAGAGCTCCACATTTTCGATAGAGGGTCTGTAATCGGGGATCGCTATTGTGTGGAGATACTTCTTCCCCATGTGCGTCTGTTCCGAGGTACCATTGACCTAGACTTCATTTTTATGGATGAAAATGCAAGACCACATTGGACTCTTGCTGTTGAGGAGCTGCTGGAAAGTGAAGATATCACTCGAATGGATTGGCCAGCGTACTCCCCAGATTTAAATGCCATCGAACATGTGTGGAATGCTTTGGGGAGACGTACTGCAGCACGCTTACATCATCCGGAGAACACCCAACAACTCAAACAGATGCTGATTGAAGAATGGGAACTCCCACCGCAAGAAATGTTGCACCAGCTGACTCTTGAGTATGCGGAGACGGCGCGAAGCAACCATTGCAGTGAGGGGAGGGCATATACCATATTAAGGAACATCTGCTTGTTGTTCTTCCTGTTGGATAGACCATCAGGAGTCACGATACTATGCGTTCAATAAAGCTTGTTTTTGTTTGATTCCATACCGTATGAATTGTATTCCTTTTTCAGCGCCGATGCTTTCGTCATCCTTTACGTACATAATACTCTCCCTCATTTCTGAATTTCATGTCTCTCAGATGATTTTTCGTGAAGCTATGGCAATAAACCCACCTGTTGCTTAAGTTTTGCACACCAGTGTAGCATTGTTAAATTAATTATAAAATACATTGTGTAACACTGATGTATTTATAAATCAGTTTAAATTTGTATTTTATTTTTTATTATTTCAGAATGTATTTTGTTTGCTTACATTTAGTAAATTAATAATTTTTCAAATAAGTTTTCGTTCTCGACTTTTCAATATGCTCGCGCCCCCCTTTTAGAATTGTCATGTCCCCCAAGGGGAGCACGCCCCACAGTTTGAGAAACACTGACTTTAAGGTATTAGCTATATGTTTTTCTTTAAAATAACTGCATTTTTGAATTTTTTCAACTCATACATTTTAATAATTGATCAATTTTAGAGACTATTAATTGCACAAGAAAAATCAAGAAAAATGTTTTAAAAAAAAAATTTCTATCGCGACAAAAATTTTAGTTTATTCTTCACAAAATATTGAAGTATTACGTTTGTATGAAAAACATATCAGGAATAAGAACTGAAATTATGAAATTAAATGAATCAAAAATTTTACATGTAAACATTTCACAAGAAAAAAAATTACATTATTGTATTGCCTCGATAATATTCTGCTTTATATATTACACATTCTTTTTTGTAGTTATTATTTATCTTTATAAAATGGTTTATTTTTTTATCAAAACGCTTTTTTATTTTATTTTATTTTTCTAAAAAGGGGATGTGGTCGAATTGTCTAATTTGTTTTCAAATGTAGTTTTATTCAACTTATAAATTTACGACATGCCCAAGGGATATATCAATCGAATGATAATAATGCAAAAATTAAATAAAAACAAAAACAAAAACTACAACAAAACGATGGACCTGTCATTTTGGGGGTACCAAGTCCTCTTAATTTTTTTTTTACTTTTTAATTGTGTTTAGTTTCATATCACCTTTTAAAGATATTTAGTAAAAAGAGGATTCCCAAATAAATGATAATAAAAAAGATATTAAATAAAAGCTGTTTTTAACAATTAGTCGTGATAATACAGGATCGGAGGAATATAACCTCAATTACATAAATACGATTCCTTGTGTCGCAATTTATCTCTCACAAGATCTTTTTACAATAATACTTTTCTCCTCAATTCAATTTATCTGTTCATGTTTCCTCTTACTTGTTTTTTTCATGTACCCCCGAGAACATTTCCTGTACCCTCTAACCACATGTTGAGAATGCTACTTTAAGTCGCTTATCATGATACAAAATTCTCCAATTTCGAATACAAGGTCTGTTCAAAAAGTATTCAATCTTGAATTATCCCGAGCACAGTAGAGATTCTAAAGCGGCGCCCCTGTGCACAAAGGGAGGGGGACAGCTTAATGCATATGCTTGTTCGTAACGCCGTTCGTTCCAGTGCGTCTATCATTTCCTGCAGGCAGTCGAAGGAGGTGCTCTTTTTTTGTGTTTGTCTAATTTTTATTTCCCTAAAAATGACTGAACGACTTCAGCAGAGGCACTGACTGCATCAATTTTTTTTGTTGTCAAAAGCTGATTGATTTTCTAAGTGAAGAAATTCGTGAGATTCAGCAAATGTTTAAGAACAATGCTATAGGGCAGGGGGGGCGAACCTTTATGGAACAACGTGCCCTATTTTCTAAAGAAGTGTTTAATGAAGTATAGACGTGCCGTTAAATAATTCTGACATGTGATTACGGGAAAATAATAAAACTAAATACCAAGAACACAAAACTCTTTATTACTCTGTATAGTTGTAAATGTCTTAGTTATACGTGTAATTCAATTAAAGTAACATTTGCGTGAGTTCTGTTGTTGCAAATCGGATGACAAATAACTTATATATTAGGAAAGTAAAATGTTACTTTTATTAGAATGCGCATGCGCAGATGGAGTCATCTGCCAATCAGTGTTTAAGCAATTAGTTATTTTTGCTGCAGTTCACTTTTTTGACAAGAGGATTTGTGATTTGTTTCAAAAATACCGTTTTGCAGACGATGTTCTGCCTCCCACTATTCCAGAACATGAAAAACACAGCGCTTTGTCTCCTTTACTAATAATGCCATATTTTTAGATTCTCTTCTCTGTTACACTTACTATCTTGCCCTTTTTATTCGTTTGCTGAACTATCCATGATAAATAAAGCTTAAAAACGGTACATATAACACAAATAAACTTTAAAATACAGTTATTTCAATGAAATTGACTATGCTATGCATAGACAAACTTTGCATCATAAGCAATTGTAGTCCACAACATACATTCATGTCCATAAATTAAGGATAATTCAAAATCACACAGAAATTGAGCTCTAAAATAAAAATTTCACCTGTAGAATTATCACACACATCTTGAAGAAGAATATGCAAATTACAGGAAACCACCAGATGGCACGGATAGTACGTCACAATGACAAGAGTGTAAGAGAGGGGTATATAAGGAATAGTGGCAAAGAAGTAAAACAGTTCACAAGCGCTTTAAAAGCCTTTCAGTGCAATAACCGCATAGTTATGGCACAAAGGAAGCATTTGGAAGATTTTTTTTACGTAGTAGAATTATTGGACGACTGAAATGTGGACGTACCCAGCTGGAAGTATCCGAAGGTCTTGGAATCGCCCAGAGTGTCATCTTCAGGCTTTGGCAACGATTCCAAGATGATGGTAATGTGAGTAGATGTTACAGCACAGGTCACCCCCGAGTTACAACGACGAATGAGGACCGGTATTTGGCAGTTACTGGCAAAAGAAACAGACGGAACACAGCATCAGACCTGTCTCGCCAGCCCTCTTCAGCTACCGGTACGACAGTTTCAAGGCAGACCGCGTACATACGCTTAGGGCACATTGGTCTATATGCTTGTAGGCCTGTCAGATGTGTTCCACTTACCGCAACTCCCTGTCGCCTGCGATTAACCCGGAGTAGAGAGTATGCATTGGGAACACCATAACAGTGGTCTTGTGTGATGTTTTCCGACGAGTCCAGGCTTAGTTTGCAGTCTGATTCTCGCCGGACTTTAACATGGAGAACGCCAGGTACCCGTTACCACCAGGAGAACACCATCGAACGACACCGTTACGGTGGTTCAGGATGGCTCGTTTGGGGAGGAATTATTCTTGGTTCCAGAACTGACCTCCATGTTCAGAGGGTAACGATGACAGGCCACATCTATCGGTATGTCATTCTGGAACAACATGTACGCTTGTTTCTGGGCACCATGGGTGCTGAATTTCTGTTTATGGATGACAACGCCCGTCCTCACCGTGCAAACATTGTAGACGAATGCCTTCAATCGGAGAATATCACCCGTATGGATTGGCCAGCATACTCACCTGACTTAAATCCAATAGAGCATGTGTGTGATATGCTTGGTCGACGAATTGCAGCCCGTCAACCCCCTCCCACCTGTCTACCTGAACTTCGGAGGGCATTGCTTGATGAGTGGTGTAATACTCCCCAAGATCAGATTGATAATTTGATACTCAGCATGCCTGGGCGTTGTAAGGCCTGTATTGCATCGTCCGGGAGACATACTCAGTATTAACCACCACACTAACCATGTTATACTGTTTTTTGTAAATAGGGTCTTTTTTGAAATTTGCTCCAGGGAGTGTAAAAATCGCAATTTCAAATTTGTTTTGCTTCTGTCTCTTTCCTTGCCTGAACTTCATTATCCTTAATTTATGGACATGAGTGTAACTAAGGCAAGACAATAACAAACGAATGTGCTGCCCGACGCACTACGACCGATCATTCGCCTTTTTTCGTAATATTTTATACTGAACTTTACAATTTTGAAATAAAATGCAAATCGTTTTGATCACTGGAGTGCCCAAAATATTGTGTCACGCGTCATGGATGGCACGCTTGCCAGTGGTTCACCATCCATGCTATAGGGGTCACACAAGTTAAGGAGAGGTTTAACTGATTCAAAAGTTGCCGCACGTTGATAGAGAGTGACCAGCATTTTCAGAGGCTACAAATCTCACGAAATGCAGCTGTTGATCAAATGGTCTGATAATGAAAGAGCCTATAGAAATAATCGGGGTTCCGCGACCATTGGCAACAAATTTTGGGTTTCCACGACCAAAATAATTTGGGAACTGTTCTAGCTCAAACCACTGCACGAAACTGAGCACCACTCTAACTTCAGAAGAGTTTATGAGACATGGTACACCAAGACGAATGATCGTTCAGTGATATTGGGTCCCATATTTCAGCGTTTCTCAAACTGTGAGGCGCGCCCCCCTTGGGGGCGCGATCAAATTGAAAAGTCGGAAACAAAGGGTTATTTAAAAAATTATTAATTTGCTGAAAGTAAACAAACAAAATACTTTCTGATATAATAAAATATAGAATACACTTATAAATGTATGAGTTCTGTGCTATGTAGATTTTAGTATTAATTTGACAGTACTAAGTTAAGAGAACAAGTTTGATAATTATCAGTCACCCCATGGGCTTGTATTAACACTTATCTTGATATTTTGTACGGTTTATAAATAATTCCTTAACTGCCGATTAACAGTTACGCGATTCGCTCCACACCGTTTACCACGTAAACGAGCGTATTTTGATGTTTTTTGAAAGGGGAGTAAAGAAATAAAAAAGCAAATCCTCTGAAATAAATAAATTCTTCGCAAACATTATGAAGGTTCTTTTATAGCATTCCATAGCCGTCGGAATAATTTTATAGATAGCATTGCACAGAAAAGTTTGTACTTCGGAAAGACGTATATATACGTCCAGAAAACTAATGCTTTGAATGAGTGAGACATTTTATACGTCGGTGACACATAAGAACTTGAAGTCGAATTGTAGTAGCTTTAGTGTTAAAGTATAGCATTATTGAATTCAATACATTGTTATTGTAGGGAAGGGGGTGCGATGAAAAATAAGATCGGATAGTGGGTGGCGTATATTGAAAGTTTGAGAAGCACTGCCTTATTTATTAGTTCAACATATTTTCTGTATTCTCCACATCAGTTAAAATTTAATACCAGTTTACTCTTCACAATATAATCCTTTAGAATGAAAAAACAGAGTTCTCTTAAAACCCGTCTTATTATCCTTGTAGGACAATGCTTCTAAAGGTTTCAATATATGCGACCCAATATTCAATCATAATTTTCATCAACCCTCCCTCCTCCATGTAATAACACAATGTATTGAATTTAATAAAACACATTGACACAAAAGCTACAATACGACTTTAACCTCTTAAGTTCCCTCTGAGTATATAAACGTCTCGCTTAGCTAAAGTGTTAATTGTCCTAGACGTATGTATATGTCTTTCCGAAGTAATATCTTTTCTGTGCACTGTTATTCATAAAATTATTCCAAGGGCTTTGGAATGTATCAAAAAGGACTTAGACATTGTTTGAGAAGCTTTTGCTTATTTCAGAGTATTTGCTTATTTATTTTTTTCTCCCCCCCTTCTCTAATACATCACATAGCACGCCTTCGTGGAAAGGGGGGTTGGGGAGTGAATCGCGTAGCTTTAATTCAGCAGTTAAAGGAATAATTATAATCCGTACAAATTATCAAGAGAAGTATTAATTATTGTATATAATTTTACATATGACAAGTCCATGGGGTAGATCGATAATTATTAATGTTGTTCTTAAGTTAGTACTGTTTAATTAACTATAAAATACATTGTGCAGTACTGATACATTTATAAGTATATTACCTGTATATCAGTGTAAATGCATATTTTATTTTTTTCTATGCCAAAATACATTTTATTTGTTTACTTTCTGTAAATGAATAATTTTTTAAAAATAATCTTTTGCTTTCGACTTTTCAATATGCTCGTGCCCTCCCTTGTAGAGTTCTGACGCCCCCCCCCAGGGGGACCACCTCACAGTTTGAGAAACGCTGGTTTATCAAGAATAACACCTAGATACTTGGTGTTTTAAGACCACGGTATGTGGGTGTTGTGTGGAAAAATATCAGGTGGCTTTTTTAATCTAGCGAACTAAATGCGAAATTTGGAACTGTTCCCTGTTGTAAACTGTAAATCCTGTTCTTAGATTAGCTCCCCCCCAACACACAAACGTATTCACTTATGTATTCGACGTAAAACATTTTCATTTTCGTTTCGAAGAAGCATTTTTACATTTCGTTCAATTCTTTTCATTAAATTCGACAAAATATGCAAGTTCTCTTAATTTTGAACACGCATATATATATATATATATATATATATATATATATATATATATATATATATATATATATATATATATATATATATATATATATATATATATATATGTCAGGTTTGAAAAGTTTAGGTTCAAAATTAAGGAAGTAATAAATGAAAATAGAGCGAACTCTTTACCATCGCGTAAGGATTTATGAGTAAACAAGTCTGTTAAAAGGAGCAACGAGCGCTGACGAAGGCGATGGAAGACCACGCACCTGCGAGCTTCACGACCTGTCGAATCATCATGAGCGAATCAAGCGATTATATGGAACTTTCGCCGTCAAAATTTGACCAAGTTTCCGCCTGCGCGAAACTTAGAGATACTGTCACAGGTATCTCAGCTCTTCATTTATCTATTCACGGGATGGACGGACGTTCTCCCAGCCCCGGAAATTCTTTCATGGACATGTACATTTTCGGCAAACAGGCCATGATCAGGAGAAAAGCGGAGATGGTAAGTGAGCTTCAAACCCTCCCACCATGTACTATCTCAGACTGCCAGGATCATAAGATTCCCTCTACCTCGGTAGAAGAGGAAAATAATTTTGTTCCCTCCCTCCTGTTATTGAAAATAAGATTGAAAATAAAACTAAAATCAATAGCAAATCTAAGAAAAATTTAGCAAAAAACGTAAACAGAAAGGTAAGGATTCTACGGAAGAGTTTATCTTTCCGAAAAAGACGGCTAGACCGATCTCTCCTACCTCCACCCAGGACCCCATAGAAACTAACAATAGTTTCTCCGATCTTGAACAGGATGTCGAGCATCCTCCTTCGATTGAAACAGTAACTACCGAAGTAGTTACACCCAAGATTCCCCCCCTCACCCTATAATGCTTAAAATCAAAGACAATTTCAGAGAGCAAATTAAATGCATCTCAGAAAAATTCCCTAATTTACGTAATAGAATCGTTAATGACGTCGTAAAAATGTTCTCCACCGACCATGAAGAATACAGAAAACTTAAACACTTTTTAGAGACTGATAAAGATTTCGAATTTTACATTCTCAAACGCCAAAAAGATAAACCAATTAAAGCCGTTATTAAAGGCCTCCCTAATTCTGCTTTAATTACTGATATCACTAACGACTTAAAATTAATCGGATTCAATATAGATAGCTGCACGCAACTAATCTCCAAAAGAACTAAAAATCCCTCCCATATTTTCTAATTACTTTACCAAGAAACGACTTAAATAGTAAAATTTTTGACATCAAAAGTTGGGTTATTTGCAGGTGAAAGTAGAAGGTTACCTCGTTAGAGGAATAACCCAATGCTTCAACTGCAATAACTTCTACCATACTGCCGCGAATTGTTTTATGAAACCAAGATGCCTTAAATGCGGTTAAGACCATGCCACGCGAAACTGTCACATCAAAGAACGACAAGAAAACCCATTTTGTATCAACTGCCAGGACTTCGGTCACTCGGCATGTTATACTAAATGTCCCAAATTCCCAACCCAAAAAAAGGCGCTGCCTTTTCCGACCCGATTAAAAGAAAAATTTTTCAAGCAAATGGACTAAAGAGGGAATTTCCTTCGCTAACGTTGTTAGCGGAGAAATCCCAATCAGATCCCCTCCGAAACCGAAAACCTAACTGCAAATAAAAAGGAAGACTCTTCCAGTGGATTCCTTACTCAAGATAATAACAGTTCAGATTTTTCCCAAGTTCTGGAACTTTTTAATACTATCTCAAACCTCGTAAAGAATAACCCCAAAATCCTCGACCTTCTCTCTAAATTTAAAACAGCAAATTCCGAAGAAGAAAAAAAAACCTGCCTTCTGGCAGAAGCTATAATGAACAATATTTAAATTTCCCTATCATTCTTAATTGTAACTTTTATATTTTACCCCTTAACTTTTTAAAATTCTCTCAAATTATTCAAATTTCTCTTTTTAAATTAAGTTAAAGTCACTTTCTATTTCAAAGTACATGATTTCAATCTTAAAAGCTCACTGCCATCCTCCAATCAACGATCGCTCCATAGCCAACGCCTCCTGCACTGCCATTGGATCTCCTCCTCTGAAGTCACGCCCCTCTCTTCAAGCCCAAGTTTCCAAAACCATGAAAATCAGAGTCCCAGATAGAGGATAGAAGAATGCTGACGCATTCTAGATTCCTGTTTTCAAAATCATCCGTCAATCATCCGACGAAGGCGAACGCATACTAGGAAGGACTTGGCTGGTGTCTCCTCGCTGCGATGTTGTATTTGGTAACACCCGGTTGCGCGGCAAAAGGTCCGCCATGTTAGATTATATATGATGAAAGCGTAATAAAGGAATATTGTGAAGATGATGCCCTCCTCATTTTACCAGCAGGCCTGGGGCCTGTCATATATATATTATATATATATATATATATATATATATATATATATATATATATATATATATATATATATTTATATGTGTGTGTGTGTGTGTGTGTGTGTGTAATAATTCCCTCTAATATCATTTTAATAGCTTTTAGTTATTTGGTCCAGTCCTTCAGAATTTGCATTTAATTGTTTATCTAGCCTGCCCGTATGACCGATATTTTAATCGTAATCGAATAGTAAGATTGTGTCAGAAACTAAGGGGTGCTGGTTTCTGACCAATCGTGGCTTCTGTTGGAACGAGTCACGCGACCTTCACTACCCAGTACAAAAAGCGAGAGTTCTTTATTTCTCGCTCTCTTTGTCTGTTTGTCTTCAACATGTAATAGTCACTGTCTGCTTTTTGCTTTTGTCGTTTGTGCTATATGTGCGTGTTCGTCCAAGTTAATTAAGAGGTCTAAATGTTGTTTTCCATTAACATTCTTATGCTTGTGTGACCATGAATAAAATAGATGAAAATTAATTCAGAAAATGTTTTACTGAAAAACCAGAAACCAACAATCCAAACATCACCACCGGCTACCCTTACATATATATTATATAACAACTCGTTGAGATTTTTACATGGTAATTAATTATTATGTGAATTTTTTCGGTGAGGTATGAAGAGGTTTGGTAGTTGATAATGAAATGAAGATATAAAAATCTACATTTCATTATTTATGTAGAAAACACGCTCACAACCATAGAACACCTAGCAGAATCAAAACACGTGTGCATTTTACACGACGAGGACACGAAGCTGTTAATTTAACCATAGATTTTCGACTTTTACACAAAACGCCAATCGGAAATTTCCAAATTCGCCTATTTTCCTTGAAAGGCTCATCCGATTGGTGGACAGCTATTGTACGAAGTGGTTACACGACGAATAATCTAAGATTGCTGACTACATAAGCTTTTTAAGTATTGAAAGTTACGGATAACTTACGCGTCAGGCGGGGAACTAACAATTAATTAGTTGCGCGAAGTCCGGTAAGTCTCTGGATTATTACAAATTAAAAAGCCAGCAAGACAAAATTAATTTGATGTTTTACACACACACACACACACACATATATATATATATATGTAATTGCTTACAATATGAAAAAACAGCAGTAATTCATAAATTTCTTCTATATATAGGCGCAATGCAGCCAAGAATATAAAAGTAAATATAATCCAATATAAAAGAATTTTTTCAATATATAATCATATACATATACATACACATATATATAAATTTATACATATATATACATATACACAAATACATAAACAAAAATATAAAAATAGACATATAGTTATATACCTAAGATAACTAAAAGTAGGAAGGAGGCACATAGTAGAAAGACAAATTCCTGACCTTAGGAACCAGGATTGCAGGTTTAAACAAGTTTTGCGGCGCCAACCTTCACCTGTAATATATATTATATATATATATATATATATATATATATATATATATATATATATATATATAATATATAATTTTTTTAATATATATTTTTTTTTTGAGTTTTTTTATATTTTACTCTAATTTTATATGATTTTTATTTTATGATTTTTTAAAAGTATATATATATATATTTTATTATTATCGTATATCGTATCGCAATTAATCGTTTCTTATATCGTATCGCAATTAACTTTATGCGGTTCTGCTCTCCTTATTTGGCGGGAACTCGTTACTGCACTCTTGGCCATCGATTTAACTTCGATTTAGTAGGTTGTGTTTATGTTCATATGTTATTTAGTTTAATGATTTTTTAATATTTAAATTCTACATATATAACTCTTTTCTTTCCTCTTGGTACATAGTATGACAAATTACAGGTGAAGGTTGGCGCCACAAAACTTGTTTAAACCTGCAATCCTGGTTCCTAAGGCCAGGAATTTGTCTTTCTACTATGTGCCTCCTTCCTAATTTTAGTTATCTTAGGTATATAACTACATGTCTATTTTTATATTTTTGTTTATGTATTTGTGTATATGTATATATATGTATAAATTTATATATATGTGTATGTATATGATTATATATTGAAAAAATTCTTTTATATTGGATTATATATATATATATATATATATCTTAAAATCCGGCGTATAACGCGAACCTATACTTTCAAGCTGCAATTTTTAGTTTTTATTGCATATTCGCCGTGTAACGTGCATCCCCTTTTTTACGAAGAAACCTTAAATGTATGTGCTCAATGCTCTTATGTTTTGAATTCATTCATTTGAAACGTTATTCCAAGCATTAGAAAAAAATAGTATACATCTAGAATTAAGTTCATAAGGAATGGTATTTCTTTTAAAGAAACAGTATTTCGACATATTTTGAAGTCTAATTTTTTCTATGCTCATCTTTTTTTTATTTTTAAATCTCTCATTTTCTATCCGGTGAATAACGCGTACCCTTAAATTTAGCGCTTATTTGTTGTGGTAAAAGTGCGCGTTATATGGTATGTATGCACGCATAAACTAAGAGTAATAGTTGAAAACCGAGGGAAATAATGCATTAAAATAATTCATTATCGAAGGAAGAGGGGAAAACTTGTATATATATATATATATATATATATATATATTGCCACCTTTTTACTTGATCCTTTAATTGATAAATGTGCCGGAACTAAAAGTACGAACAAAAATTCTATAAATCTATTTACATTTTTTACTCCGATATCCCTACGATTGTTTCTACATGAGTGAATATTTATGCAAAATGAAGAAACCTTAACACTTATTGCGTTGAGTTCCAAAAGAAAAATTAAATCTGTCAAAACTCAAAATCCTTATGTTGGCATGGTATGGAAGTTTTAAAAGTGGGATTGCATCTCAAATGTGCTCCACGACACTTGACAGTGGAACCAATATGAGGCCTGTAGTCAATTTCCATCGTGTAACATACAAATGCGATGTTGATAAATATTTAGTTAACCCAGACAAAGAAGAAAAGATTATTTTCGGCTGGGATATTTTCGATTAAATTGTATTGATGCTAATGATAAGTAGAAGTGTAAGTAATTGAAGGTAATATTTATCAAGAGAGAGCACGTATTTGACTAAAAATAGTGTGATAATGCTGTTGTTTGAAAATGATGTTCGATTCTTTTCGAAATCACAAAATTGTGCTTCGTTAAAAATTAACTCAAACTTCCTAAAATTTTCGCTTACAGTAAAAAGCATTACTCACATTCTCGTTATATAAATAAATAATCTTTGGTTCATTAAATATAAATTTTGCAAATAATTTATATGAAATCAAAATTACCTTGTAGAAACATAGTTTTTTTTAACTCCATTACATTATAATTAGAAATAATATTGTTTTGAAACATTTATTTAAACTGTTTTAGCTTTAAATCGAGGTAAATTAATATTTCATTATTTTATCAATATTGCATGCCATTCATTTTAATGTTTATACAAATAAATAGATTGTATATTTTAAATCCATGTATATTAAATTAGTTTGTAGCCAATTCTTTATTCTCATCTATTTAAATTTAAATAAGAAATAATGTGTTTTTAAGTTGGTTACTGTTCATATTTGCTTTTTGTAGTTTTTAACCTGTTTTATACAAATTTTGGCTTAGTTTTTTTTCATGGCTGTACAAAGGAAGATTTTTTTAAGAAAATTGCGCATTCTCAGTTTTGTTTTCATTTAAACTCCAGAATGTGTTTTTTCGAAATTTACATTAAAATTATTTTAAAATGTTTTTGATTATCATTCAATAGATCAAAAATATATGTGTTATTCTTTTTGAAACAAAATAAGAACTATTTATTTTATTGTTACTTCTTTGGTGACAAGCTGTTGTTTTTGGCAGGGGTATTTATTTGATCCACCGACCGAACGGTCCGCAGCTACGCCGTGCATGTCATAGACCAGTGCTCTGCAACCCACGGACCGGTACCGGTCCATGGATCAAATGATGCCGGGCCGCCTAAAGAACATTAAACTATTGCCATTTTATTTAAAGTGGTGCATTTCTCTCGGATTTCCGCAACTTTCCACGGAAATCACTTTTATTCATTTTTGGTGTAACTTTATTTTATTCTGAAGGCATATTTAAATGTAACTAAATTAAAATTGTTAAATCAAAACAATCTAAAATATAAACAATAAACGTGTCCCACCCTCAGCGGGCCGCGGTAAAATTATCAAACGTTGACCGGTCCGCAACGATAAAAAGGTTGCGGAGCACTGTCTTAGACGAATGAGACCCTATTCGTCAGGACTTTTATTCCTGTCTTTGTTGTTTGCGACTTGCAGAAGAAGACACCACTGCATACCCCCTTCTTAGGGAAGAAAGTTCTTTTTTCTGTTTGACTTTCTAAACGACACTGAGAGAAGGTTACTTTTCCAGCCTATTACTGCAATTGTTATAAATCTCCTGAAGGTTTGGGTGTCTTTGGAAAGTTTGTCCGTTGAGAGCAACCTCTTGTTGAGATGGCTGGTCTAGCTGACGTTTGCGCTCATGATTTATTGAGAACGTCTTAGTTAGACTCTCTGTGGAATGAATGTATAAATAACCAGTATCGTTAGACTGTGCTGCCATCTAGTGTTCACTTCCTGGGTCACCACTTCGGCGACAAGCTGTTGGTGACGATGGGGAGGAAGACCCATTGTGACCTTGAGTGCTTCTTGGGTGCAATGTTATTTGAACTGGTCACCTTCAGGTTCGAAGTGCACGCCTTAGATGACTAAGACGAAAGGAATCCCTATTCGGGCCAGTCGTCAAAAGTTCCTGTCTTTTGTTGTTTGCGACTTGTAGAAAGAGGCATCGCTACACTTCGTTACGTATCTAGATATTCTTTATAGGTTCACACTCTAGCATATTACATCTAGGAAGTATAGCTTCAATTTTTAAAATCAGATCATCTGTAAAAAATTTTCCTTCCAAATAAAAATGAAAGGCATTGCGATTTCATCAAACTGCATTGAAAAACTTCCAGCATCTACCCCAAGCATTTATTTAGTAACTTAGTTTATGATGTAGATTAGTAGGAGATGATTAGATCCAGATTGTTTGAGTATCAGCTCTCATCGATAAACATAAAACATCCCTACTGTAAACATTATATAAATAAATTAAATGTTGCTTTCCTTAATGCTCTGTTATATACTTGTTCTTAATTACTCAAAACAGAACATTATGATTTAGATCTCAAAATTTATTTTTAAAGGAAAAAAAGGGGGGGGGAAAAATAATAGAATTATTTCTGTGATAATAATGTTTCATTAGAAAGGTTTTGTTTTTATTTTCAAAGTATATCTGATACAAAAAATATATGAATTCGGAAAAATAAGGGCATTTTATGAATATGTAGTATTTATTACATTTCTTTATAAGAATATTTTCTACATTTGGTTAAAATTCTTCTATCCATATCAAATATTTATTTAAGAAGATTAATTTCTTGAGAAATAATATAATAAATAATAACATAAAAATGTATAAGTGAAAGATATTTGGAAAATAAATTCAGATTTCTTTGGTCCTACTAAAAAGAAAATGAAATTTCTAAATAAATGCAACTTAAGCATGTTCTGCATTAGAGGATATCAAAAAAGAATATATTTTATTTCGAGAAACAGAGATAAAATACAGCGTTTAGGGGGGAAATGTAACAGTGTAATGTCCGTTCGAATATTCGTTGGTTAAAATGCTCATTCTAGTACTAAGGAGGTAGTCTTCTCTTTCAAATACTTAGAAACTAATTGTTTCTTGCAGAAAGCATTTTCAAAGGGAGAATAACAATATATTTATTGCTAAGAATTGAAGTGAAAAATGCGAGGGCTTAAAGGTACATTTTCTTAAGCTTAATGTTAATTCTAAATTTAAAAGCGAATAATGTAATATACGATGAAAAGATACATAATCGTTCCATTTTTCTTCTTTTAAGTACAGTACAGTCCCGCTAATCCGAACATCCGGTTAATCCGAACGGCTCCGCGGAAAAAATTTTATAATTTTAAGGACGAAAATCGGTGAATATTTCAATATAAAACAGTATAAACCTTAATTCAAAACAGTTCTTTATTTAATATTCACGCACTGTACATCAAGTTATTGTACAAATTTTAAAATGGAATAAACTACAGAACAGAACACTAATGTTTAGTATGAAAAATTGTACAACATAACCCGTACTCCCAGTTCAAATAGTGATTTCGCTGTTACTCCGGCTAATCCGAACACTCACGTAATCCGAACAGGGGTCGGTCCGATATTGTTCGGATTATCGGGACTGTACTGTATTATGATTCGGTTCTTAAAGTTCCTATTAAAACTCGATACGATAACAAAGAGCCAAGACTAGTGATTATAAGAGATCTATCCAATACGTACATATTCCATAACGTTAAGCGGTTGTCCTGAATGATATTCTTTTCGAGTAGGAACTTTATTTTCTGATGGAAGGACGGAAATCGGTACCGCAAACGTTGAACAAAATTTTCAGTTTTACTTGCTTCTTCATTTGTTTCAGCGGCAGGTATCAGTATCAGCAACTGATTCGACAAATAAAAGATGAGGGAACTCATCAGGAAATGAAAATGCATTTAATCATATTCGTGCGAAACGCGACTCTGTAACCACTCCAGAACAATCCGATCATGCACATCAGAACTGTTATGAAGGCCGAAAAGGAGAAGTCGTCGTTCAGTTTGTCCACACTTTTCATGATGTCTCCATAAACATACAGCAAGTTCAGTAGCTTATCTTCAGGCCAGTTGCTGCGATTCAGTTGCTCAAGCAGGTGTTGGTAAATATATCGAATAAATCTACAAGTGATCCCGTAGTAGATGACTGACAGAGAAAGGACTATTTTGGTTAATAGGTAATACAGTAATTCCAAGATTCGAAAAATAATCGAACAAAAAGGTGGGAGTTTGAGAATGTTCATTATTGGAATGGATTTGAAGAAAATTTTGTCGCTGTTTATCGATTCAGCAACTACGAAGTAAGACACAAGAACTAGAACGACTCGAAGAATTTGAACAAGGAGGAAGTAGGCGATGAATACATATTTCTCTTTTCTGTTCGCTTGTACTAGCAGTTTTTTAAATATGTGGTTGAGGTCTGTTATCATTCGTAGAATCTCTCAACGTTTTCTATAAGTTGTTGCATACACCAGCATGACTGATATTTCTTCCACAAAGTGCGTTAACTCTTTTCGATTGTCCGATACAAGCACGAGGCAAAAGAAGTGAATTATTAATTTCAGGAAAAACGGAAATCGAAACGAAATATTTTATTCCTGTTTTGAGGCTATTCACCATTTTACTTTTCACATTTTTTCGTTGAATAAAATTTTTGTTTTGGTCAGACTCCGAGTTATCGATGCCACATATTTGAAATATAAATAAAAATAATCTGTATTCTTTTACTAGAGAGCATTTTGTAGAATGTTTTGCACTTGTTTCTGCTTTACTGTTAGCTTCTTTGTTTTCAAAACATTGCTCTGATGTATCATTCATTCTTGTCTAGAAAGGGATGTTTTTGCTCAACAGTCTGTTTTTAAAGACAAAGATGTTTAAAATTTTGAAAAGGTTTAAATTTTATTTTTATCGAAACTTTTAGTGCTATAAATGCTTCCTTTTAAGATAATGTTAAACGTTTCCTCAATAAACAAGACCCTCCAACCATTCTGATGTGACAATCGATTCATTTAATGAAATAAATTTATCTACTGCTTGCGGAAGCCACTTTCTATTTAATAATATCAAGTGAAATCAATGTCGAATAACGACTATTTCATAATTTAATGAAGGTTATTCTGTAAACTTGAAGTTTAATCATTAAAATATTTGCATAAGATACCAATATTAATACAATTTATTTCAAAATAATTTGTGTTTTGATTACGGTTTGTGGATAATGTTGGGTAAATAAGTCGTTCTCCAAAATAATGCTAGCAGAGCAATCCAGTGCTTATCTTATTTCAATGTTAACAAATGATTTAAAATACCATTGAAAGCCTATCATCATTATTTAGTTTATTAATTTGAGATTAATATTTTTAAATCCAAATTTTATGGAATATGAATCTGAAGCTACTTTACAACTATTTATTTTTTGTTTTATTTTTTAAATGCGGATTTATATTTGCATAAACTTTACCTTCAACAATATATAAAACTCAATTTGTCTTCATCAAATAACTTTCGTGTTCGAAGCAATTGAACGATGTATCTATTTAAGTAAATATCATGATTATTTACAACACTATTTTATTTAAATAGCTTTTCATTATGATTTTCGATATATCGATTCAGTTTGCAATCATATTTTTTTTTTTAGTCAACTCTTTTTTTTTCTTCCTATGGAAAAAAAATATGAAAAAAAACCTTTTTTTTACTAAATTTAAGGGAAAAATTATTTGTCTTTATGATGGTTAAATGCCTCTAATAATAAGGATATTATCTTAGATATTAGGACCTTAGAAGTGGGAGATTGTAACTTTATCTTCAAAATCTAATTTGGTACTGGTAATCTCGGCATTAATTAAATCATGGCAATATTTAACTTCCGACGAGAGCTTGAATTGAAAAAATTCAAGCGTCAAAAGTATGGTAGCAAAAGCCGCCACTAGAGGGTGCCATCAATGAAATGGCTTTCACAATTGGGGACTTGCCGTGTCTGAAAAGGCTAAGCTGCTAAAAATGCAGCCCATTTGAAAGGGAAAAAATCTTCAAAATATTTTTATTTTGTCTGACTGAAGACATTTTAAAAATTTGATCATGGAATCCAAGGGATAAATAATTTTTCAAATCAATTTTGATCACATGTTGAAGTTGTCTACATTTTTACGGAGTGGCTTAACAGCAAAGAAGGGGTAATAATAACAGCTGTTTAGGGCTTCTTGACGCAATTTAAATTAAATAGCGCAAATTAATTTAATTTGCACCAAGATAGGATTTATCTGACCAAATTAAACAAGATATTTATACAAGTAATCTTTATTTAAGTACTGAGTTCAATAGTAAAAACTTTGCCAAATATTTAATATTCAAAATTTTTTATGTAAACACAATCTGTTATTTTCGCTTTTGACACTTTTCAATCACTGTGGACACATTTCAATCACTGTATACACATTTCAATCAATTTGGGTTGATTTGTACCACATAACAATTGTGTCATTTTTCTTCAAGTATACTTCATCTGGACCTGAAAAGGGATTTTTTGGAAAATTATACATATTAAATTAGAACCACAAAACCAAAAGTGTAAAATATTATTATTATAATATGGAATTTGAATATTTATTAAAGGTAACTTTATTTCATGATTTACAATTTGTATATAATATGTACGTATTTACTCTAATAAATTATTGAAGTTTGTAAATAAAAGTAATAAATTGAATATGTTTCTAATTCACAAATTTTATTTTTTAAGCCATCCGACTACGTTCGGAACCGAGATTTTACAAAAGCCTAAAAATGGAGAATATTTATGATATTTAGTGTCACTTAGATTAAAAACGTATAAAAAATCGTTTTAACAATATTATTACAATAAAACTTATTTAAGTACAATATTTTGATAAAAAAATTATCATAGAATGACCAAATTCCAAAACATTCCCCTTTTACGAAAAATGCTTCTATAATAATAATATTTTGCCTGTATATAGCTCTGTACAGAGGCTGAACTAGAATTTTTCAGATATACAACTTAGAAGTGGACTTATCCATATTTTACTACAACAGAGGGGAGAAATTTTAAGGTATCCGACTACGTTCGGAACAGTGATTTTAAACAAGCGCATAAATGGATAATTTTCATATTTAGTGTCACTTAGACTAGAATACATGTATAAAATTGTTTTAAAGACGTTTTGACAAAAAATATATTTAAATACAATATTTTGGCAAAAAATTAACTTAGAATAAACTTTTTTCAAAATGTTCTTTTATAAAAAAGTGCTTCTAAAATGATAATATTTTGGTTACATAAAGAAAATATTTCTCCAGAGAGTCTGAACTATTTTTTATGAAAAATTCACATTATTTTCAGAGTTACCACCAATTGAAATAATTATCGGCGTTTTTTTCTTAAAATTTTTCCCCTCTGTTGTCGTAAAACATGAATAAACCCACTTTTAAGTTATATATTTCAAAAATCCTAGTTGAGCCTCTGTACAGAGGTCTGAGCTATATACAGGCAAAATATTAATACAATGGAAGCATTGTTCACAAAAGGAGAATACTTTGAAAATTGGTCATTCTATGTTCATTTTTCGTCAAAATATTTTAAAATAAAGTGTTTTATTGTAATAATATTCTTAAAATAATTTTATATACATTTTCTAAACTAAATAACACAAAATATCATAAATATTATCTATTTATATGCTTTTGCAAAATCCCGGTTCCGAACGTAGTCGAATACCTTAAGGAAAAAAAGGCCGACAATTATTTCAATTGGTTGTAACTCTGAAGATAATGTGAATTTTTCAAAAATCCTAGTTCAAATTCTCTGGAGAGAAGTTTATACTTTATATAAGCAAAATATTATCATTATAGAAGCATTTTTTATAAAAGATCGTTTTGAAAATAGATTATTCTAAGTTAATTTTTTTCCAAAATATTGTATTTAAATAAATAATTTCTTTTTGTCATAATGTCCTTAAAAAATTTATACATGTATTCTAATCTAAGCGACACTAATATCATGAAAATTATCCATTTATGCGCTTTTTTAAAATTACGGTTCCGAACGTAGTCAGATACCTTAAAACATTTGTTTTCTAGCCAAATATCTGTTAAAAAGGCATTTAGATGTATACTTATTTTTATTTCATAAATTCAACACTTCAGACTCCCTTATCGTGGCCTGAGTAAACACAAAAGTCATAGATGGGAAATGTTTGAGCTCAATTTGGCAGTGGAATACATTGTGTGTGACAATTTATTAATTTGTTTATAACTTATCGTTTATAGTGTAACGGGTTCTATTCGAGTTTCTGCTAATTCTCTTGGGGAAAATGCTCTTTTTAATTGTGATTTTAGTTGAAAACTGCTTTCTGTCGAGAAGACTTGATTTTATGCAAATGTAAGCTTCTTTTTCAGTGCTAGTCGTTGAGTAGGTGAGATAATGCTTGAGTGGACCCAGAGCGGAAAACCTAATGTGACCTAACGGTGGTCTCACTTCGTAATATTAAATCCAAAGGAAGGATTCGTAGAAAGGCGGAAGACTTAGCAAGAATGATGGTGGAATGACTTATGTGAATGACTAAGGTGGAATGACTTACCAATTCGTAACCGGGTGGTACAAGAAAATAACTAGCATAAGTGCTTCTACATATCTAATGTGATTAATAAGTTGTTATTGCTCCTCGGGTTGAGTTATCCAAGTGCATTCTCATAAGTGCTAAAAGTAGAATAAAGTTAGTGAATTTTAGATCCTGTCTCTTTCTTAATCGAACCTTTTCATGTCCGCTACCGACGGGTCGCAATATAATTGTTTCTAATAAGTTATAATCATTCGTATTGATAAAATGTAAACGTGTGTATTATTAAAATTTTCAGTTTACAATCAGGATCTTAATGTACGTTCCTACTTAGCCTCTATAATATGCGAAATTTAGGAATAATACTTACAGCAAGAATTAGATGTAATCAATTTTTTTTAAAACTATAATGATGTTTGAAATCTGGACAAAAGCATTCCATATAGTTTTTAAAAAGTAAATTTTGCTTTTTTTAAATGTTTTTATCAAAAGTGAAGTTTTTCTTTTGTTATTGTAAATTGAATTCATTGAAACAAACTGCTTTATTTTCAAATTAATATTACGCTTAATTTTTTTTATTTTGATAACAAATGATGAGACATAATTTGCTTCGTTATTTAGTTAACTATTTGAAATAAAACTTAAAATCATGAATTAATTATTTAAATCGATCTGCTGTTGTACTGCCTGAAGTAATGTAAAATCATTTGATTAAATTTTTCCTTTAATTGCATGCTTCATTTCTCATGAAATTTAAATTTTCGATACTTTTTTTGGTAGGCAGTTTTATTTTTTGGTATATGTCCATACTATACATTTTTGTTATTGTATTTAATTAGATATATATTTAGTGTATACATATATACATGTGGGAAATTCCCACATGAACATTCTAGTGAGGGCGCTGTCAAAGCAGCCACCAGGAGTTAACGAAAGAGAGGGGATTGAGCGAGCGGACTCTAGACGCGGAGGTCGATGATCCGGGGCTGAAGAAAGAGTGACGAGAACGGTGGCCGAGTAGGAACCCACCAACCCGTTGTGCACGAGAGAGACGCGTAGGTCACTCTCAACACTATCGTGCAGACTAAGTGTCATTAACTATACCAGAACTGTCGTTAGAGCCAGAGGGGCTTAATCGAATTGTAAATACTATATTATATGTGTTAAACGTCTGTCGTAGTGTCTAGAACTGTGTATTTTGTCCAGCATTAAACGTTAGATTAGAAAAAAAAACGAGAGTGTGATCATTGAATACCCCTAGAACTGTACCATAATCCCACACACATATAATTCTTCTTAATTTTTGAATTGTATAAAACCCATGCGTAACACTCTTTTTAAAAAAATCGTGACCACGTGGTTCTTCACGATTCTCTTCATAGATAGGAGGAGCTTTTCCGATTCCAGCACGTAATCACATGGTCACGATTCCAAAATTCGCAAGCTTCATTTAAATTTTTAAGCCACAGTAGATGGCACTCGAAGTCAATCATAATTTCGAATAATGTCTCACACAGCTTTGACCTTCAATATGCGATTTGGTTTCAAATTTCTTTATTTGATCCATTAAATTTTTTCTACCACCCCTTAAATCATGTCAAATTATTCATTTATGCTCGACACCAACCATTCTGATAAGGGATTAAGGCTTTAACTGAGATCATGTGCCCCGATGATCATTCTGCCCATAAATTGATCCGGGGTATTTATAAATGTAAGCAACTACACGTTTTCGGCTCTTTCGAGAGGATTGGCCATTTAAAAGACCGTGCTGTTATTTTCCGTTTCGCCGACGCAGGTGATAAAATCGCCAAAAATGACCCCACTGACGCCAAAGGAATATTTCGCTGGTAACCTTAAACTTTTCATCAGTTTCGTTTTTTTTTTCATAGAGAATGCATAAAAATGGATGAAAAACCAATAAGAACTAAATTAATATTTTTTATGTGTATAATATGTGTTGTCACCAGTTTATTAAAATCACTAGAACCAAAATGGGTTTTAGATGTAGCGAGAAATGAAATAAAGGTGTTTATGACATTTTTTCTGCTAATGAGTATAATTAAGAAGCCTGCGACCCAAATGTAATTTTGCTTGAAATTCAATACTTAACACTCTCATTTTTAGTTATGTCATGTCAAGAACTATGTTTGGGAAACTTTTGAGATAACTGTATTTACATCAAAACTAGGTGCAAAAAAAGAAACTTGGAAAAGGTAAACCCAAATCTGGAAAAAAAATTGACAAAAAGTTTCAGAACTTCATATATACCCGGAAGACAAATTTCTGGCGGTGAAAGTATTTTTCCTCGGAAAGAAAGACTCTTCTTCTGTCCTTCCAAACGATGTCGATAAGGCATAAAAATTTATAAATCATGTGATTCCAATTCGTGATACATTTGGAATTCTCTTACCTTCACTGGCAAAGACATTGAATTGACGAAGCCTAGTGCACCATATGAGGAAAATGTTAAGAATTTGTTGGGTGATTTAGAAATTAATGGTTATAAACTTTACCAGTTATCACAGCAGCCTTTAAGTCAGTGCTTCTCAAACTTTCAATATTTGTGACTCAATTTTCAGTCATAATTTTCATCGCGCCCCCATACAATAACAACATATAGAATGCAATAATAATGTACTTTGACACCAAAGCTACAATGCGATTTTAATTTAAATGTACAACTGATCAAAATAAGAATTAAATTGTCTATATGTTACTTTTATGTAATAAATATTTTAAATAGTAGGATAAGTATTATGTTACACTTTTCCTTTCCACATTTATGAGTATGTTATATGTGTACATGAGCATTTTATTATGTCAGGATGTATATATATTTTGTACTGTGTTTTATTGCAGTAAATTTAATAATTTTTCATTTTATTTTCGATTTTTTCATATGCTTGTGCCTGCAACAATCCCCTTAGGGGGCACGCCCCGCATTTTGAGAATCAATGCTTTGAGTTGTGGTGGATCAAACCAATCTATCAACATGATTCAGGGTGCCACAAAACAATATTCGATTCTTGAGGATATAGAGAACAAGTCAAAAATACAGAATTAGAGTTTTATTACACATTAATTATAAATTATTCAAGAGACTTTCTTACATAAAATAAACATCGTGAAATATAACTATTCTTTCAACATAAATGAAAAAGTAAAATTGTACATATAAATATATATCTTAAGAATATTTATTAAAGTAAGAAAGAGATATATACATATAAACATAAAAAAAACTGTAAATATGCATGCATCACAATTTAATAAAAAATATAAGCAATTTTTATTGTGAACCTTGTCCCTGCAAAGCTCTACTTAATATCGCAGTATCAAGAGTATAATTATTGACTTTCAACTGGACACATGATTCTGAATTAGAATTAGATTCAAAATCATGCACGAGAGGGGATTTTTTCACTGAAATTATTTTCAATCGGAATTATGCATGTAAGTGTGTATGTGTTGAATTTTTTCTTCTTTTTTATTACGAGAGTGAGTCGGAAAATAAGTTTCCCCTGTCGACTGTGGTCAGAGATGTGTATGAAAGTCAAAACATTCAATGAGACATTAAAGATAAGACATAACTTTACTTTTCAACTTAAGTACCAAGTACATTGACACACCTGTCATACCGCTTGATAAGCTTAAAAATTCTCTCCAAGAAAATTTAGAGCTTTGAGGATGTAACGGCTATGAATGGAAGATGACACAGCAGGTGAACACGTAAGACATCTATACATTATTCTTTAGTGCGTTGGGTAAATTCTACGCGGTACTGTGTCATCCTGTCGAAATTGAAAGAGGCAATTCGGAAAAAGCGGCATGGGCTTCTCAAATCTGGCGTTCTGTTGTTGGATGACTCGGCAATGGAAACGCATAACCATATTACAACTCTTGGTTGGGGGCGCCTGCATCATTCGTCATACAGTCCTGATTTTGCATTAAGTGACTTTCATGTGTTTCCGGCTTTGAAGAAGAATCTCATCAGAAGGAGTTTTGAAAGCAATGCTGAAATCAAACAAGCCGTTAAAGGCTTCTTCCGTATGCAAAGTCCTGAATTTTTCCTCGAGGAATTTTTGAAGCCTATAAAACGGTATGACAAATGTCACAATGTACTCGGTACTTACGTGAAAAAATGAAGTTACGTCGTATCTTTAATGTCTCATTCTATATTTTGACTTTCATACACAACTGTGGCCACAATTGACAGGGGAAACTTATTTTCCGACTCACCCTCGTATATTTCTGCAGCAAAACGTTTGTATAGAAGAATTTTGGTTGATTCCTAAGACAATGATTTTTTTCTCTTGCTGTCAGCGTCAAAGCCTTCGGTGGGGGAAGGGTAACAGGGGAGGGGGAGTTGGTACTCTTGGTGCCCCTTTTTCATCTCGTGGTGCTTAAGCTATATTATTAAATTCGTTCTAATAAACTCTGTTATTCCTCTTCACATGCATGCAACATCTCCATCAACAAATGAATACATTATATACATGTAGTGTACGCTCATAATATTGCATGTTCTTGATCATTACACCTTATTGGCAGCAAGAACAGTTCTATTGCATTTAATTGGTCGGTAGAAATGTCTTGTGACATTTCTTCTGTCTTCTCAGAATTCCTCTCTGACGAAAGTAATATTCTAAATGAGTATTGGTTGTCTTGTCAAGAGATAAAGTCTATTTTTGATAATAATCCTGCTTCATTACTTTGCTCTCAACGTACTAAATATATAAAAATTCCATTAGCAAAATTTAAAATTATTTATAAGAATATAAATTAATCTTAACTTTTGCATTGCGCCGTACTAAAAATGTATTTTAATCAGATTTGAAGCCCGTTATTAGTAAAGAAGTTATACTTACTCAAAGTAATTAATTTAAGAGAAGAATTTTGAGATTCTATGTATAAAATCCAAAATTTTTCATCCTCAGGATCATTCGCTATTCCAAATAGTTCATAAATATATAATTTCCTTCCAACTCGTTGAACTTGAAATCTGAAATTTAAAAATTACATAAAGACACATTTCACCTTTTATTTAATTTATAATATAATTTTTTTTTTACTAAGATATAATTTTAATGACTTAAATTTCCCTCATTCAGCTAAATTTTTATAAAATATGAGACATAATATTTTATAAAGAAATCAATTTTTTAAATAAACATATGTATAATTTTATAATAAAAAACTTTCTATAATTTGAGCACGATTTCTATTTTATATGTTTTTGTGTATGCATTTTCAGGAACCTGCACGAATTAAAATTTATGATTTCTGTAAAGACAAAAAATTGGGAATAAACTTAGAAAAAAGGGGCTTCCATTTTATTTGTTGAACAGATTAAGGTATCCGACTACATTCGGAACCGTGATTTTAAAAAGGCGCATAAATGGATAATTTTCATGATATTTAGTGTCACTCAGATTAGAATATACGTATAAAATTGTTCTAAGGCCATTTTGACAAAAAAAAATTTATTTAATTGAATATTTTGGCAAAAAAAATTAACTTAGAATAACCTTTTTTCAAAATGTTCTCCTTTCATAAAAAATGCTTCTAAAATAAAAATATTTTGCTTATATAAAGTAAAGACTTCTCCAGAGAGTCTGAACTGTTTTTTTTTTGAAAAATTCACATTTTCAGAGTTACAACCCATTGAAATAATCATCGGCGTTTTTTTCTTAAAATTGTTCCCTTCTGTTGTCGTAAACATGAATAAACCCACTTCTCAGTTATATATTTCACAAATTCTAGTTGAGCCTCTGTACAGAGGTCTGAACTATACACAGGCAAAATATTATTATAATAGAAGCATTTTTCCCAAAGGAGAATGTATGAAAACGGGTCATTCTATGTTCATTTTCTGTCAAAATTTTGTACTTAAATAATATCTTATTGTAGTAATATTCTTAAAACATTTTTGTATACATTTTCTAATCTAAGTGACACTAAATATCATAAATATTATCCATTTATAAGCTTTTGCAAAATGACGGTTCCGAACGCAGTCGGATACCTTAAAGAAATGTACGCAAATTCCTATTTTGTTTCAATTTCATCATACCGTGTTAATTGGAATCTTGCTGATACATTACATTCTCAGTTGCTCTCCATACTGATTTCGAATATATTGCCTTTCTACGAATTCTTACATAAATAATAATTATAGTTGCTTAAAAGTTGTATCATTTATAAATCAATTGATTTAATTAATTACTAATCAATTAAATAAATAAATAAAATGTAATTTGTAAAATTATGCTAGCTTTCATTCAAATTTTTCCGTTTGAATTCTTCTCTTTCTCTGTCTTTTATTAAGATCTTTGTTATTTTCATGTGATCTAAATTTTAAATTCAAAAGAAAATGATGTCTTAAAGGATTGATTTTACTTGATTTGAATTTTTATAAACATTTCATCACACATACACTCTTTAAGGTACGGTAAGTTGCTATCAAGGAATTAGTTACTAAAATAAAATAATCTTTATTATAGTTTCAATTCAATCCATAGCACATAATACAATATGATTTTTTTATTGATAAATTATCACTGTATTTCAGTTACAGTAAACCCGCTTGATTTAAAGAAAAGCATGCGCTAAAAGTAAACATAATAGTTTTGTACCAGATAAATAAAATCCATAATATTCCTTAACATTTGAAATGCGGCGTGGATTTAAATTTATGAATAAGCTTTTTGAATTATACATTTACAGTAATAAATAAATAAATGAGGATACTAAGGAATTCATACGAAATAGTAAAATGTATTGAAATATGAAACTTTTAAATCTTACTTTCAAAGCACAAAATACTTAATAGCTTTCAGGATTACTATATATATACATATATAGATAGATAGATAAATATAAATAAATATAAAGATTGTTTTTAAATATTTTTAATCTTTATCAATAAAATTATTTGCTCTGTGTGCTCTGTTACAGTGCACAACTTAAAATGTGTAATAAAATTTTACCGTGAATGTATAATTTAGGGTGAGTCAGAGTTATATTAACGTCGCACTATTAAGTAACATGAGTGCTATTGGTGACGGACCTCGTAATTTTGAACCTTGGTCAAATGACGAGGACGACACCTGAGCGTACTGCCCCTTCATCTAATGTATAATTTAGAAATGAAGGATCTGTGATTATATACGTAGGTTGATCAGAAAAAAAAAATGTTACGTGGAATGCCACGCGATAGAAGTGAAACTTCTTTGGCGACGTTGGAACATTGATTATTTACCCTAATATTCCAAATTTACCGAGTACATGTTTCAATCACCTGATTTGCATGAAAGGTATTCGTGGTGAAACAAGTCTTTTTGATATCAAATCCACAAAATAGAAAGATGTCCTGGAATTTCTGGATATACAAAACCATTATATTTTGATACATTTGGTATACTTTTCCTATTTAAACTTTGTCGGCAATTGTAGCATTCTTTAATGTGTCTTCTAAATTAATTTCCTGTAAAATATTTTTGTGCTTAGTAACAGACGTTCTCAAATCATCTCTAAACCAGAATCTATCGTAAAATGAACGATTATCAACGGATCCCTTTTGACAATCTTTGTGAGCATAGTCTTTGTATCGTAAGATAGAATTTATTATTGATTCACATGCATAAGTTTCAAAACGCATTTGACTTGTCGAGGGTTCTGTAGCTAATGGCGCAGGGTAGTTCACTAAGTCCGTATTAATCTGTGCTGTCATTAGAAGAGTCCCATCCCTTGAACTGAGCATTAAGAGAGTATTTTGCAGTTGTTGTTTTTCCGTGCTCGATATTCTCTCATGTACTCTGATGGAGATTTGGCTCTAGCACTTAATGAATGTGCAATATTTTTCTGGGATTTTTCCCCTCTTTTTTGACTGGACTTGCATCTGGTTTTTCTTTTTGTCTTTCTTTCCCGAAACTCTTTTTGTGCATTTGATTTAGGCATTCTGACTAGAATTAATATAATAATTCAACACAAATAAAAGTCAAGAACGCAAATTAACCGCCGAAAACATCGCAATGTAGCAAACAATGTAAGAAAATATTTCAGAAAAGAACGCTTTTTCTGCGAGAGCTATTTTTTCTACACCGTATTGTCACTGTATCTCATACAACCGTTGATAGATGTTCCCGGGTCTGAGAGAAAAGGACCCCCAATAGGAAGATGGGCAAGTTGACCAATCGGAGAAGTGAGCAATCATCTAACTTTTTCATGGATATGACGCAAGTCACGTGGTGTCCCGGCTCCCTCTTTTCCTCTCAAGTCGCTGTCCTGTCATCATGGTGACGATTCGGGGGAATGGAGGGGGCAGACTACTTCCGTTCGCTTTTTCACTGTTACGCAAAAGTGGGCAAAATTCTCCTTCACTCTCGAGAGCAAAAAGGTTTCACTTCAAAAAGCTTACAAGTCGAATATATGTTATACAATTTAACACAAAAAAATACATTTTATTCACAATCTTTATTGAAATATTTATTGACAATAGACCGAAAACTAAGCGGGCCTTGTATCTAACAATTTTATTATTTTCATTATATTTAATGGTATAAACCCAACGGTTTTCTAAAATTTTTATATTATCCGGATGATCAACTAAATCCCAAACTTCACGTTCCATCATTACGTTAATTTCTTTATCCATTGCATCACGCCATTTAGATGCGTCTCTGGATCTTATCGCCTGTTTGTAACAGTTAGGAATAGTTACTTCAACCATAAGAGCTTCTTGTTGCTCTGACAAATCTGAAAATCCCTGGGATTCGGTATTATCTTTTCTAAAATTAAATAAACTAGGATCATACTTAATATTATGCCTCTTACAGTATCTCTCTATTTCGTTAAAGATTTCAATCGGGTTGCTTCCCCTTCTATACTATAATATACGTTAGATCCAGTTACTTTCCTACCTATATTTCGAATCCACTTAACCTCTGTACATGGGATCAAGCTATGATTATCGGAAGATACATCTGGTTTTTCAGATGTTGAGGGCGTTTCCGTACTTGTCTTTGAAACTAAACGACTCGTTAATGAATCTTTTGCTCTATCGGGATCATCCTCATCATCATAATAATCAGGAAGGTTTAAATTATATCCAAGGTTACTATTAACTTTTGTCTAAAATTAATTCCCCTCTTATTTTCATCGAATCTTACATTAATAGTCTCGACTAATTTATTTTCATCTATCAACCATATTCTATAACCCTTAGTACGTTGTGCGTATCCCATCATAATTCCCATTTTCGCACGCATATCGAATTTTTTTTCTAATTTGTTTTGGCACACCAGCATATGCCAAACATCCAAAAGGTTTAGATGCAATACCGATGGTTTTCTACCTGAATATTTTTCGAAAGGCGTTTTGTTACTGTCTTTTGACAAATTCGATTCCACGCATAAGTGAAACAAAGTAATGCTTCTCCCCAAAACTTATGGAACTTCACTGAACTTAAGCAATGTTTTGATGCCATCTAGAGCGGTTAAATTGAATCTCTCCGCGACCCCATTCATTTCTGGCGTATATGAATTTGTTATCTCATGCTTTATACCCAGTTCTGTCAAGAAATTATCCATATCCTTATTACAAAATTCTAGTCCGCCATCAGTTCTGCTATTACTTTTTTACTTAGAAAACGTTCTGCTCGTTTCTGAAATCTTATAAACGTATGAAATACGTCAGATTTATTTCGGATGGGAAATACAGTCACCTTTCTTGAATAATCGTCAATTATACTCAAGAAATATTTATTACCGCCTTGGCTTTCAGTTGGCATTGGACCACAGAGGTCCATATGCAACAATTCCAATGGACGTTTTGATCTTACGGCCCCCATCTTTTTGAATGAAACTCTCTTGGACTTTGCTAATTTACACGGTCTTACCATTATCAGTTAAGCGTGGGAGACCTTTTACACTATAATTTTTACTAGTTTTTACCAAGTAATCGTTATTAACATGACAAAAGCGTTGATGCCATATTTCTATTGATCCGTTTTTTTGTTTTAGCGGTTACATCACTAAAAAAACTAATTTCTCTGCTCTTTGGTATAATATAATGATCCGGCTTAAAAAAATACAAATTTTCATGGCGTGTCGCCGAGAACAATTTTATCCAGTTTTTATTAAAAACATTAATTTTACCTTTAGTACCCACAAAATGCGCACCTTTACTTTCTAATCTGGAACCGGATAATAAATTTCTCCTCAACTTAGGATTAAATAATACATCAGTCAAAGTTATTTCATGAAAACTCCCCTTATATTTTACCCGAAATCTAAGTGTACCGATTCCTTCTACGGGACAACTTTTATCCTCCGTTGCTAACGACATTTTCATGTTAGTTATCGGCTTAAGATCTAAAAATAAACTCTTGTCATTACAAAAATGACTCGTGGCAGCAGTATCTATTACCCAAACACCTTTATCAGAGTTTTCCTCAAATAAGATACAACTATAGTTACGAGTTGTTTATCTAGTTCTAAAAGACTACATTCAGCTTCACAAAATCTTAAATTTATATTAAACTCTGTGTTAAAAGTTTCATTTACAGTTGAAGGAGATTTTTGTAGAGATTTTTTCTCTTTACAGTTTACTTTAAGATGCCCGTACTTATTACATACATAACACGGACCTATAGTCTTAATAGATTGTTTAACATTTTTAATAGTTTTACAGTTAAATACCTTACCATCTTTCTTTGGTAATCATTCTTGCCATTTGGATCTCCATGAGCTGCAGCCGTAGCACCAGGTAACGTCTTCGACTTCTTCGAAGTGAAACTGCTCAAGTAAGCATTCTCCGCTTTCTCCAAATCTTGTTTCATCAACTGAAGACGATTGGCTTCTAATATCAGCTCTGCTTCAATTTTGACAACTCTGAAGTCCTCTTCTTTCCATCTGTAGATTTGTTGCACGGTAGACTGGAATTCCTGAGGAAGCCACCTTATTAATTGAAATCCTATGTACAGGTCGTCCAATTTATGACCTGCTTCTTGTAGTCTGGTTGCCGCTGTCTTTACACGAGATATGAAGATTCCAACATCTTCCCCTGGTTGGTATTTTGTTCCAAAAAAAATTGATCTAATAGTTGAATTACCCTTGCTCTTGTGACTGGTTCGAAGTGATCTTTTAATATCTTCCATGCCGCTACTCCGTCAGTTGTTTCCGTTATCAGATTTTTCAAATCTGAACTGATGTTAGTATAGATCAACGTATAACATCTATCCTTACGAAGTTGTAGATCTAATTTTTCCTTGTATGTTGCCTCTTCATCAGGTTGCTCTGGCTTGGTCTGTATTATAAACTGCCAGCAACCATAATGCATTAAGAGTACTTGCATATCATGCTTCCACGTGTTCCAGTTGTTTTGAGTCAACACTGATATCTGGTTGTTAAACTCCATACCTGTTACTCGATTTAGCGTACTAGAAACAGAGTTCATAAAAAATAGTTCTAGACTGGAACAGTATTTAAATAGACAAAGTTCATGGCCTGGTTCAACTGTTTAGCCTGCCTCGACACAGTACATGGACTGAACCCATAACCAAATTTGTTATACTTATTGGTAAACTAATTTAAATTTTGTAAAGCTAGCAGTGAAATTTATGTGTCGAGGAGGCATGAAGACGAAAAACAGTTTCTTAAAATTGGCCTTTAATAATCAATCATAAAGTCACTCTGCTCGATACTGGAGCGATAAAAACAATAAGTTCAAAAAGCAACATTACCAGAGACATCCGATTCGAACCGTCTTCTAATATTGAAAAATTAATTTCTAATCTAAAATGGTGACGCAACCTGCAGTTGCATTGCCAACCAGCCTTTCTCTCCCTCTAGGAGTTAAACCACTCACATACTTCTTATATTTCCGTTTCTCCTTCCTTCTTTTCTAAAAACTAACATGAGCCGAGTTTAAATACTAGCTCGATTTGCATGGCAGTTGCTGCCAACCTCAAATCACGAAACTCAAAAAGATCGGGTTCGAATCGGTGTGCTTACTTTCATTGAGATCATGGAACGGGATTGGAAAAACAACACAAGGAGATCATAAAAATTTGGATCCGATTTTTTTTAAATGTCTAACAGGAATTAAGAAGCATACTTGTCTATCACATTTCGACATTATCACCAAGTCTACTTTGGAATTTATCAGAACGCAGAACCAACTTGCTTAACCCGTCTTGGTAGAAATCAGGTCTCTGTCCATTGAACCAGGTCTCGGTGGATGATTTCCCAGCACTGTATTGGAATATCGCAGAACTTCAGAAATGATATGCTGCATGGTACCATAGCTCAGTCCCAGCTCTGACGAGGCTTCCTGCAGAGTTACCAGTCGATCATTTTGAATCATTTCTCCAATTCATGCCATGGTGTTTTCTGTCTTTTAAGAACTTGGCCGGTCGCTCCCTGTCATATTGCGGCTTTCGACTTCCTATCTTCCTGAGTGAAAAGAGTGACACAATTTTGATACATGTTGCTAGCTCATTGCAGATGCGGAATCATTCTTTGTCCATAAAAATTGAATCATGGCTCGCACCTCCAAACGAGATCAATTTCTTAAAAGTCTTGCCAATTCAGTCGTCCTGAATCATCTAAGAACTTTCACCACTTACCCGCAAAAATGCTGCATGACAAGTGGCGCCATTTGGCTCCACTCTGGGGAAACAAAATTTCTCCTCAACGTGTAGTTTTCAAATGCTGAGGCTTGTAACCTATTTTCTGATCATTCCTTGTAAAATTGGAATCAAGTTCATGTTCTGGTAAAACTTTCTCATTATATTTCTATCGGGAATTGTGGTTAAGAACGATTCTTTCTTTTCCTTGCATAATCAACTAAAAATTCACATGGGAGCAGAATTTTTTTTTTTTTGGCCATGAAAACAGATTTTAATAAATTTCTCAACTGCTAGAATTATTCCATGTCCCCTATTCCCCTACAATGTTTTTTTAAAAAATATAAATAGATTTTACGCAAATAAGTAAACAAATACGGCTGATGTACAGCCTCTGACAATACAGTTTAGTGAATTGTCCTGTAAAAACAACGTAGATGAAATATTAAAGAAAGTTACCTTATTGCCCTTCGAAATAGCCACCTCCCATAACTAAACACCCCTGAGATCTGCTATACATGTCCTGGAAACTTTGCAAAAAGTTTTCTTTTGGGATGGAGTTCAAAACCTCGTCACGTTTCGTTGGATGCCAAGAATATCGTCATATCTCTTTACTTCCAGAGCAAGTTTGAGTCGTGGGAACAGGAAGAAGTCTGGAGGATTGAGATACGAAGAGTATGGTGGTGGATGTTTAATTTGCACCCTCACCTCCTTTTTTGCCAAGAACTGTTTGATGATATTGGCTATGTGAGGGCAAGCATTGTCATGAACAAAAAAATCATGAACCTTGTTGCGCGTACTGGGACTTTACCCTGCGTAGATGTTTTATGAAACGGATTGAAATTTCAATGTACCTTGCAGTATTCATCGTCATTCCCTCAGGGAGAAATTAATTGTGGATATTGTTTTGACTATCAAAATTGATAATGATCATCGTTTTGATGCGGGATGATTCTGTTCTGACCTTTTTCCGACGAGGTAGTGCAGGAGAACGCCGTTCCATGCTTTTCCGTTACGTTTAAGGGTCTAACCTGAGACACCAGGACTTTAGGACACCAGGAAGTTTCTTTCGGCGTCTTGCAAAACTTAAACACAAGTTTAAATTGACGTTTCGTTCGTTCATTTTTCTATTCTCAGCTAAGAACCAACGCACTAACAAGCACTTTGCAAAACAAGTCATTCACGTAATACCAACGACGTTAAACTTAACAACGGTGGAGACAGATGATCAACACCTGCCGCTATGCATGTGCAGCGTTTTATTTTTCGCCAGTGCTGGCAGATCGGCCGTTCTGACTTCATTCACCGAACTTTATTGTCAGAGGTTGTACATTCTCAGTCTCGTATTAACATGGTGTTAGAATTTGGAGAGTGGAGACAGTTTAAGTAAATCCTCGTTTCTTGACTAGGTTTGAAACATTAAGTTCATCGCCAATAGCAGTCGTGTGGCTACAAAGCGTGATGTTATTTACAATCAAGCACGCATTTAATTGTCTTAATCAATTATGGTTTTGCTTAACAGTTTGGTTAAGTAGTAGAGTGCACCTTTATGCCTTATGAACAGTAGGGGAGCTGACTCTGCTGTTTCAGTATTCCACTTGATGCCTCTATTGATGTATGCACCCTGCTGCTTCAGATGTAGTTCGTGCCCTGACGCATGTATGCATAAGGCTTCTTAAAATCCAGTAAGTGATGTGTCGCCTTAGAGGCAAGTGTATGCTTTGGCATCTCAGGTACGGCATGCACTCTGACTTCTCTCAGATATAGTACTCATCCAAACACTTTAGATGGGGCATGCATCTTCATGTCTCGCAGAATATCCCCTGAAGTCACAAATGCACTATGCACCCTGCTACATCAGACATAGTAGGCGCTCTGATACCTCTAATTTATCCCCTGATGCTTCAGATGCATTATGTGCCCTGGTGCCTCAAATGCAATAGCCAAGTTTGTTGCTTTCAAAACCTTTTGATGATTTTCTTTTTTGTTTTCTAGTTTTGTTTCTTATAAGTGGCTCTTTTATGTCTAACAAGACGATTAAAATGTTGGTACATGTTCTGACGTATGCTGCATTTTTGACGATTCTTTACACCTGTAATCAGCTGTGGTAACCATAAAAATACCCAGCTGTTATAAAAGGCAGACTACTGTTCTCCGGATCCAAAGCTGATTTTAATTCGAATGTTTTTATTATTTTTTATTACTATATTTCTGTTTTCCCAAACAGAAATTATTTTCATTTAAATTTGAAAATTTGATTTTCTAATTTTCAATGTTTTGTAAAAATTATCTATTGCACACAAGTTCACAGTTTGGAGCCTTTTCCAAGAAAAAAAGTTACCCAACTCTATCAATATTTATTTTTCATTATTTATCGTAAGATATTTATCATACTTATTGCCAAAATTGTTTACACTCCCTATCGTTCACATTAGGGAAGTAACAAGGAAATTTATCACCTTTTCTTTCGTTGAAGGTAAAGGAATTCACATTAAGAAGAAAAGAAAGAGAAATAAAAAAATGTCTCAAATATCTAAAGCTGATAAAAATGAATGCGCTGTTTACTTAACCTAAATGGATATAATGCACATGGCTGTTGACTACCATAAGAGTATCAGACTTGAAGCACTTTTTAACTTATTGATTTTCACTAGCGTGTGTACGGTAATGTGAAACGCTAAAAAAATTAATCTTTCTAAAACATTTATGCAACATAAAATTGGATGATGTACAATAAACACACACACACACATAAAGAAACCGGAATTACCTGTATTTAGAATCAATTTCAGAAGCTAAGACCCTCCGTTTAGGGAGCGTTGCACGTTAAATCTGTCGAGAGATCAAACGTCCTCCCGTTGGTGTGGTGTGGTAGTTAGGAGAGAGGGTGCCAGCTCAGGAGTCGACCTCGTCACTTGACCATGGTTCAAAATTTCGAAGCCCGTCGTCAAAGACCCTCGTGTAGCTGAACAGTGCGACGTTTATATTCTCTCACTCATGCGACGGACATTGTAACTTTGAACCATAATCAATGAACGAGGAAGACACCTGAACTGGCATCCCCTCTCCTAACTTCCACACCAACGGAAGGAGCCTCAACTGATTTAACGTGCAGTGGTGTTCTCAACACGACGGATCTTCAGCGACACTAATCTCTTTTTTCACACCATCCTGGAGTCCGTGACCTCGACCACTAAATGACCGCGGTCCCTGAAACATCAGAAAAGCTCCATACAAATTTTTCAAACGATACGATCATCTGTGTGGATTTTTAAAGGCCCCAAACAAGAAAACAAACTTTCAAGCTTATGCATAAGATGACACTTTTTTTTCAAACAAATTTATGTATTAACGGAAAGTTTCACACAATTTTTGTTTGAAACACAACAAGCATATTTCATCATATACTTAATTATCAGAAGAATTTCTTCCAGAAAAAATTATTTTTGTTCGTTGCTCGTGAGTTACTGAAATAATTCTCACTTTAAGAACTATATATCAAGCATAATGATTTAAAAAAAAATACTCAAAATGAGTTATAAGGAAAGTAGTTAAGAAAGCGGATAACTGGCTTTAGTGGCGATTCCACACAAGTTGCCCTTGTTTCTTCTCACTTTGATGTATCCATTTATTCCATATGATTCACCCCAACTAAAAAAAGAAAGGAAATTAATATCACAAACAAAATGTTTCTCAAAATAAAGCTAATTTTTACTTCGCATCATATTAAATTCTAATCCTTCTAAAACATTTAGATCACTTACAAAATAAAATCTAAGATCCCGTGATAATATTGCAAAGTAAGTAAAATAATATTTTAAATATACTTCACTATCCCTTCCCTCCATATTGAGAATGTTCTTATGTTGTTTAACCCATGTTATATATATATATATATATATATATATATATATATATATATATATATATATATATATACATGCTTACCATATCTATCAGTCATGACCTACGCCTCCCTAATGTGGAGACATGCTCCAAAAGTTCTTTTAAATAATTTTGAAAGAGTTCAAAATATTATCATTAGACAGATCTTTTTCCCGATGGCTTATGAGTAATTCTGTTCTTAGGGCGGCAAGTAAAGTTAAAACTCTCAAACAAGCACTTAAGTTCTTTAACCAAATTGATAACTCGAAAAATTTATCTATTAGCAAAATCAAACATTATATTGACGCTTGCAAAGCATTCTAAAAAATTCGAAAATAAGCACATCACATTATTTTCTGAATAAACCGGCTAAAATTAATGAGACGTGGTATTCGTTGTTATTTTGAATGATTATTTTCTTCACTCTCCATTAAACTCCCTTTTTTTTATCGAGCCCATATTCATTTCCTGACATTGTTTATGCGAATATACCACCAACGAAATACATGTCTTGATGCTGTTCTTTTTTTAAAAAAAGAATTTTCCTTAATTGATATAAACCTTGAATCAATTGTTTCACTGTTCGAAAAATAAATTTCAATCCCTTACGAAATCAATTTTTTTGCTCGAAATGTTCCAAAAAAAGGGTCATTTTCTTATTGCAAATAACTAAGCATAACACTTAACAAAATATGAAAATGGAAAAATTTTATTTTAATTTTCAATTTTCAAATTTTTTATTTTATAATTGTGGAACGCAAAACCTCCTACATGTTTGCTTTTTATAAAGATATTCTGTATGCTATGAAGAATGTTTCATATATCTTAAAAGAATATTTCTCATACTTACAAAAAAAAATTTCATGTTCGTTCCCCTTTTTCCAACAGTTGAGGATTTTGAGTGTGTGTATGCATATAGGTATGTGCACAGACAATTTGATTCATGGTGTAATACTAAGACTTACAATGCAATGGGAACAAAGATGATATATGCCTTTTTGCGTTATCTTACCATTTCCATTTTTTCTCAAGCAACAAATTACACATTGCCTAGTCAAATCATGTTAATTGTCGAATGTTTTCAAGAATCTAAATTTCTGCCTTTATTGAAAAATTCCCTCCTTCACCACAAAGAAAATCCCAGATGAGAAGTATTTTAGTACCATGGATAAACTGCATCTCTTAAAAACACTAGCACTAATAACCTCACTAAAAGAATTAAAAATATGAGCAACTCAAAGATAGGAAGAAACTTTAGTGCCCGTACAGGGTACGGGCAAACTTGTTGTGGCCAGCTTTCGCGGTAAGCAACATATGCAACTACATTCTCTTAAGCAGATGCACAAACCCTTGCACATTCAAAGCGCGGTTTAACATAATACTATAAGACATTGATTTAAACATTCTTTAACTATTTTATTAACGAATTAAATTGCTCTTTGGTAAGTATAAATCACCCAAATTTTGTATTTGAAAATAGCAATAGGATTCCACTATCGCAATGAAATATTAAATTACTATTTTCCAATGTTAGGAATATTAACAAACTTATAATGTTATAATTTGTTCAATTTTTAAACGCAGAAAATAAATAACGCATAAAATGAAATGGTTGATCTTATGATTTAACCAGAATCTCTTACGCACCTGTTTTTAATCAGCCAATAATCTTTTCCGTTTTCAGTTCCATATCCAACAGCGAGAACACCGTGATCCAAATCGTCATAACCACCAGGGCAGTCATCTGGATCATAAATTCCACTGCTATAAAACAATATAATTTATGAATAAATCCTTTAATTAATTTATATTTAGAAGCAAATAAACAGTTTTTAAATAACTCTTTGATTTGTGATGTCTGTGCGTGAAGCTGTCAAGGAAAAGCAGCGCATCATGTGGAAAATTCTAGAACATCTTAGTTTAAGCTGAGTGACTAAAAGGAAAACAGCGTCCGGATCCTATATGTTCGAAACCCTTTATTTATACTTATTTTATAAATATATCTTACTTTAATGTCTGGTCTTCTATAATCCCACTTAGATGCATCGATGAACATGAATCAGTTATGCTCTTTTTCAATTCCTACTATTGTGTCATATCTATATATACATTTCAAATACATTTTTCATACTTATAGTAGATGACACTTGATGACACAGCTTTTTCAAATATTAATTCATTAATTAAACTTTAAAAAATAATAAATAGTAACAAACAAAAATAATAGTCCAACAGCATATATAGGAAGGAAAATCGTTTGCTGTGCCCTTGTAGCTCAATGGATAGCACGTTGGACTTCTAATTCAAAAGTCCTGCGTTCAAATCCCGCCTCGGATGGTCTAATTTCGAGCGAATGCGATTTCATCTTTCCTAAACTATTTTATTAAAATAATTAAATTTAATTAATGAATAAACAGTAACAAAAAAATAGTCCAACACCATTTGTAGAAAGGAAAATTGCTTTCTATTTTGTCACTTAATATTGTGATTCTCAGTCATATGTAAATACATATTTATATTCATTGTAATTATTTAATAAAAAGTAACTAAAATAAAATTTTTCTTTGTTGATGTAAGTAGGAATTTACTTAAAAGTTTCTTTTTGTATTACTTGTTACTCTCGTAAAGATTGCGTGGGCACAGTTCAGTTTTCAATAAATATTAGAATATTTTTCATTTTGTGTGGCTGAATGGTCTTTATTCTTGAAGAAACCTTAGGTACCAGGTGATTACAATTAAATTCTACTTTCAAAATGCTGTAAAAAAACCACTGGTCAGAATGACTTTTAATTTGAACTGAACATACTTGTTTTTAATATTTTTTACAATAAATTTTGTTTTAATATTCTACTATAAATTTTTAAAGAGATTACAAAAACCTTTATACTTTCTTTAAAGATATTTAAGTACTGCCCTTTTAAGTCAAGTGGAGAAAGCGATAAGTGTGTGTGTGTGTTGTAGTCCATATCAACCGCTGCCTTTTTGACCCTGTGGAATTTACACTTCAATACCCACTTTTGTTAACATCGTTTAACACAGCCACACTCAACCTGCGGTCCACCAAGCCTTTTTAAGTAGGCCGGTCATGCTCATCCAATGTCCTGAGAAATTTACTTATTTAAAAACATTGTATTAAAAATTTGGTGGGAAATTATTCGTCAAGAAATCAAGTATATCAACTCTGCTTTTTGCTGTCAGTGTCGTACGAGTACAAATTGATATTCTGTTTATATTTAGAATTGTTAAGGTTAGTGATAACAGACAATAGTAAAGTGGAAATTATTTTATAGTTTTTACTAATTTTTAACTATCTTTCATATCTTGCAAGCGAAAAATATTCGAAAAAAATTAATAGTTTCAAGACGATTGGGACGTTGATTATTTTGTAGTAAAAAACAAACATGGATCAGTAATTGTTTGATTTGTCACGAAAGTGCTGTACTTAAAAAATACCAATAAGCACAGGAATCATTCAATGACACTTTTCCTCGAAGATCTTTTTCAAGAGGTAATAAATAGGCTTTCTTGTACAATCTTTGCAACAGCACCAAAGTGTTTATTCTGAGGTAACAAAGATATCATAGGAGGTTTGTTACATTATATTGGTAATCATATGAAACCGTTTACAGAAGCAGAAATTGTGAAGGAGTGTTTCTTAAATGCTTCTAATTTAGTGTTAGAGATAAAAATAAATATATAAAATAATAATTAAAAAAAGCAAAACATGAATTACAATATTTTGATCAACTTTCCACATTTTAAATTACCAATGTTATCTTGGTCTTAAAGCCTCTCTCTCCCCCTCCCTCATTTATCCCCATGTTGCGGCCCACGTGAAATAACTGACATATGTATGCGACCCAACAGAAAAAAAAGTTGACTACCCCTGGTCTAACCTGAAAATAGTGCCTAATGCAAAATCAAGGTATTCCTTAATTTCATGACCTGCTGCGCGTTTTAGGTGACTTTTAACGTAGACAGATAACTTATATATAAAACACAAGTGATTTTTATTTCTATTATTATTCTGCAATACATGAATGCATAGTTGACTAAGTCATATGATATTTCGTCTGTAATAATGTTGTTAAGGATTTGTACCTAGATATCTGACTTCAACCCTGTAACATCTGTACCAAAAATATTTGAAATTCTTTATCCGCATTACATTGAATTCTTTTTTTTCCGATATACTTACTGATAAGTTCTGAAGTCCCCATCTGCGTTTATAGACACCGAAATGGGCCCTATAGTTGCAAGTGCTGTCTTCAGTGCGTCTTCTTTTCCTGAAGGCAAATCAACGAAACCTGTACAAGTGGCACCAACATCAGATTTTTTGAACTGACAATCGTCTTGCTAAAATAATAAAGCTTATATAGAGTAAGAATCTTACACAAAAGTTTATCTTTTCTTTAAATGCATTATTAAAGCTAATGTTTTATGAAAATGGTGCAATGATCTTAAAGGACTCAGTTCATGTGACATCATAGTCACATGATAATGATAACCACGTGTTTTCAGCCGATAAGTTCAAAATCTAACGTAACTTCAATAGTCATACGATAAAAGCAATGATGTGTTTCCAGCTAATTCGTTAACTTTTGATCTTTTCAGAAACTTTCTCTTAAAAAATACAAATTTGTCAACAACGATAAAGCACATAATTAGACAAAATGCATTTTATTTAAAAGTACATGCATAAGATAAAATTTTTTTTAAAAATTTTAAAATCTTTTAGAGAAATTTATTTTTTATAATATTTGAACATTTCTACCCAATTATAAAATTTGAAATTTTACTCAAGTTTTACAAATAGAACAAGTACCATTAGTTTAATGTCTGTTTTGAATTCAACAGAGAACACATGTTTGTCTTTATCATGTGACCGTCATGAATTTGACCTATTGGAGGGAAAAGGTGTAAGTAGATCAAGACTAAATATCTTCTCGGATCCAGTGAGGCTCATATTATTTACAATCCCATTCGTCCATTCAGTCTAGTGGTTAGCGACGCTGACTGCCCTGCCGTATGGCCTGGGTTTTAATTCCCGGAGAAGACATAGAAGTTTGCAAATGTGTAAGGCACCCGATCGGGGATGTCCCACTTCTACATTATCCTCGCGACCTAGATCTGTGGGAAGGAACGAAGAAGCAGCCATGTCGTTTATCTTAATATCTCTTTATTAAGATCTTATAACGTGAACAATATACAATAATAATAATATTCAATTCAAGTGAATCTGGAGTGAAGAGACACAATTCGTATTACCAAATAATCGCGTAACCGACCACTATATCTAACTCTACCAACTATTTCTAACTTCAGTAACTACACAGTTCTTAATAACTTGATTTAGCAGTCTTACCACTATATCTTGGGTAAACAGCAATTCGCTTGATTCTAACTGACGTGGCTTTTGTCGTTGTGAAATGGTATCCAACTTTAACTTGATCGCACAGGTACGGATAGCTTAAATTTTGAACTCGGGATTTCCTTTCACTTTAACTTAAACACTGGCAAAAGATAGACCTCGTATATTCACTTCTCGTAGCCACCCCGCGTACGCTAAACTTCTGCCATTTATAAGATGCCTAATTTGAATATTCACGCTTCTCTTCTCGAGTTGATTGGAAAGAAATGCCATTCTGGCCCCAAAGAAACCCTAGAGGATAATTAGTTGGAATCGCGAAGAGCCTGTCACAAATCTATAGTGGCTTCGTGGCATGGGGGTACTTTAAACAGCCACAAGTCATCTCGTGAGGTTAGTGGAGGGGAAGAGAGGTGGGAGACCCCTGACCTTCCACCAGGGTTTTCTCCCTCAAAATTGGGTGGAACCAAGTTAAATCGTACTGTCGCCTGTATGGTTCTCAAGGCTACGGCAAACGACAGACATACACCTAGCCCCTTGAAATGATGAATTGCATGGGCCTGGATCTGACGCAGTCGAGATCAGGTGGCATAAAAAACTACAACAACAATCCCATTCAATGAACAGATTGGATTGAATAGATAAAATTCTCATAATTCTGCATCCCATTCAAGGCTTAAGATCGCAACCTGAATGAATGTCTTATCTCTTCACTTCACCAGATGCTACGTGAAGATTGTGAAACTCGGATTGATTTAATGTACAGCAATCTTCATTATCCGTATGACGGACTTTACAACTTAATCAGTACTCACACCTGCCCTTTTGAGCATTGTTTCAAAACCGTCCATTGTATTTTAATCTGTGTCGATTCTTTTCTATTTTTTTTTATTATTAGCCCTTGTATTTGCTTGTTTATTTATCAACATAAAACAGCCACTACGAAAAGACGGACCAAAAATAGATTATTTTTTCATATGTATTCATCAACAAAAATTATATTGTTGTATAATATTTTCTTTTTCAAATTTTAGTTTTTCCGAAAAAACTAGCATTTATATTTTTTAGTATTAAGTATACATCGTATTTACTCGAATCTAAGCCACACTATTTTTCCATTGTTAATGCTGCTGAAAATCTGGTGCGTCTTAAAATCGAAGGCAAAACGTTTGTTGGGTGGGGGAAATTGAGTTTCTCCCGGATTCAAAGGAAAAATTTTACCATTCATTCTGTCCACTCGTATCGATGACTCATCCCATTCCGCAGTTTATCTTCAGTCTATCCCAAACATTGTTTTCTGCACGCATTTTAGAAATTTTTTAATCCCCTAAACGTCGGTAATATTATCAGGACGAGTTCACTATAACGCAAGTCTGGAAAAGTGTGACTGGGGTTTATCGCGATTTCCACTAATTGACCTCTTGGAACCAGAATGGCAATTTTCCTTCCAACCAACCCAAGAAGAGAACGTGCGTATGCGAATTAGGAATCATATATATTGGAAGGTTAGCATTCACGAGGGTGGCTAAGTGGAGAAGTAATGTTAAAAGGAAGCTAAGTGAAGTGAGCTAAAAGTCTAGAAGAAGAATCTTAATTCAGGGAATAGGCCTAACAGTGCCGGTCTAGATAAATCAAAAGTAGGTCCGAGACTAACGTAACATTGCCTAAGCCAGAGCCAGCCAGATCTAAGGTAGAATCATTGTTTTAAGGACCGTAGCAGTTTATTCAGGAAATAGCGGTAAGCTAGTTAATTCAAACTATAAGAATTGTGCTGTTACTCTTAGATTAGGAATTAATATATAAATATAGATTCAGTTGTTCAGTGCGCTAATTATCAGTAATACGTGTTGCGTCTACTCATTCGTGATCAAAATCCTGTTAGATCGGTATATATTGTTGTATATATATAAATCAACTAAGATCATAGTCGCCCAGCCAGTATGGTGGCTATGATCGTCGGCTTGTAACCGAGTGGGTTCGGGTTCGAATCCCGAGTAAGACTTGGTTGTAAATTCTTCGGGAAAGAAGTCGGTTTTTCGCCTGAAATGGATTCCCGTCTCGAAAGGAAAAGCAGCGCACCTCATCTTGTTATATGCTGGGATCATCGTTTGTAATAAATCTGAATTCTTCTGTGGTTGTGTTATATGTTTTTGTTCATTTATCTCACGTCTTTCGTATGTATCCCAGTAATAAACACACGACAACAACAACAACTAAGATCATAATCAATTGATTTTAGTATGACAGATTTTGGTGGTTCTTCCTTCCTTCCCTCAGACTTGGGTCTCGTTAATAGTGGAGAAAGAGTGTCCCCAACGGATGGGGCACCACAAAAGGAGGCAATTTTATACGCCGAAAAAAATTTAAACAAAGCAGCGGCCACTAACATTTCGACACTCACCTAAATCCCCCTTAACTGGAACCAGCTTGCGAGAAGAGAGAAGTGAACCGATATGAACGCATACTCAAAAAAACCTGCCTACTCCTCGGACAATCTCTCCCACTTCTCTGCTGACTCGCACGAGACAGCAGCACGCGCTCTTCCCTTTATTCAATTGTCCTGCGCTAACCTAAGTAGTTTGTTAGTAATCTTTATAATGTTCTATAATGTAATTGTAAATTAAAAATACGTTTAACCTTTTTTTATCATGAATTATTACTATTTTTATGGAATGGATTAAACTTTAATTAAATTTCCACATCATGTGGTAAAATTATCAGGACGAGTTCACTATGTCGCGAGTATGCAATTATACATGCAGAAAAAAAAATGTAAACAGCAGCGGTGAGATGAAACAAATAATGTCAATGTGGTAAGCAAAATTATATGATTTTTGTTTATGATTGTTCAGCCGTCTTTTATAATCATTTTACGTTCTTTTTAAAAATGTTGTTGTTGTGGCTAATGCCACCTGTCTGACGTAGTCAGTTCGAGACCCAAGAAATTCATCGTGGCAAGAGGCTAGAAGTACGCCTGTCGTTGGCCTAGGCCTTGAACACCGTGCAGGTGACAGTACGAATTAGCTAGGTGAAATTCCGCGAAGAGACGATAGATGGCGACACCACCTGTCTCCCGCTCCACAACTTTGGCATGGAACTGAAGGAGAGGGAAATATTCTCCAGTCCCCTGCACTCGTGATTCAGCCCACAAGACTTTCGTATCCACTGATTTAATGAGCTCGTACTCCGTGTGTACTCGGGTACCCAAATACATTGCATGGCACGAAAGACGACTCCGTGGGTGAGAAAATGGCGATGCCGTCACCCATTCTGAAGTCAGCTGTGACATTGGAAGTGACGAATCATTTTCAAAACAGGATACTGAATGTTGGAGTAGGTGTAAGTATGTCGCAGGAAAATGAAGAAATTGGGAATTTCATCCAATCCCTAAGGGAGAGGGTCAAATGACAGTAGATGTTAAAACAACGTCTCTTCATGGTCATTTTCCTGATAAAAGTAAGGGTTCTGATCAAATCCCTGATCTGTTTCAGTGCAATGATGAAATAATATTGTCAACAGTTCAAAAGTGTTTATTTAACAAATATGTGGTGCATTATTGAACGCAGAAGTAAGTAATACAACAATGGTTAATGAAATACAAATTATTTATTCGAAACTAATTAACAAATAATCAGAAAATTAAGCTGGTATTTTTTTATGTGTAACATCTTTCCTCTCGGTTACTTACACACTAAAATATCAATCCCTATGTTAATTCAATGGTGTCGTTATGGGGTTGATATTTAGGGGATCGATTTGATATTTAGGGTGTATGGTTAGGAAGTACAAGGACTCAACCCCCCAGGTGTCTCCCCCCCCATGGACAGCATTTTTACCAATGCAAATTCTGACTAGTTCATCATTTCACTGAAACGGTTCAGGGATTTGATAAAATCGCTTACTTTCATCAGGAAAATGACCTTGAAGAGAGAGAGACGTTATTTTAACATTTTCCTAATTTCGTCATTGCCCTGCGACAGGTACATCTATGTATTTGAAAGCTTTTATAATATTGGTAAAATAAATAAACTTCTTATAGTTTATCATTAAGTTTTTCTTTTTAATTTCTTAAGTATAGAACATTGATGAAATTTTTGCACATTTCCCCCCCTCAAAAACGTGTAGAGAATTGGGAGTGCGGTTAGAAACTATAACAACATTTTTTCACAAAACTATTTTGAGAATTTGGGGTCCGGCTTAGATTCGAGTAAATACGGTATTTATTTTACGATTACGATAACATAAATATGTTTAAATTTCATTACCTGGCTCACGTACGGATAAGAAGTTTCTGTGTCGATTCCATGGTTTACTTTAACATATTGAAAAGCTTGATCCATCCATCCGCCATCGCAGCCGGTATTTCCTAGAATTATAGAAACAATATATAATTAGTTAAGAATTTTCAATCACATGAGATAGTTAAATCAGTTTATAGGAACATCTATTAACTGTCATCTATTAACTGGTCAAAGTTTGGAACAGAAAAAATATACTAGATTTAATTAAATTCATTATTATAAAGGGGATCTGGAGTTGTAAAATATAATGAAAAGAAATCTCAATATATATATATACATTTGTTAATTAAAATTTAAAAACTGGTCAAAGGTAATTAGAGCGTCTTCTACAACCAGACTATCGTGGACAGCGTAAAATAAGTTATTCACATTCCTTCGGATTCTGTAAGATCAATCTCACACAGCTGGATGTAAAATATTTTAATTCTGAAATTAATTTTTACTATCATTTTTGTAATAATTACGAAGATTCTTAAAAAAGGTATTGTAAAGGGTGTTTTTTAGAGGTATAGAATTTTAAATTGCAATAAAACAACGATGTATTATTCGATTGACATGAATTTTTTTTTATTCGAAAGATAATCTTGTGGCATTACATTTTAAATATGATTTCTTGCATAGGACTGCCACTGCTGGCTCGGATGTAGTCCAATCTAGACGTCCAATTTTCGATGACTTTTTCCAACATTTGTGGCCGTATATCGGCAATAACAGGGCGAATGTTGTCTTCCAAATGGTCAAGCGTTTGTGGCTTATCCGCATAGACCAATGACTTTACATAGCCCCACAGAAAATAGTCTAGCGGTGTTAAATCACAAGATCTTGGAGGCCAATTCACAGGTCCAAAACGTGAAATTAGGCGGTCACCAAACATGTCTTTCAATAAATCGATTGTGGCACGAGCTGTGTGACATGTTGCGCCGTCTTGTTGGAACAACAGCTCCTGGACATCATGATTGTTCAATTCAGGAATGAAAAAGTTAGTAATCATGGCTCTATACCGATCACCATTGACTGTAACGTTGTGGCCTTCATCGTTTTTGAAGAAGGATTCCACCAGCCCATAAAGCGCACCAAACAGTTTTTTCTGGATGTAACGGTGTTTAGACATACACTTGTGGAATTAGCTTCACTCCAAATGCGGCAGTTTTGTTTGTTGACGTAGCCATTCAACCAGAAGTGCGCTTCATCGCTAAACAAAGTTCACTTATGAAAATCGGGAACAACGGCAATCTCGTTTTGGGCCCATTCGACGAATCTACGCCTTGCTTGATGATCGTTTTGATGAATTGCCAAACCAAACTGAGAATAAATCACTTGACAGCTGTTAAATCGGTCGCCATCTTGGACAGTAATGCCAACTTAAACTTCTATATCTGGAAAAAAAACACTCTTTAGATATTGATAAATTTGAATTCCATTAAGGAACTTTGATGATATTAAAATTAAAGGCATCTCTTTTATCATAAATATTACTATGTAATTTCAAATCCTTAATACACAGTGTTACATCTAGGTAAATAGTTTTGATTGGCTTATTATTAATTTTAACTAAGTTTAAGTAAGTCGGATAAAAATTAATAATGGGATTTAAATTATCATTTTTACCAAAAATAATTAAATCATCAATATATGTAAAAATATAATATATAATATAATATATATATAATATATATATATATATATATATATATATATATATATATATATATATATATAATATATATATATATATATATATATATATATATATATATAAAGGAGAAAAGCGACTCACTCACTCACTGACAGACTCACAGACTAATCACGATATCTCCGGAACTATTCAACCTACAGACTTGACATTCGGTAGGTAGGTTCCCTTCATGGAGTAGACGTCAGCTAAGAACTGATTTGCAAAGTTCGAACCCCAAGGGGCGTTACGGGGGTTTAAGGGGCGATATAGATAATTATTTCCTTTACTCAACTATTAGATGTAAAGTCGTGAAACTTGGTACACAGATTTCTTTCATAAAGTAGAGATTCCCTACATAATGATTTTTACAAAATTCGACCTCCAAGGGGCGTTGAGGGTGCTTAAGGGGCGTTATACATAATTATTTCCATTTTTTAAACTATTAGACGTACAGTCTTGAAATTTGGTAAAAAGGATTCCTTTCATAGAGTACAGATCCGCTGCAAAAATGGGTTTTGTCAAAATCGACCCCAAGTGGCGTTGTGGAGAATTAAGGGGCGTTATAGGCAATTAACTCACTTATTTAAACTTATTAGACGTAAAATCTTGAAAATTAAGTAAGCAGATTCCATTCACTGAGTATATAT